>JAWZSL010000001.1:41614136-42146636 GCA_034769285.1 Lutjanus argentimaculatus | reverse complement strand
ATACCAGAATAATAACGCTATTATATACCAGAATACTAACGCTATTACATACCAGAATACTAACGCTATTATATACCAGAATACTAATGCATTATATACCAGAATACTAACGCTATTATATACCAATACTTTCACCTTTATATACCAGAATACTAAAGCTATTATATACCAGAATACTAATGCTATTATATACCAATATTTTCACTTTTATATACCAGAATACTAACGCTATTATATACCAGAATACTAACGCTATTATATACCAGAATACTAACGCTATTATATACCAGAATACTAATGCTATTATATACCAATACTTTCACTTTTATATACCAGAATACTAACGCTACCAGAATACTAACGCTATTATATACCAATACTTTCACTATTATATACCAGAATACTAACACTATTATATACCAGAATACTAATGCTATTATATACCAATACTTTCACTATTATATACCAGAATACTAACACTATTATATACCAATACTTTCACTTTTATATACCAGAATACTAACGCTATCATATACCAGAATACTAACGCTATTATATACCAATACTTTCACTATTATATACCAGAATACTAACGCTATCATATACCAGAATACTAACGCTATTATATACCAATACTTTCACTATTATATACCAGAATACTAACGCTATTATATACCAATATTTTCACTTTTATATACCAGAATACTAATGCTATTATATACCAGAATACTAATACTATTATATACCAATACTTTCACTATTATATGCCAGAATATTAATGCTATTATATACCAGAATACTAATACTATTATATACCCATACTTTCACTATTATATACCAGAATACTAATACTATTATATACCAATACTTTCACTTTTATATACCAGAATACTAATGCTATTATATACCAGAATACTAATACTATTATATACCAATACTTTCACTTTTACATACCAGAATACTAACGCTATTATATACCAGAATACTAATACTATTATATACCAATACTTTCACTTTTATATACAGAATACTAACGCTATTATATACCAGAATACTAATACTATTATATACCAATACTTTCACTATTATATACCAGAATACTAATGCTATTATATACCAGAATACTAACATTATTATATACCAGAATACTAACGCTATTATATACCAATACTTTCACTATTATATACCAGAATACTAATGCTATTATATACCAGAATACTAACGCTATTATATACCAGAATACTAATACTATTATATACCAATACCTTCACTATCATATACCAGAATACTAACGTTATTATATACCAATACTTTCATTATTATATACCAGAATACTGACGCTATTATATACCAATACTTTCACTTTTATATACCAATACTAACGCTAACAGAATACTAACGCTATTATATATCAATACTTTCACTTTTATATACCAGAATACTAACGCTATTATATACCAAATACTAATCTATTACCCAATACTTCACTTTATATACCAGAATACTAATGCTATTATATACCAGAATACTAATACTATTATATACCAATACTTTCACTTTATATACCAGAATACTAACGCTATTATATACCAATATTTTCACTTTATATACCAGAATACTAACGCTATTATATACCAGAATACTAACGCTATTATATACCAATACTCTCACTTTTATATACCAGAATACTAATGCTATTATATACCAGAATACTAATCTATTATATACCAATACTTTCACTATTATATACCAGAATACTAATGCTATTATATACCAGAATACTAATACTATTATATACCAATACCTTCACTATTATATACCAGAATACTAACGCTATTATATACCAGAATACTAATACTATTATATACCATACCTTCACTATTATATACCAGAATACTAATGCTATTATTACCAATAATTTCACTATTATATACCAGAATACTAATGCTATTATATACCAATAATTTCACTATTATATACCAGAATACTAATGCTATTATATACCAATACCTTCACTATTATATACCAGAATACTAATGCTATTATATACCAATACCTTCACTATTATATACCAGAATACTAATGCTATTATATACCAATAATTTCACTATTATATACCAGAATACTAACACTATTATATACCAGAATACTAACACTATTATGTACCACAATATTAATACTATTATATACCAATACTTTCACTTTTATATACCAGAATACTAATACTATTATATACCAGAATACTAATACTATTATATACCACAATACTAACGCTATTATATGATACAATATTAACGCTATTAAATGCCACATTACTATCACTGTTGTATACCATAATACACTATTACTAACCCCAGTCCAAACATGATTATATACTAGTGCTAATGTTATTATATACCAATGCTAACACTATTATATACCAATGCTAGCGTTATTATATACCAGTGCTAACACTATTATATATCAATACCAACACTACTAATATTAGTAGTACTGCAGTAGTAGTACTCACCCGTCCCCTGTACAGTTGGTCCAGTCCACAGTCGATCCACTGCTCCACATCCAGCCTCCTCTGCAGCTCTCGCCGGTTGTATTTGACGGTGACCCGGGCCTGCCGCCGCTGCACGCTCTGACCCGGGGACTGACCGCCGCACACCTTATTCAGCCGCCGCCCCGCCCGCTGAGCCGCCATCACCTCCACCCACCAGAGCAGATCAGAACCTCCCACCAGAGCAGACCCAAACCAGGACCACTGACCAGAGCAGAACCACCGACCTGAGCAGGATCAGGTCACACAGAAGCTCCCTCAAAAATCCACAAAATGTGATCAAATATTCAAGATAATTTAATATTTAATATTCACAATTTTTGAATAAAACAACAAAAATTAAAAGTCCAAAGAAATCCACAATTCTACTACTGCTGCTGTTAATAATGTTACTAATAATAATAGTAATATATAATTATCATAATAATAATTAATAATAACAATAATAATAATAATAACAACAATAACTTCTCTGAGTTTTAAATCTGATGAATCCCGATGAAAATAAATCAGAGTCCTGTGTGTTGAACCGGTGAACCGTCGGTCGGTGGTCGGTCTGCAGACTGACTGAGGCAGGACAGGGCGGGGACCACGCTGCTGCTACTGATGCGTTCACGGGCTGTGAAATTTATGAACTCTACATTTACTTGTCTAAAATCATAAACTGTGATCACAGATACAGGTTCTTCTGTACGACACTACACATTAAAATGATGAAGGTAAACATTATTTTCAGCTGATTCCAAAATGAAAAAATAAATGACATGTTTGTTTTAATATTGAAATACAGTCTGTTGTAAATGTCAGTTATTTTATTGTGTTTGTCTATTTATTTGTTTCATCGGAGGATCATGAAGAGGATCAGAGGAAATTAAATACACTTACATTTATTACTTATTCATTATTCTATAGAACAGAAATGTTTTATATAATGTGTATAAAACGCAGTGTAAAATGATTTTCTGACACTGTGACCAGCAGTGGTGTAAAGCTGCAATACTTCTGTGATGGAGAAATTTCCCAGGAGACTTTGAATGCAGCATGAGAGGATCCTACTGGGTCCTAGTGCTCCAGGGGTTAATGGCAGCTGACAGAGAATAAAGGAGCAGCAGCGACACCTGGTGGTGGATCAGCTTAACCAACATCACAGTGATTATCTATCTATCTATCTATCTATCTATCTATCTATATCTATCTATCTATCTATCTATCTGTGCTTGGGAGGGTTACTTTAAAATGTAATCTAATACAGTTACTTATTACCTGTTAAAAATGTAGTTGGTAACCTAGTCCAATTATCACAATATTTAAGTATTGTAACCTGATTACTTTCTGTTACTTTTGGATTACTTCAGTATAGAATACGGTGAAATTGTTTAGTCTGATATGTTTTATGTTCAAATTATCAAATTTTTTCTCGTTTGCTTTGTTTTCAAATGAGAATGACATTTTTCAGAGTTGATCTGATAAAACGAGCTGCAGTGATCGAGTCTGGAAAAAATAACAATTTCTCTCTGTGTGACAGTTTGTGGTGGTCAGGTGGAGGAAGCTGTTTTATTTGTGTTGTAAAACCATAAACGGGGGGAAATAACAGTTGTATTTGACACTTATATAAAGCTGGTTTCCAATTAAAAAAATCTGAAAAACTACAAAACAAACTTCTTTGATTTTGTCAGAAAAATAAAACTCGTTATTTCACCTAAAGATGAGTCTCAATAAAGTTTTCCCTTTGAATTTAACAGTAAAATACACAGTGTAATATAAGTACAGTCAAACAAATGAACCAACAGCATTAAAAAATAAAATAAATAATCAAAATAAAGATTATAGCTGCTGTGCAGCAATGGTCGGAGCCGGACAATTTTAGGCAAAATTAGGCAATTCTGAGCAACAAGCAGAGTGTAGGAAGATGAAAAAAAGGTGGCATTCTAATGTGCATTTTACATCAGTTGAGGCTTGAACTCACAATTTCTGGCACAAGAGACTCTGTCTTAGACTGATAGCTAAGCCAAATAAACAGGGAAAAGAGACAAGGGATAACAGGGAAACATGTTGATAAAGAGTATTTGTCTCTTCCCAAAACTCCCTGAATCATAATTATTTAAATCTTAGTAATCTCTAATCCACATAGCATGATACCTGAACATAAGACTTTCACATTTAAAGTCTTTCTGCTTAGCTTGAGCTTGAACTCCGAACTTCTGAGACTGAGGTCCATCTTTTATCTCACTGAGCTAATTGGCAAGTGACAGTTCATGTGTGGCTTCACAAATTGACTAAGCCAAGCATCAGGGTGTCAGCAGTAGCCATCCATGCCATGGAAAAGCAAATTTCAAAGTGAAAGTTCCAAAGCTGTAGCACATATGGTTGATTTGTTGTGAATTTTCAAAGTTTTGAAATTTAGAGGTTTGCTGTAGCGCCACCATCAGGACTATTGTCTTGTGTTTCCAGTTGAGGACATCTGGCATGGGACTGGACCTTTGTGAAAAGTTTGGGTAATTTCTCATATGGAAATGTTGTACAAGCTGAGGCTTGAACTCACAACTTCAACACCAAGAACCATCCTCTATCTCACTGAGCTAATTGGCAAATGGAAACACCACTTGTAGCTTCACAAATTGACTAAGCCAGTCACCTGTGTGCAAGACAGCAGCTGTTAGCATGTAAAGGCAGATTTCAAATGGCTGTCAAAAATTCAGTTATTAGACAAAAATCCCAAAATACACAAATTGCATCTAGACAGCATGGAGATGTTGGTCATTAGTTTTTAACAATGATTTATTGGCTCCAAAAGTGAAAAACTGATGTTTAAAAATGATGTTTTTGCATTGACTCCAATTGTTCACATGAGAGTGAAATTCAAAATGCTGTAAAAAATTCAGTTTTTGAGATAAAATTCTGATATTTTCCAAACATCATCTACCATGACTCCAAAATTTTGTCATTTTTTTTCATGAACATTGAAAATGTATTTAGCAAGAATTTGCAAGTATATGTTTATAATACCGTTTACAGTCAAACATTTTGATGCACTGTAGGCTCAATTTTTGATAAATCAAAAAATCTGTGTGGATCGTTTGTGTAGGACAGTCTGAAGATGCTCTGTAGCAAGTTTGGTGCTCAATTGAGCAAAAATTGTGGGAGGAGATAGGTTTAATAAGTTTTACAGTTTTTGAAAAAAACAGAGTGATGGACTTCATAATTTGCAATAGTTTTAAATGTACAAAAGTTTCTTCAGTATTGGGGCTACATTTGGTGAAAGTTGTAAATCGGTAGCACATATGGTTGATTTTTATGAATTTTCAAAATTTTGAACTTTAGAGGCTTGCTGTAGCGCCACCATCAGGACTATTGGCCTGTTTTTGCAGCTGAGGCAATCTGACATGGGACTGGACCTTTGTGCAAAGTTTGGTCATTTTTCGTGCATGGGAAGTAGGATTTCCTCGAGAAGAAGAAGAAAGAAGAAGAAGAAGAAGAAGAAGAAGAAGAAGAACATATTGAAGCACAAGTTGTTAATTAAAAATGTAACTACACACCTTACACACAACACACAGTAAATACAAACTGTTACCTTCAGTCTGAAATCCGACCCGCAGCAGGTGACGTGACTGGTGACGCAGACGATGTGGGCGGGACCTCGGTGACCTCACCTGTCGCTCAGGTGAAACTGATCTGCGACAACAAAAGGCTGTGAACACGGAAGTAACTATTTTTACCGCCGAGAGACACGAAGAAGAAGCAGAACCGAACCCAGAGCAGAGTTCTGATCCACATCTCAACATGAGCGCGCACATCACCTCAACGCGTCCGAGTCCAGCTCCTGGTCCTGGTCTGTGTCCTGGTCTGTTCCGGGCTGGCTTTGGATTGTGGCTGGGACCCGAGCATCGATCCGGATCAGAGTCTGGTCCCGGTCTCCATGCAGTACGGGTCTGTGCTGAACCAGACGGAGGTCTCGGACCCGGATCAGTGCCGAGCCGCCTGTTGTTCTGATCCGGACTGTGACCTGGTCCTGCTCGGGTTCCCGCCGACGGGGGCCCGCAGTGCATGCTGGTCCGCTGCTGGTTCCAGAACCAGGACCGGTGCGACCTCAAACCCAGCGACCAGTTTAAAGTGTACAAGAAGAACCGGTCCCGGAGCGGAGCTGCCGGAGACGGACCGAAGGTGGTTCCTCTGATGGAGGACCTGCAGCCCAAAACCGAAGAGACCAACGAGACCAAACGAGACCAACAACAGTAAGAATCAATATCACTGATCAACAACACTCGATCAGTCTAAACCAATAGGCCTACCTCATTAATCAGACGGATTGATCAGTGATTGGTTTGGATTTAAAACATGTTGAAAATGTGAAGATAAAATACGGAAGTAAGAAAAAACGCATGTTTGTTTAAAGTTATGAAAACGTTAATTAGGTCATGAATATTAATTATAATATATTCATGAAGTTAATAATATTGATTATAATATATTAATGAAGTTAATAATATTGATTATCCAATATAGGCCTATGTTGTGGTGTTTCTGCACCTTTAACTCCAAAATTAAATTTTTAAAATTCTGAAGATTAATTTTACGTAATAAATGTTAAATAGGTTACCAAAGCAACATATAGTCGTTAAGATGTTTCACAACATTAAACAAAAAAATGTCAATTTCTATAAAATTTTCTGAAATTTAAATTTATTTTCCTTTGTGCATCACTGTAAATAGTGAAATGAGGTAAGTGGTTATTAATTCTGAATTATTTATTATTTAATTATTATTATTTATTAGTCAGTAGTTTGTCAGAAAAAAAACAATACCTCATTAATCAAATGGATCGATCAGTGATTGGTTTGGATTTGATTTCCAACTTGATAAAAATATAAAAATAAAATATACAAATAAGAAAAATAAAACACAATAAACCAGAGTAACAAATGAAGTTAATGATAATGATGATAATATAATGTGTTAATGATTTTAATAAAACTGATGAGTTTAATAATGATGATTTTTGATTCTCCAAAATGAGTAAAACTCTTTTTAAATTTTAATTTTAACCATCAGAGGCTGTAGTAAATATTAAATAGGTTCCCAAAATAGCATGTAATTAATATCGTATATGTTAATGAGGTGAATTATAATGATGATTTTTTTTTATTTGCACACATATAAAACTGTAGTAAAATACAGCAGTGAGAGGAAAAAACAAATAAATGTTTCAGGAAGCCACAGACTTACACAAGGGACCCCCCTCCATTCAGGAACAAACAAACAAACAAACAAACAAACAAACAAGAGCAATAATTCTAATCAAAACTAGCACTACCGTAAGTTAAGAAAGATAAAAAATTACAACAAGAAACACAGACGGTGAGTAGAAAAGATCAGAAAACAGTCAATAAAGAAATGAGTGAAAACAAAGAAATACATAAATAATAAAACAGCAGAAATAAAAAAAAATTAATATCTGAAAAGAAGCGTTAACGTATCAAGCCCTGCCTCCTTTTTTATATTCCATCAATAAACTTTGTGAAATGCTTCAATATTTCAACTGTTTGTCTTCTTTGTTTAAGGAATTAACAACTTTATAATTTTACGTCATCTCATGAAGGCAACATTTATGTTTTCTAAAAAAAGAAAATAAAAATATAAAATAAATGTGCAGAAGATTTTATCTAAATTTGATGGAATGAATGTTTGGTTTCAATCTTGTCAATTGAAAAATGTTTTTCAGAGATTGTGACAGGATTAATGAATCGATTAATCAATCAAATAATGGACAGATTAATGGTTAGTTGCAGCTCGACAGTTGAACACAAATCAAACACCCACGGCTGATCTCCACAGAGTGATTGAATCAGACTCAGTGAGTCCCCTCTGTCTCTGCCTCTGTCTCTGTCTCTCTGTGGACGGTCCATTTCCTCCTCTGACATCATGTGTCACCTTTAACCCCACCTGTCCAGGTAGACACTGTTTGCTCAGGTGGTTTTGTTCTCTCGGAGTGTTTCAGGTCAGACCGGTCCGTCTGGTTTCGGCTCTGAAATGGGAACAGAGTTACACAACATGTCACAAACGCTTATTCACTGCCTGATGACAGACTGGAACTTTATTTTGAAAGGTGTTTGTAGTTCGGGATTCTGTTCACAAACTTAGAAAGAACTGAATAAAGTTCAGCTCTTTGAAAGTTCATTAAAGCTCCGACAGTGAGTTTATAACAGGTTATAAACAGTTTAATCCTGATGTCTCAGTTAGTCATTCCCAAACACTGGGTTGCGACCCACAGGGGGGTCACAGGAGATTTTATTTGGGTCCCCAAATGAATAAAAGACTCTGGAGGAAATTCTTCAAAATTTAAGATTTATATCTGTAGTACAGATTTTATAAAGCATTTAAATGTTGACTTGTTAATTTAATCTAAATACACTTATTTTGTCCCTTTTATGAAACAGGCTAAACTTTATATTAGAGCTTCAATAATTAATCAAGTATTAATTGATTATTAAATGAATCACCAAATATTCTGATGATCGATTAATTGGTTTGAGTAATTTTCTAAGACAAAAATCAAAATTCTCTGATTTCAGCTTCTTAAATGTGAATATTTTCTGGTTTCTTTACTCCTCGCTGACAGTAAACTGAAAATATTCGGGCTGTGAGTAAAACAAGATATTTGAAGACGTCATCTTGGACTTTGGGGAAACACTGATCGACATTTTCCACCATTTTCTGACATTTTAAAACAACTTAATGAGAAATTAACTGACTACGAAAACAATCGCTAGTTTCAGCCCTAGAAGGTACTTCTCATTTCTAAAGTTCTGAAAATTGTATATGTTTTTATTAAAAAGGATCAAGATAATACAGGGTGATGTAAAAATGGTCAGGAATGTTAATTTATACAGATATTAACAGTTATCAGAATTTATTGGTGAGGCTTATTGTGATTGGGTCACATGGTTTGTCATTTTTAAGAAGTGGGTCCCCAGGAAAAAGGTTTGGGAAACAGTGTGTTAGACAGTTAAAGAGAAGCAGGAGGAGATTTTTGTCATTTTATTTTTGATGTCATATTTTGTGGTTATTACAGTGGAAACACGACCACCTCTGTCCACAGGGGGCGACAAGAACAACACAGCATGAGAGTTCACTGTAGGAGCTTTAAAAAGAAAGACAAGACAGAGACAGGTCTGTCTGTCTGTCTGTCCTCTCTATTGTTCAGACTGAAATTTAAAGGGATAGTTCACCCAAAAATGAAAATTCGATCATTATCTAGTTTTCAAACATAAAAAATGAGACCAATAAAAACATAAAACGCCTCCATACTGCTCGTCTGGTGTAATCCAAGTCTCTCACAGTGTGCATGTGAACGTGGGTCCAAGCTTAAGATCTGCAGTGAAGATTCAGGATAAAAACATGGTGTAAATAACATTTTTGTCAGTTTGGCATGTTGGGGCTTTAGGAGACTTGGATTACACCAGACGAGCAGTACGGAGGCATTTTATGTTTTTATTTTCTTGTTTTTTTATGTTTGAAAACTGGTCACCATTCACTTCCATTGTTTGGGAGATTCTACAACACTGTTTTCCTGTGAAACTCAACACGGCAGTGTTTTGTCAACTAAAAAAATAAACCTGACCTTCAGTCAGCACGAGGGTGAGGAGATAAAGACTGAATTTTTATTTTGGGTGAACTATCCCTTTAATGAGGAGGCAGTGTTTTGGAAATATGTGTTTTTCACAGGACCAATAATACTAATAGGTGTTTGATGATGATGGTGATGATGATGATGCCCCTGTCTCTCCGTCTCCTTCAGTTCACTGTCGTCTGCCGATGAAGGTCGGTCCGTGTCGCGCAGCCTTCCCAAAGTTTTACTACGACGTGACCAATCAGAGCTGCCGCAGCTTCACCTACGGCGGCTGTGAGGCCAACGGCAACAACTTCAAAAACAGAGAGGAGTGTGAGAGCACCTGCAGAGGAGTCACAGGTAACTCACACACATGCATAAAACACACCTGTAACACACCTGTACAACATGTGGTCACAGTGGGCGTGTCTCTGGAGTCTCGGGCTGCTGATTGGCTGTCAGGCTGATGATAGTTAAGTTTAATTTTAATTTAGATTGTTCCGACTGTCTGTGTGCAGACATGATGGTTCAGTACCAGCAGGGGGCGACACTGACAGCAGCAGAGGATGACTGTATATAAAGAGTGAGAGTGTGTGTACAGAGGAGGTCACGCAGGAGACGAGGGTTCGATTCCCATCTGAGACAAACAGTCAGAGTTGAGTGTTTTAAGGGACCAAACTGAGACGTCACCTGAAAGGTTTCTCTGTGAACTTTGTTTTGAAAGTCTAAAAGGATGTTGTGCATTATTGATAACCTGATCAGTGGTATCAGAACGTTCTCATGTCCAGACGAGACAGTGGACCAGCGGGTCTCTGACACAGTTTGGCGTGACAGTGTGGTGATGTGAGAAGAGAACATCATCGCTGATTCTGATGGAGGCGTCTGTTCTGTTTCCTTGTCCCTGCAGTCTTCACTCTGATTGGCTGAGTCCAGTTCATTCCCATAATGCACTGCTCTCATATGCTTCAAAAGTTTGACTCTGATGAGACTTGAACCTACAACCTTTGAATCTTTCCTCAGTGCTGACTAGAAGTCCAATGTGCTGTCCATTGCACCACAGAGGCACACAGAGACAAGTTGTGGACAAAACAAGACATTTGAGAAGGTCATCCTGGACAGTTTGATCGACAGATTCATTGATAATGAAACTAATTATTACAGAAGAGACTTGATAAACATATAGATGGCAGCATGTCGCTCCAAATGCTCCGCATGTTTGGAATTATTTTTCAACTGGGAAGATTGTGACAGGATTAATTAATTGATTAATCATCCTGCATCACGAACAGGATGGTGTTACAGCACATAAACACAATGCAGACAAACATGTTTAATTATCCCTGTGTCAATCTTGTCAAAGACTTGAGGAAAAAAATGGATCCAAACACAAGGATGGCAGCATATGTCACTCAATATGCTCCACATTTTTTCAAATGTTGTGTATTGTTGTTTCATTTTCCATTAATCAGTCCATGATTTCCTCCTTTAATTTATTAATTAATCCCGTCTTGAAAAACTTGAAAAATGTATCAGTTCATCCGTCTGTGTGCTCCACATGTTTGAACCATAGACTGTATATAGAAGTGGACGGAGCCTTCGTGACGTCACCCATTGGTTTCTGAACACCCGTTTTGAAGCCTCGAGTTTCAGATTTGGCCAGCGCCATTTTGACAGTTTTGAAACCGGATGTGAATATGATTGGTTGAGACGGTGGAGCAGGGCGGGACCATAGGCAGGACCACAGACTGTGTGGGCGAGGCATAGGGCACTACGCCTGTCAATCACGAAACCACGCCCCTAATTATACAGAACTTTAAGCCTTAATATAAAATCAACGAATGACTTATATGAAAATTCAAGTCTGGTTCAGTGAACATGGTGGGGGATATTAGCGATAGAGACCAAAATCGTTTTTTGACACGGGCTATAAATATGTTTATTTCAGCTGTGAAGTTCGGCATTTTAGAACGGGTGTCAATGGAACCGGGCTTCTTTTTGCAACCAGCTCGCGCGCCCCCTGCTGGATTTCGGTGAGAATACAGCGTTACTGCACTTTCGCATTAGCTTCATTTTTCAGAGCCGGAAGCTCCGTCCACTTCTATATACAGTCTATGGTTTGGACCTATTTGTCAACTTTTGACCTATTTGTCAAGTATTTCCTGTAATGCATACTTTCAATTAATCTGTCAGTCATTCATCAATCATGTTCTCCACATGTTTGTCCACCAATTTTTCAAGTCTTTGACAAGATTGCGACAGGATTAATTAATCATGTTTGTATGTGTTGTGTTCATCTGCTGTAACACCATCCTGTTCGTGAAGCCAAGATTTATTGTTCAAGTCCATCAAAGATAATTCATCAATTAATTATTAATCCTGTCACAATCTTGCCAGTTGAATAATAGTTCCAAACACGTGGAGCATTTGGACATACTGTCATCTACATGTTTGGACCTGTAATGATTATTTCATTGTTGATTTAATCTGTGGATCATTTTCTCCATTAATTAATTATAACTATCAATTAGTTGTTTGGTTCAATAAAATGTCAGAAAATGGTGAAAAATGTCCAAGATAATGTCCTCAGTTGTCTTGGTTTGTCCCTGTCCCTCTGTGTGTGTGCCAGTGTGTGTGTGTGTGGCTCTGTGGCGCAATGGATAGCGCATTGGACTTCTAGTTAGCACTGAGGAGTGATTCAAAGGTTGTGGGTTCGAGTCCCACCAGAGTCGAGCTTTTGAAGGTGATGAGAGCAGTGCATTATGGGAACCAGCTGACAGTCAGGACTGTTTTGTCACCCGAGCTGACATCAGATTTTGCAGAAACACAGATGATAAGAGTAAATGTTTGGATTATGGCAGAAACTTTGCATATGAATGTTTTGTTAAGATGTTTTTGTGACCTGATCAGTTAGAAAAGTGATTTTTTTTTTAATCATTAACTCTGATAAGACGTCAGGTAAAAACATATTTCAGCGAATATAAACATTGTAAACTGTCAGCTTGTTGTTTAAACGAATCAAACTCATCGTTTCTGCAACGTTAATGTCTTTTACACTTTAGAGAAGATGAAATAATCTGTTACATGACGACTTAAAGTGTGGTGTGTGTGTGTGTGTGTGTGTGTGTGTGTGTGCGTGCGTGTGTGTGTGTGTGGTGTCAGGTGTCTGTGGTCAGACCGGTTCAGTGAACTCTGATCCTCAACACAAACAATCACACCTGAACACACCTGCACAGACCTCACCTGTTCAGAACTGTGCTGTTACAGCGCGTCTGTGTTTCATCAGTTCAGGGTGAAGCAACAGGTTCTGAATAACACAGAACCTGCAGAACAGAGTGGAACTGTGGGTGTTTATCAGGCAGGGAGGCTGGTGTATTCTGAGAAATGTAGGAGTTTACAGTGTCTCAGACCAAACAGGAGGAAGTAGTCCATCTGTTGGGGACTATTTTCAGTGGTGGATGGATCCACGTGTTGTGCTCTGGTCAGTAGATCCAGTCAGTGCTGGTTTGAGTCTGAACAGGAGATTTAATGATGAGAAGAAAACAGGGATGATATTTAATGTCACGTTTGGTGGAGACAATAAACATGTCCCAGTCTGTCATCTCAATGTTCCAGAGAGACAGAGACACAGAGAGACCATCTAAAACCATCCCTTGTTCTTTAACAGGGTTGTGAAGATGAATATTGACAGGGAAATGTCCCTACTGTCCCTGTCCAATTCTACACCCTTCAAAATGTCCTTTAGGGCAGAAACTCCACCTGACTTCAACATAAAGGTCTCTGTGTGTGTTCACTGTGAACAAAGCCTGTTGACATTATTGTCCCACAATGCACTGAACAAAGGAAGAGTGAAGGAGGGTTTTTAAACTGTTGGTGGGCGGAGTTAAAAAACAGCTGCAGTGACAAAAACAGCAGCTGTTTAATAATTCACAGACATCAAGGAAGCTGAACTGAAGCGTGTTTGTTTCTACATGAACGTGTGGATCCATAAATAACTTGTGTGTAAACCAGAGGCTCACATACCTGTACTCCACACACACACACACAACACACACACACACACACACACACACACACACACACACACACACACACAACAACACACGCGTTGTGTTTCCATCACTTCTGGGGACATTACATTAACTTACATTCATTTCCTGGAGACTTATCCTGACCCTACCCATCACAAGTCCCTGCCTAAACCTAACCCTAACCCTGACCTTATCCTAAACCTAACCTTACCCTAACCCTGACTCAAGTCTTCACCCTAAAATTTAATGATTTACCTCATGGGGACTTGCAATTTGTCCCCATAAAGTAGGCGAGACCCCACAATGTGAGTGTGTAAACAGATTTGTGTCCCCACAACGATAAGTAATACACGTCCACACACACACCCCTACTGTGCAAACGAGGGAACTACAATGAGAGAAGACATATTCTCCGGATTAACTCTTTTAATTACACAATTAACCGATAACTTTCCACCAAGACTCTTCCAAGCGAAGAAAGTGGAGTTTTTAAACTCTTGGGCAGAGACAAACGAACATGCATACTCCAGCCACACAATCTGCTGTTAGCTTAGCCAGCAAGCAAGCAACCATTGTGGCAGCAGCTGCGACTACCGCAGATAAAACTGATGAGAGCAAATCAGATGATTCTCTCTCCATGATTCATCTGGTTACTGAACTGGCTAAACATCGTACCAGTCTTAAAGAAGACATGGCCCCACTGATCCAAGGCTCGATTAAACTGCTGCAGGCTCCAGTGGATGGACTACGTCACACAGCCAACTCTTTTCAAAGCTGTCTTATCTCAACAGAAGCTGGAGCCACGGTCAAAGCCTTCGGGCCTCAGAAGACGTCTCTGTCAGACCACCTTGAAAATCTGGGAAAATAGGTCTCACAGAGCCAACCTGCACATCTTAAATGTACCTGAAGGAAGCAAAGATGGCCAGGATCACACCAGTTTTGCATCCAACCTGCTGACAGAAGCCATGAGAGCAGACTTATTTACAACCACCCCACCAGAACTTGACCGAGCACACCACCCACTCACTGGGTTCAAAGCCTGCAGAAGGACGACCCCTCCTGACCTTTCATCCCGTGAGAAAGACCTCGCTTTGAAATGGTCCAGACAGCACAAGGTGAAACACAGGGGGACTACGCTGAGAATATACCTGGACCTCAGTACCATCCTCACTAACTGCTTTTTTTTTTTTTTTTTTAAGATTTTTTTTTGGCTTTTGCCTTCATTTTTGATAGGGACAGCTGAAGATATGACAGGAAAGGGGATAGAAAGAGGGGATGATGTGCAGCGAATGGGCCGCAGGTGGGAGTCGAACTGGCAGCCACTGCAGAGGACTGACAGCCTCAGCACAGGGGGCGCACGCTCCACCAACTGAGCTACAGGGGCGCCCCAAGAAATGATTTGCTTTTAATGGGGTCAAACAGGCTTTCTACCAAAAAGGAGTACAGTTCCACCTGCTTTTTCCTGCAGGCCTTTTCCACTGGCGCTTTTGGCCGTGCCGAGCCAAACCGGAATGCACCAAATTGCGTTTCCATTATTGCTTTCAGCGCACTGAGCTGCACCCGAGATAGACCCATGCTGGATGTGGGGCCAAAACGAGCCCGGCCCACCTCCAAGCGAGCTGCGGTGACGTCAAGCTTTTTTTGACTGCTGGTTAACTGTTCCCATCAGAATGTGAATCAGTATTGATGTTTGTTATATACTGACTGTAGTAAACAGAACAACACACAGATGAGTGTATTCACAGTTCATCATCACTCATATATGTGGCTCCTGTTTCCTGTTCAGTGTCACAATCATTCACAGGAATTTGAAACCAACTGTGAGCGACTTAACCTCCCTGTTCACCACGTCATGTCAGCCAGGCTCGGATGGTATCTGTTTCTTCATACCTTCATACCTTCATGATGTTTCACCAGGGCACGATGGTATTTATGTGAAAAAACACTTAACAACTTACAATGCTTTGTGTCTAACGCACAAATTATTCTTCTTAGACAAGTCTGACTGGGTTTAAATACTTAGAATAAATCAATATATAGCAAATAAGTGCCATTTTCCATGGATTCTTGCTATTGTTGCCATGGATACCAGCACATTGTTTGTCTGAACGGAGATGATTTACAGACGTATCATGTGGACAATAAACTGCTTTTATATTTGTAAGAAGTCCTGTCAAAATACGGGTCTATGTGTCAATATTTTCATGATTCCATATCGAGTCATATTTAATTAATTAGCAAGAAGACGGAGGCTAAAGAGCAGAAATGATCAAGCCAATCATTTCTGAACTGCGTCCAGATAATTCTTCTGTCAGCTACGTTCACTACTGTAATGAATTAGTTTCATTTTGTATTTTCATTTTCCATCAATAAAAAAAAACTGTTGCAACATCCATGTTCAAGATAACTTTACTGAAAATCAAACCTTTGTAAATACTCTGGTGTACAGTAATACTTTGATACAGACCAAACCTCACGTCAGCACACACACGGACTGATGAAGAGACAGATAAATCAAAGTCAACACATGACTGACATCACTTCCTGTTACTTACTTCACTGTCGGCCATTTTATGTGAGTGTAAATTCGTGATAAAAACCAGCTCGACTGATTTGTTTCTTTACAAGCGGATCAGAACATTCGATATAAATGTAGATTTTCATTGATTTCATCGAGTGATGGTTTTTCTTTTGAATTTGGACAAAAATATTCAACAAAATATCCGTAAGCCTCAACTGACCACAATGACAGAAGTGTGTTTCACATGTGAAGGTGAAAAACAGCCACATTTAATAACACAAGACATCTAAAATACAATAAGTGCATTTATTCCATATGAATAATCAGACAACTGTGCACTGGGAATATTATTTAAGATGAAATGTCAAAAGAAATTAATAACATTAAAAGTGCAGCCAGAACGAGATGTGCATTCATCCTGTTAATACATTTATCAAATCAAACAGGCCTTTATTACAATTTTAGTTATATTTCTTTTGCCAAAAAAAACCAACATATACTGACTAGGGCCTAATGAGTTTGAAAAAATATCTTATGGAAAAATTGCAATTATTTTGACTGATAGTGCAACTGAGATATTTTTTCCTATATAATAATAATTTACTTCATTATTCTTATTTTGACTGAGATACATGTTAAAATGACTATGGTGTGATTATATTTTATTTTTTATTTTTTTCATAAATCTGTACCAAATGAAGATGTTTTTTTTAAAATCTGTGGAATCTGATGTGTAGGACAGAACATCTCTGCCTCTGACATTCATTCAACTTTAGTTTTTTGACACATATTTTACCTTGAACAAAAACTGCAGAAAGTTGTTTTGCGATTTTGATAAAGTTTTTAATATTTATAATAATAATAATTTTGCTGCCCTACTACCGACAATATTCATAATATTTACTAAATGTAAGTGTAATTTTGTTCTTCTTATATTTTTGTAACTATAATGGAATGCAGTTATTTTTTTGTATCATGTACCTTAACATGTAATCCTGTTACATGTAATCCATTACTCCCTGAGCCTTGGTGCACAGTATTATGAAGGTATTTGTGTAAAACTTGTGTTAAGACAGTTCTCCATCAGTGAAGGTGGAGCTGATTGTCACAACAACACACACAAAAACACTCCGGAGCTTTAAACTCAAATTGTGTGTGTGGTGTGTTGTGGTGTGTGTGTGTGTGTGTGTGGTGTGTGTGTGTGTGTGTGTGTGTGTGTGTGTTTGTGTGTGTGTGTGTGTGTGTGTGTGTGTGTGTGTGTGTGTTTTCAGGTTCAGTTCTCCCTGATGAGTCCACTCCTGCTCCTCCGAGTGCTGTCAAAGCTGTCCGGTTGGTTCCTGCACGCAGAACAAGTAAACACACTGTTACACAAACACACATTGACGTAGCAGAGCTGCAACAATTAATCAATTATTAATCATCAACTATTTTGATAATCGATTAATCGTTTTTTTAATTAAAGAAAGTCCAAATTCTCTGATTTCAGCTTCTTAAATGTGAATGTTTTCTGGTTTCTTTACTCCTCTCGGACAGTAAACTGAAGATCTTTGAGTTGTGGACAAAACGAGACGTCATCTTGGACTTTGATCAACTTTTTTTTGACATTTTAAACAAACCAAACAGCTAATTCATTAATGGAGGAAATGATTGACAGATTAATTGATTCCAGGAAAGACTTGAAAAATACATCAATAAGTCAAAGACTGTAAAATAGGTCCAAACATGTGGAGGACACGGATGTTATTGATCAACATTTTGATCGAAAATAATTGTTACAGGTAAGACCTGAAAAATAAGTCCAAACACGGGGATGGCTGCATATGTTGCTCCAAATGCTCCACATATTTATCTGACAAGATTGTGAGAGGATGAATTAACCAATTAATCGAGAAAATTATCAATAGATTGATCAGTAATGAAAATAATCGTTAGTTGCAGCTCTAAAACACTCACGCAGTGTTAGTATCAGTAGTAGTGCTGTGAAATACTTCCGATTGATGCCTCTGTCTGTCTGTCTGTCTGTCTGTCCAGATGTGCCTCAGGATGAAGAAAGTCCAGTTGAGTCTGAAGCTGCTCCCACAGGTGAGACAGGTAACACCTCAACACACACAGAGCTGAAACAATCAGTGGATCGATCAATGACTCTGATTGATGACCTGCAGTCTGTTCAGAGTTTCTGTTTCTCAGTAACCTGAATATTTTTGCTGCTCTTCTTCCACATGAGTGTCCCCAGTTGGAGCCTCAGTGGCGCCTCCTGCAGGACAAAGTGTTTATTGCACACATGATGATGATGACGTCACATGAATGGATGAAGATTTAACTTGTGTTCATTCATCCTCATTCTGCCCTGTTCTTATGTCTGTGAGCAGTTTGTCCAATAATAACTCAGACAAAGAAGCAAATGATTGTAAAGAGGACAAACAGAAAAAAAAAGCCAAAAACAAAAAAAAAAAAAAAACAGAAAGAGAGAGAGAAAAATAGACGCCCCAAAAAGAAATAAAAGTAAAGTATTTGTGTGTAACTTCTTCTTCTACTCTCCTGCAGAGGTGTCAGCTGACGACTTTGCAGGTATGTTGAAACTCATCTCTTTGTTTTCAGGTTATTTTAATGATTTATTCACGTGTATATTTTCACTGTTGTGTCCATAATTCAGTTTATTCCAGCAGCAGCTGTTAAAGTTTAAATTGTTTCCCAGAAAAGCTCAAGAACTTCTGTTTAACCTCCATCCAACCTGCATTCACTAATTATCAATACAGGCCAAATCAGTGTGATTGATTTTTAAAGATACAAAAAGAAAATTTTATATCATTTCAGGGATAAAACTAAATAAGTGGCACAAACCAGACACTTTCTTGATCTTTAGAATCTTCTGATTTTATCTTTATTTACTGATCTTTCACCATGTAGAGAAAAAGTGCTGAAACTTATTTAATTATACATAAATATGTTTGTGTCTCCTGATGCAAATATGTGTCTCTGTCTCTTCAGCTGCTGTGTCTCTTTGTAAAGAAATTAACAAATCTAAAAGTAAAAAAGAAGA
Source organism: Lutjanus argentimaculatus (assembly GCA_034769285.1). Lineage (NCBI taxonomy): Eukaryota > Metazoa > Chordata > Actinopteri > Lutjaniformes > Lutjanidae > Lutjanus > Lutjanus argentimaculatus. Next base: position 42,126,893 of record JAWZSL010000001.1, on the reverse strand, counting down.
AAACACAAAAAAAAATAAATCAAAATACTGTCTGGATGGAAGCAAAGATACAAACATTAATATGACATAAATAAAATGTATGTTTGTGTGGTGTTGCCCAATCAGAGCACTGTGGGGCGGAGCCTGACGCGGGTCCCTGCAGAGCCGCGTTTAAGCACTGGTACTTCAACAGTGAGACAGGAAGCTGTCAATCATTCATCTACGGAGGCTGCAGAGGAAACAAGAACAACTACGTGAGCGAGGAGAGCTGCATTGCTGCATGTCACAGTAAGTAACACATCTGTCTGGACCTGTACGGGTCAGTAACACACCTGCACAGGTGAGTAAGATACCTGTCAGTACCTGTACAGGTGAGTACCACACCTATACGTACTTGCATAGGTAACACACCTGCCCAGGTGGGTAACATACTTGTCAGTACCTGTACAGGTCAGTAACACACATTTGTCCATACCTGTACATGTGAGTAGCACACCTGTACAGGTGAATAACATACCATAAGTTTATACCCGTGTGTACTTGTACAGGTGAGTAACACACCTGTGTGTAATTGATGTTGTGAGTAACACACCTGTGTGTACCTGTACAGGTCAGTTACACACCTGTCTATACCTGTTCAGGTCAGCAACACAGCTGTCTGTATTGGTACAGGTGAGTTACACGCCTGTTTGTACCCATACTGGTCAATAGCACACCTGTCTGTACCTGTACAGGTGAGTTACACACCTGTCTGTACCTGCGCAGGTCAGTAACACACCTGTCTGTACCTGCGCAGGTCAGCAGGAGAGCTTACCTGCACCTTGACCGTTCTCAGTCCGTCTGTGCTGAACTTGTCTGTTGTCTTTTATGATCAGACTGATTCATGTATTTTCTGTCCTGTGTTTTCTGTGTGTTTGTGTTTAATAACGCATCATAATGTTTAATGTTTAACGTTAATATCTCTCATTTATTTGCTTTGCTTGTGTTGTTTTATGAGCTTCTGTGTTGCATGTTTGCATGTTTTAAATAATATTTGACACTTTAGTATAACTATGTCCTGAATGATGCTTTGACTAACTTTACTATTCTCTCTTCTTTCTATTACTGTTGCACATGCTTATAAATGATAAATGATCAGTAACTTTGTAATTTTAATCTTATATTCTGTTTTTTAGGGTGACTTTGTAACATCTGTCCACAGACTGCAGATGAAAAACAGCTTATTGGCGCATTTACAGCAACGTTCATTAATGTGCACTGTCCCTGTTAAATAAACCAATAAAATAAATAAATACAATAAATAATAACAATAAGTTAGTAAATGTGTGTGGACTGTGGATTGACGAGAACAAGATGGGACAGGAGTATTTTGTTTACCTGTGTGTGACACACCTGTGTGTACCTGTGCAGGTCAGTAACACACCTGTCAAACATGTCAAGGGCTGTAAATCACAAGTTTCATCAGGATACAATATCATACCGATTCTTTGGACAACGATACGATATTTATTGATATCACAAAGTCTGGAACATTACGATTTAATTCAGGGATCTGTGATCGATATCAAACGATATCGTGAGTCCATTTCAATAATTTTGTGACTGAAGTCTTCCAGACGTTTGTGACACAGACCTGAAACGTGATTTTCAAAATAAAAGTCAATCATAAAGATGAAGATGCAGATCAGTATTTTCACTGTGCATTAATAATATTGTATCGTTGAACATTGAATTGATATATTGATCCTGATCAGTGTATCGTTACACCCCTACTGTCTGTACGTGTTCAGGTGAGTAACACACCTGTGTGTACCTGTGTGTCACTAACGTTTTCCCGTCTTCTCCTGCAGTCTCAGTTCTTCCGTCCTCTAAGAAATCTGCTGATGATGAAGATGGAGTTTCATCAGAGTACAGAGGTAGCAAACAGGAAGTAAACCAGTAAACGTCCAGTTTGATGAGAAAATAAAACCAGTGACTCCAGTAACTGTCAGTTTGTGTGTAGATCAGTGCATGGTGACCCCTGACCCCGGGCCCTGCCGCGCCGCCTTCCCAATGTTCTATTACGACTCAAACACAGCCACCTGTCAGTCTTTCATATATGGCGGTTGTCATGGCAACGAGAACCGTTACGGCAGCGTGGAGGATTGTCTGAACCGCTGCTCCCACACAGACGGTAAAGAGACGACAAATAACATGTGACAATATATTTGCACTTTTTATATTTTATCACTGGTACTGAAAAGAACACGTGTCATCGTTATTGACATTTATCAACGCTCTTTGCACTTTTATATTTTATCATTTTTTGTTTGCTGTTTTGACCGAGTTTGAGCTCCACAAAAGATTTTGCTCCTTTGTGGAATACCCACCAGTTGCACTTCTTCATCTAGAGTTTTTGTAATCCTGAACCTTTTTGGAAAGCTTATGCAATTTCATGGTTAAAAAAAATGCCTAAAAAACTCACAACATGCAGTGCAGTTTTTTTTAGATCAGCTGCTGTGAAATCAGCCATTTGTGGCTGCAACCGTCCCAAAAACAGCCTGAGAAATCCTGGAGGGTCTGTTTACTGTCATCTATTGATTATTGTACACTTTAAATTATTAGTAAAATGTGATGTACACACAGACGTACTATGTATGTATATACATGTATATGAACATAAATTAAATTGTTGTTTCTTTGTTGTCTCTGCAGGAAGCTTTGAGGGTCATGGCAGAGGTCGTGACCGCCGGATTGCAGGTCAGTTTGTCTCATCAGATGTAGATCAATATTTATATCAATACAAGCTCTATTTACCGGGGCTGCAGCTAATAATTATTTTCATTGTTGATTAATCTGTCAATTATTTTCTACATTAATAAATTAGTTAATCCTGTCACAGTCTTGTCAGTTGAAAAAAAGGTCACACGTGGAGCATTTGGAACGACATATGCTGCCATCTCCGTGTTTGGACCTATTGTTCAGGTCTTTGCTGTAACAAATATTTGTTGATCAATAATGATCAAAGGTGGAAAAATAGTCCCAAACATGTGGAGCACATGGACGTACGGGACGTGGACAGTAAATCTTGGCATCACGAACAGGATGGTGTTACAGCAGATAAACACAAGACAAACAAATATGATCAAAGACTTGAAGTCTGTGTGATCATTATCAATCAACAAATGTATCAATAATGAAAATTATCGTTGTGACAGGATTAAGTTGTGTTTATCTGTGTTGTGTATCTACACCATCCTGTTTGTGACGCCGAGAGTTATAAAAATAGGTCCAAATATGTGCTCCACATATTTTTAAATCTTTGATCATTATCAATTAACAGATTGATCGATAATGAAAAACGGGTCCAAATGTGGATGGTAGCATCTAAGAAGCTGAAATCAGAAATTTTGGGCTTTTTTTCTTTAAATTTATTTAAGAATTATTAATCAATTATGATGGCTGTGATGATTCTAACTTGATCTTCATCTTCTGTCCTCCAGCCATCTTCCTCTTCCTCACTCTGACAGCCATCTCTGTTCTGCTGCTGGCAACGCTGTCATCATCACGCTGAGACGACGCAGTCTGTCCCGCCGTCCGTCCTCCATCAGGTAACCTTCACCTGTCTCTGATGGTCATTTGAAGATGTCTTTCATAAATATGACTACAGTTATAATTTAATCATTAATACAGTTTGTTAAACAATTTAAATAAAAGTGTAAAAACAGATATCAAACTTTTCCATAATCCACTAATCAAGTAATCAACTGAGCAAGTTGTTGACAAATCAAGTAATTGGCAAATTGTTGCAGCTCTAAAATGACCAAAAAAATTTAACCATGAGGCAGAACTTCTGCCTCCACAGGCCACTAGATGGTGCTCTGAGGCCCATGAATGGTCCACAGACCAGTGGTTGAGAATGAACCTGAACAAACCTCAGAGAGTTTGTTTTATCTGAACAGTCGTTCTGTCCTCTGAGGGTGAAATAAAGGAATTAACTTCATCTGTGATGGACTGAAGCCGGTGTCAGATCGGTGGATGGATGAAAGAATGAACTGATGACCTGTCTGTCTGTCTGGGCCGTCGTCCTGTCTCTCTGTCTCTGCAGCGATAAGGAGGAGCTGCTTCCTGATCCAGATGAGCAGTCCTCTGTGGAGTCTCTGAGCGTCCCTGAGAGCCCAAAACCAGACAAGGCCTGAGGAGGTCTGAGGAGGTCTTGGATTCACCAGGGGGCCCCTGAGGGCCTAGTTAGTCCTGGTTCATCATCTGCATCATAACCATCATTATTGTCTTCATCATTGTGGGTCAAACAGTCAGACTTTTTCCTTTTCTTTCCCTTCAGCAGGCAGATTAAGATTTTATAAGATATAAACGTTTATTGATCCCACAGCAGGAACATTTTGATCGTTACAGCAGCAAAACAGAAACATCAATAAACAAACAGCTAGCTTACGTTAGCGTAAAGACTGGAAACAAGTGGAAACAGCTAGCTTAGCTCTGATGAACTTGTTCTATCTGGTTTGTTTGATCTAAGCAGAAACTGAGTACTAACTAGTCTTGACAAACAATGGTGTATCCATCCGCCCGCACTGCTGTGCTGCGTCTCTGATTGGATGTTGTCAACAACAACTAGTTCCAGCGCATCACTCAGATAAAACAAACCAGACAGAACATGTTCCTCAGAGCTAAGCTAGCTGTTTCCCCCTGTTCCCATGTTTAAATGCTGAACTGTTCCTTTAAAAACTCTTCTGATTAGTGAAACTTTGTTCCTTAAAGATCATTTTATAAACCTGATGTCCGTAACACGCGTGTTAAAGCTGCTGTAATGTGGATTATTTTAAATGAAACCATTAATGTTGGTTTGTTCTTTGAGTTTTAACTTTTTAAAGTTTTAAATTACTTTAAATTGTCATTTGAAGTCTTTGATTCAGTAAAACAATTATTTTTACTTTCTATAATTATTTTTAGTTTCTATAATGCGAGAATTTTCTTTGAAACTGTGTGGGGGTTTTTTAAAGCAACAATATGAAGGGATCACTCTGGTCTGTGGTGATTAAGATCATTTTTTTATATTTAATGGATTAAATAATTAAATGTGTAATCAACAGTGTGTTTTTAATAAGCTGAACAGTGTGTTTTAAGTCTTTAAAGGTAATGAAATCTCATGTTCTGCCTGATGTTCTTTAATTTTCTTCAAAACCAATAAAATATTCAGTCAAAGTGTGCTAATACAGCAAGTTTAGAAAAAAAAAAAAAACTGTCCAGTCGAGGACAGACAACATAAATACAAACAAAATCACTGTTCAGATGAGACGAAGCAGCAAATAATAAACAAATAATTTTATGAAGGTCACAGATATTCTGACTCCTTTTCCTATCATGCTGAATCATCTCTTTGATTTGATTGATTATTGACGGAAAGGATCCTGTTTGTTATTGATATATTGATTTTGTGCATCAGTTCTCAGTCTTTCACATCATGCCTGTGAGAAATTAAACTTGTGCATGAAAATATTTTCTATCATTAAACATTTTTTTTTATTGATCCTTCAGTGTTGGATTATTGTGATTCAACAGAGTAAATCATCAAATTATATCCCACACTGACTTTTATCCTTGACAATAACTGTGATTAAAAAGACAATAATCAAAGTAAGTAATAAGTTAACATGAATTATTGTGATAATTCTATGACACAAAGTTCTGCCTAAAACTTAAAAATTAAAACTGACTAAGACTTTTCAGAAGAAATGTGAGACATAAAATTGAAAACACAAACACTGTTTTAATGTGAAATATTAATAATGAAAATACTTATTTAAAGGTTTATCTGCATAATAGCTGCAGTTTGTTGTGACTTCATGTAAAAAACTACAATAATTACATTAATTTATGATGATCACATCATTAAAAACTGAAGTTCACAGAGCTGAGATCATAAATTCAACCTGTGTGATTGATTACTGATGTAGAGGTTTTCTGTGTGTAAACCTGTTAACTATGTTCTGTCCCAATAAAACTTTATTAACACTTCATGTACGTGTTGAAATGTCCATATTTACGTCCACAGAGATGTGATAGCTCATTTCTTTCTCAGCCAACAGAAACAGTCAGTATTTAGATATAGGTTTATTTTAGTATATTTGGTTCAAAATCCTGTAGAACTGCAAACAATCAATTGTTTAATCAAGTAATAATCAACTACTAAATTAATCTTGAACTATTAATTAATTATTTGAGGTTTTTTTCTTTTTTTGGGGGGGGGGCGATTTTTGCCTTTATTAGATAGAATAGCTGAAGAGCAGACAGGAAAGGGGGCAGAGAGAGAGGGGATGAAAAAAAGGCCACAGGTGGGAGTTGAACCAGCAGCCACTGCAGAGAACTAACAGCCTCCATACATGGGTCGGATCTCTACCAAATGAGCTAAACATCTATCTGAGTTTTAAATATTTTTTAAAATGAAAAATGGCCAAATTCAGCTTCTTAAATGTGAATATTTTCTGGTTCCTTTGTTCCAATCTGACTGTAAACTGAATATCTTTGAGTTGTGGACAAAACAAGACGTTTGAGGATGCCATCTTGAACTTTGATCAACATTTTTCACCACTCTCTGCCTCTTCTGGACCAAAAAAGTATAATTAATTAATAGAGAAAATTGATTGATAAGATTGATAGATTAATTGGCAATAAAAATAATCGTTAGTTGCACCAACATTCAAACATGTAATTGGATTTTTATCTGTGAATTTAAAGTTTTTGACAGGCAGATAGTTGATGAAGATACACAACAGTTTAAAAGTCTCACCTTAAATGTAAAGTAACTCATGACTGCCCCTTGTGACTGAAGATGGTTTTAGCATGAGATTAACAGTAAATATCACCTGGAAACTTTATTTGCTCAAAATATCAAGTTTATTCTTTATATCAGTCTAGTTATTTATTGTTGGTAAACATTAATAAAGCTGTCAAGTGAAAGATAAATCACAGATTGGAAAACTGGGCAAGAATTCAATATCAAGACATTTTCATTGGTTTGAAGTAATGAAGTGATACAGAGTTGGGGGGGTTTTGTGCAGGAATTTTATTAAATAAAATTTCACAAAAGAGATGGACTCCAAATCAAATGTGGACCTTTTTTTTTTTCTTTTGAATTAAATTAAATTAAATTAAGTTAATTTAATTTAATTTAATTAAAAGAAAGAAAGAAAGAAAGAAAGAAAGAAAGAAAGAATAAGAAGAAGAAAGTCCATGTAAAAATCAGTGGCGCCTATTTAAAGCTGACGTCATCTCGGTGCGACTGTCCCGGCAGCAGCAGAGTGTTTGGAGCCAAGATGGCGCAGAATCGGAGTGAAGCAGCTGAAGGAGCTGATGTCGGTTAACGAGACAACCCGGAGCGATAAACAGCGAGGAGCCGACAGCAGAACACCGAAGATACCCGAACAGAACCGAGTCCAGAGCCGAGCCGCAGTCCAGGACTCAGGTGGATCCTGTGAGTCTCAATCCGTGAGCCTGTTTAAAGATCTGCAGCTGTTAGCGGCTAAAGTTAGCATCATGCTAACCTGTCGAGTCACGGGTGTGTGTGTGTGTGTGACTGTGTGTGTGTGTGTCCCGGGAGCTGCGGGGTGAGACAGAAAGAACAGTAACCATGACGACATGATGTTAAATCTGTTTATGATTCTGACAGGTTTAAACTGTAACCGTTAGCACGTTAGCATGTTAGCCTGGGTGTCTTCCTGTTTGTGTTGTGCTTCCCTTTAGCAACACATGCTAACAGAGAAGCTACAGATGCTAACATGTAGTAACGGTATTTCTTTACGATTCTGACATCCTTAATGTGTCTTTGTGACGCTGTTGGCTGGATTAAAGCTCTACGTCATCATCTGCACAGGTACAGGTGAGCTGTGTGTCGGTCACCTGACTGACGTCTCCTAACGTCAAATAAATTCTCCATGTATTTTGGGGTGGAGGACTCAGTGTTTACATCAGTGATGCTTTTTGCTAAAACACAGTCAGCTGATGGACTATAAAGCTCTATCTACCTGTTGATCTGTCGATCATTTTCTCCATTAATCGAATAATTTATCCTGTCACAATTTTGTCAGTTGAAAAGTAAACTTGGAAAATAGGTCAACAGGTCCAATACGTCCATACATATGTATGGACGTATGGGCCTGTTTTTCAAGTCTGTCCTTTAATGATCCTTTTCATTATCTATTAGTCTTTCAATCGTGTTCTCCACTAATTGATTAGTTGTTGTGTCTTCATAAAGTCCAAGATGACGTCCTCAAGTGTATTTTTTTGTCCACCACTCAAAAGATATTCAGTTTACTGTCAGAGAGGAGCAAAGAAACCAGAAAATATTCACGTCTAAGAAGCTTGAAGGAACTCTAACTCTTATTTCATTGTGCAGCCATGTGTAGGATCAGTTCAGCAGGAATATTTTTCTGTTATTTGCACATTAGATGTTGTTGTGACTTTGTATTCTTGTGTGTGTGTTTCAGGTGGTGATGGCGGAGCGGCGGGTGGAGTGTACGTGGAAGAGACACATCTCAGAGCAGTTGAAGCTCAGAGACAGAGTGCAGAGACAGGCCTTTGAGGAGATCGTCCACCAGTGTGAGTCCATCGTGTGTGTGTGTGTGTGTGTGTGTGTGGGGGGGGGGGGGGGGGTAAAGAGTCATATTGTGTGTATTTTGACTGAAATTGTGATATGGGATGTGATTAGCGGGAATGATCTTTTTTATTATTATTATTAAAAATATTAAAATCAGGATGATATGATACTTGCTGAGGTCTGAACCAAACAAACGTTTTCTTTCATCTGGAGAACAGCAGCTGCTCTGCTTGCAGGTTAATGTCCGTGTCTGTGCTGAATGTGGTCACATGTTGCTCCAGTCGAGTGGTTATATACCAGTTTATTCTGTCACGGTCTACATTCAACCTTATGTTCATTTTCTATGTCAAAACACTTTCAAACCGGTTTTTACGAGCTGTCATCTGTCCGACTTAGCTGATAAAAACATCTGGGGTTGGTGGGCCATCGGTGCATATGGGCAGGACGAGAGGGTCTGACAGAGCTGCAGCCCCGACTAGTGGCGGGTGGCTGCGTACAGTTAATTTGCGTTGTGTGTGAATAAAATATTGATAAACAGTTTAACCGAGTAGTATCTCTGGTGCCTACTAGTAAGGGTGGCGACATTTAATTGTGAAGTCGACTAATCGCGTACATCACTTGTATCAATACTTTGGTATCAGCTGCACTGTACTCAGTCTCTCGAGTTGACAGTCCTCACATAGTCCCGCCTCCTCTCACTGACTCGCAGAGGTGTCATCGTCGTCTTCTTCTCGTCTCGTTTGCTCTGGTTTAATATCTGTTGTCATGTATAACCCTGTCATATTTATCTTTTGATAAAAATCTAAAATTTTACACCTTCAATGCTGTGGTCATTTTCTTCCTGTGGTAAAGAATAATATTTTTCAGGGTATTGTATCAAAGGTAGAGACACTGGTGTGTGTAGATGATCCTCACACACAGTTTGTTAGAGCTCAGTCTGCTCCAGCTACCAGCTAACATGACTAACAGTCCAATCAGAAACAGCAGCTAGCAGCAGCGCTAATGCTAACACACAGTTAGCTCTGGTTCAGTCGGATGGTCCTCACACCAGTATGAGGACGAGGGACAGACATGTCCTCTAATGTTCACTGAGGTTAGAAATAGAGGTGTGTATGAGGGAGACATTGTCAGGACAAATAATCAATAATATCACTGATCAAACCTGAACCTGACAGTCCAGATAAAGATGGTCTCTGTGAGGACGGTGTAATGGACTGTGTGTCTCTCTGTGTTTCAGATAACCGCTTGTTGGAAAAGTCAGACCTGCAGGCTGTTCTATCAGAGAGATACCAGACAGACAAGTATGACGTCCAGAGAGGACATGAGGCCAGGTGAGTCCACATGAGCAGCAGGACTGTCTCAGCATAAGGACAGTCCAAGTGTCTGGGGACAGTAAATCTAACAACTCACCTGGCGGATCGAACTGCTGAAAACCCTGAACATGTCTGATGGTCAACAGCTGGACAAACTTCACCTCAGCATGTCCCTTTACATGTCCCTGACTTCTGACCTGTCTCCTGCTGTGTCCTGTCATTGTGTCTCAGTTCGGGGACAGATTCTGTCCGCAGTGACGCCCTGCAGCAGGAAATGGCTCAGATGAGAATCAAACACCAGGAGGAGCTGACGGAGCTGCACAAGAAACGAGGAGAGGTACGTCACCTGTCCTACACACAGGAAATGATGTCATCATCCTCACTGTCCTGATCACTTCCTGCCGTGAGGTCATCATCAGTCAGGAACCTGTAGTTGTTTACAGAAGAACCTTCACGAATAGTTAGGGCTGCAACTAATGATTAGTTTTATTATCGATTAATCTGACGATCATTTTCTCCATGAATTGACACGTTTGGACATATTTGGACCTATTTTTCAGCCTTTAATCTATTTTTGTCCAAGAATGTGACATGATTTATTACTCATGTTTACCTGCAGTAACACCATCCTGTTTGTGACGCTGACGTTTACCGTCCGTCTCCTGTATGTCCGTGTGCTCCACATGATTGGACCTATTTTTCATCCTTTGATCTATTTTACAAGTCTGTCCTGTAATGATTATTTTGATTGTCTATTAATCTTACATCATTTTCTACACTAATTGATTAGTTGCTTGGCATGTAAAATATCGATCAGTGTCCAAGATGATGTCCTCAAATGTCTTGTTTTGTCCACATATTCAGTTTACTGTCAGAGAGGAATAAAAAAAACAGAAAATATTCACATTTAAGAAGCTGAATTTAGACATATTTTCTTAAAGAACTGACTCAAATGATTAATTAATGGTCAATATTTGGTGATTAATGTAATAGTAGATTAATAATCGATTAATCGTTGCAGCTCTACTCATATTAAATGTATTTAGTGTATTTTTCATGTTGAATGATTGGATTAGTTTTCTGTCAGTGGGTGTTGGTCCAGTTACTTCCTCTCCTCTGCATCCAGACCGGTGTTGGCTGTTGCCATGGTAACATGTGCAGCTGATCAGAGCAGACGTTACTGGAAACAGAGTCAGAGTTACAGAAGAGAGCTGATTTCTCAACAGTGGAGCTTCCTCTAAAAACTGCTGACATGAAACAGATACTTGGAGACACTCTGACACACTTCATCATCTCAGCTTACAGAAACTGAGAAATGTAACAGAATGTTACTGAAGTGTAACGATCGATTAGTCATCAATCAAAAGAAAATTAGTTGCCATTATTTAGATGATGGATGAATGTTTTCAGTCAGTCATCGTCTGGCTGCAGCTTTTTAAATGTGAAGATATTCTGTTTTTCTTTGTCATTTCTGACAGTAAATGAAGAATCTTTGAGTTTTGGACAAAAGAAGACATTTTGAAGACGTCACTTTGGCCTCTGGGAAGCTGATGAGCAGTTTTCACTGTTTATTTTTGACATTTTCTAGACTAAATGATTAATTGACTGACATTACATTACACACTCACATTAATTGATCATGAAAAATAACTCACAGTTTGCTGATGAAGCTCGTCAGCTCATTATGGATGAGTCGAGATTTTAAAATAAAGTAATTATTCATAATTTGTCTCTCTGACAGTAAACTCAATATCTTTGAACTTTGGTCAAAATAAGACATTTGAGGACGTCATCTTGGACTTGATCAACATATAAAATAAATAAATCAGTAAATTGAGAAAATGACAGTCACTTCGGGAAACACATGAAAGACAGACCCAAACATGGGGAGCACACGGATGTACGTCCTATTTTTTAAGTAGCAAGATTGTGAATCAAGAAAAGGGTCGACAGATTAATTGACAATGAAGATGATGGTTAGTTGTATCCTACATTATTGATTAATTATGTTACTGGTGAAATAATTCATTAAATGAATTTGCCTAATAAACTAAATTCCTTAGTTTGATTTAATGAAAGCCTTATTTCTGTTCATCTTTTCATTTTAATATCAGTGATCAATAAGTATTTACTCTGTTTAGACCCAACAGGAAGCAGAGAACAACTGTGTGTCTCCACAAATTAACACAAAATGATTAAATAATACAACAATATCAAGAAAACTAGACAACAACAAAAAACAGTCAGCTGACCTTTCACAAAAATAAGAGTAACCTTCTGCTGTCACTGTGTTTGACCTTTTTTAATGTAGTTGTTTTTTAGCCATAAATACCTTAAAGAAACGCTCATTACATGTAGAATTTATTTACAGTAATAAAGGGTTCACACGTCCAGAAACTGAAATTGAGTTTGTTGTTCTGTCTGTTTGAGTTAAATCACATTCTTTGTTATTAAAAAGGTTTTAAATGTAAATATTAGTGAAAACAGCAGGAACACTGTCAGCGATGTTTAAATGAATCAAACTTCCTCAGAGATATTTGATGTTTGTTGAGATGAAGTGTTTTTGGTCGTGAGGAGCAGCTTTCAGTTTACTGAGTTTTAAAACTAAATATTTCACATTTTCAGAATATCTGAAATGTTTTCGGAGACACTGATCCTGTTTTCTGTTGTTTGTGTCGACCTGCCTGACATCTATTATCCAATCAACATGGAGGTGAAGGAGTGCTGACTTACTGTGTGTGTGTGTGTGTGTGTGTTTGTTTGTTTGTTTGTTTGTTTGTTACAGCTGGCTCAGAGTGTGATCGAACTGAACAACCAGATTCAACAGAAGGACAAGGAGATCCAGAGCAACGAAGCAAAGTCAGTGTCTGCACACGCACGATACCAGGGGTCTGCAACCTTTACCATCAAAAGAGACATTTTTTTAGTCAAAACGGGGGAAAAAACTTTGTCTGGAGCAGCATCAATTAAAGTCTCTTTTTCCTGAAGAGGTTTATGTTTTTTATTTAGCATCCTTAGCAGCTTATTAGGACTCAGGAAGACTCGCCATAGACGAAGACTAGACACTGAGCCGTACATGTAGGCGTTGGAGAATGTAAGAATCACTTTACAGACAAAGGTATTGACTTTTGAAATAAACCGTGAACCTGATTTATCATATTTAGGTGCCTGAAAATGAAATGGTTTTAATAGAAAATATAAAAATTGTAATTGTATTCACTTTCACTTTAATGCATTTACTCAATATATTTTCAGATACAGTTTTTTGGGATCTTTTAAAACTCAAAGATTTAAGTTAATATAAAGAAAAAAGTAAATCAACAAAACACTAGTAGTTGGTAAAACATTTTCAAAACTAAAGAATTTGAGTTGGTCTCAAAACTCAAATCTGTCACAGTAAGTTGCCTTGAAATTTTTAGTTTTCTGAACTTTTTTGATAAATGAAAATTAAAGTGGTGAAAAAATGTCATTCATTTCCATATAATTGTTTTGCCAAAGTCTCTGGGAGCTGCTGGAGAGCAGCTGAAGAGCCATATGTGGCTCCAGAGCAACAGGTTGCAGACCGCTGTACTATACACACATCTGTACGCTACACACACACACACACACACTGCAGCATGTTACGGTTTGTGATACTTCACCTGTGTGTGTGTTCACCTGCAGCAGGTGATCAAACACAGATTGTGTGTATCTGATGTGTTTATTTTTGTAGGATGTTGGAGTACCAGCAGCAGATCTCTAACCTGGAGGGAGACTGTCGGGACCTGAGGAGCTGCCTGCAGGTGAGAGACCAGCTGACACACCTCACCTGCGCTGACGTGGTCACATGATCATTCCTCAGATCAGGACGTGTCCTGTCGTCCCTGTTAGAGAGCAGAAGATCTCTAACATTTAACATAAACCTCTTCATGAAGCTCTAACAACGTAATGCAGAATTTAAAGGGACATTTCACCCCAAAATCAAAACTCTGTGATGCTGTTTGTCCATCTTTATAATTTCTAGCAGAAAGAAAATAGTTCCTACATGAAACTGCTCACAACGAGGTTATTTTGAATAACCAGGTCATGATTTTTGGAAAATGTATTTTTTTTAGTGATGCAACTAGCAATTATTTTCACTGTCGATCATTTTCTCTTAAGTGATTAATTACTCCTGTCATAATCTTTTCAGTTGAAAGTAGGTGCGACCTTTGTTGCCATCCCAGTGTCTCTCTGTTAATTAGTTGTTTGGTCCATAAAATGTCAGAAAATAGTGAAAAAGTCCAAGATGTTGTGTATTTTTATTGTTGATTAATCTGTTCATGATTTCCTCTATTGATTGATTAATTAATCCTGTCACAAACATGTGGAAGACACGGACATATGTCCTATTCGGTTGGACCTGTTTTTCAAGTCTTTCTCAAGACTGTAACAGCATTAATTAATCATGTTTATCTGCTGTAACACCGTCCTGTTTGTGACGCCGAGATTTCTCGTCCAGGTCCCGGACGTCCGTGTGCATTACATGTTTGGACCTGTTTGTCAACCTTTGACCTATTTTTCAAGTCTTTCCTGTAACAATTATTTTCATTAACTGTTAATCTATTGACAGTTTTCTCCACTAATTGATTAGTTGTTCGGTCCATAAAATGTCAGTCAATTTGTAAAGTCCAAGATGCGCCCTGATATGTCTTTTGTCCACAACGCAAAGATATTCAGTTTACTGTCAGAGAGGAGGAAAGAAACCAGAAAATATTCACATTTAAGAAGCTGAAATCAAATAACTTGAAGTTTTTTAATAAAAAAAAAAGACTCAAAACGATTAATTGATTACCGCTGATGTCTCCAAAATTCCTCAACTCTCAAAACTATCTAGATGATAAACAGAACTACAGGTAAGAGGAGTAACATGTAGTTTTGATTTTTGGGTGAACTGTCCCTTTAAAGGAGCTCTACGGTGCAGACAGCTGTGAGTGACGTGAGCGCCCCCCTCATGCTGCTCATAATAATCATATAAACTCCCAACAGTTCAGACGTGATGAAGGTCAGTGATGAGCAGTAAAAGGTCTGATTACCCACAATCCTCCCCTGCTGCCCTCTGGCTCCCAGCAGCCCCTGCTCTCTGCTCCCATCATGCTCTAGTGATGCAGTGGTGGTCCCAGGAGCTGCTGACAGACAGACAGGATGTGACATCACAGAGTCTGTACAGAGACCGGACAGGCTCAGTGTGATGATGTCATCATCCAACATAACCAATCAGCACGGAGCGTCAGGCTGAGGAGGAAGAGGAGCTGATCTCAAGTTTTCAACCTGAGACCTTCAGTCTGAACACACTGGAACCAGTTTGATTACTGGTCAAAGGTGGAGCATCATGGGAGTTCATTTAAAAAAAAAAATCAGTATGGTCGTTAACAGAGAGAGATGATAATTATTGATCCACCTTGAATTGTCATCAATCACACAATTATGTATTTGAAAGATCCTTTTGAAGTCAGTTTTTCTTTTTGTCTCTCAACAGTTTAAGTATCAGACTGTAAATTTGAGGCGTATAAATCACAAGTTTCATCACAATATGACATGTCGATTCTTTGGGCAACAATATATTTGCTGATATAATGATTTTGATTTGATTCAATTGACCCTTCGCTAAGCCCTGCCCTCTAGTTACTGTTGCTATGCCTGCCAAGCTTTCCATTCTCGCACTGAATTTATGCAGTTTACGGTGATGACGATGGCAGATTTAACATCTAAATTGGGAGTAATTGCAGAAGTGTAGCTGACTGACATAAGCTAATGCTAATGCTAACTCAACTTGAGTCCACTTGGAAGTCTCCAGCTGAGGTTTTAACTTTTTCATCTTTTTCATCTGACCTTTCTATAGGGTTAAAGAAAGTTTATCTTGTGTATCTTGAGTGGCCTTCTCAAGACATTCAGACCTATTTTAGTCTTGTGAGAGTTTAGTGAAGCCTCACCCTGACTCAGTGTGATCTGTCTCTGGACTGATGAAGACTCAAGACTCTGTGTGTCCTTGTAGGACCTGGAGCGGGCCAATCAGACACTGAAGGACGAGTACGACGCCCTGCAGATCACCTTCTCTGCTCTGGAGGAGAAACTGAGGAAGACCACAGAGGACAACCAGGAGCTAGTGTCCCGCTGGATGGCTGAGAAGGCTCAGGAGGCCAACAACTGAACGCTGAGAACGAGAAGGACAGCAGGTAGACGCACCTGGACACACCTAGACCAGGGACAGGACTTAATTGTTTTCTGGTTAGATTAGACTGATTGATAATTAAAATAATTGTTACAGGAAAGACTTGAAAAATAAGTCCAAATATGTGGAGCACACAGAGCTGTGTTTATCTGCTGTAACACCATCCTGTTGGTGATGCTGAGATTTATCATCCATCCCTATGTACACCCGCGTGCTCCACATATTTGGACCTATTTTTCAATTGTCACGATTGTGACAGGATCAGTCAACTGAGAAAATAATTGACAGATTAATCAACGATGAAAATATGACTGACCCTGGTGTTTCAGACATGTTTAACTCTTTGTCTGTCTCTGTGGTGTTTCAGACGCAGACAGGCCAAACTACAGAAGGAGCTGGCCGACGCAGCCAAAGAGCCTCTGCCCGTCGACCCGTCAGTATTCTGTTTTTATCTGATATGAAGCAGCTTTAACACACTCAGAATGAGTGAAGACACTGACTCTTGTGTTTTGTCCTCAGAGACGACGACATTGAGGTCTTGGCTGAGGATGGAGGGAAGGGTGGTGGAGAGACGTCCCCCAACAGACCACTCAGCAGAACTCCCAGGTGAGACCAGTACCTGTTCTGCTCCAGGTATACTGGGACTGACACTGGCAGCAAAACAACACTGTAAATATGAAGATTTTCTGCAGCACGAAACGTTAGTTCAGATCGAAACCAACATGTTAAAACACAGAAGTCACAAAATAACACAAACAGATGGATGCAGCAATAAACCATCAAGTCCTGTGTTCTGTGAGGTAAAACTACTGATTTTAGAGTTTGGTTGGTTTGGTTGGTTTGGAGAGAGTGATAAATGGCTGAAAGAATCGTGGTGACAGCAAAGTAAAGTGGTGAAAATATTCTAAATATAGTGTACACTTATTTATTAATTGTTTGTTTTTATTTGCACACACATAAAATACCTTAATGAAAAAAGAAAAAGAATATATAAATGTGTCAGGAGAGGTCAGGAAGCCGCAGGCTTATACTAGGGACCTTCCCTCCTTTTAAGAAAAAACAAATCAAAACAAACAAATAAACACCATAATACTAATCAAAACAGCACTCACTGATATAGATTTGACTCCTTGTCCAATAAAAGGAGACATATGAGGACATAGTCTTAGCGAATTTGTTTCTGTGTGTGTGCAGTAAGAAGATCTCTCAGCCTCCTCCTGGCGGTCTCCTCGACTCCATCTCCAACATCTTTGGGTATGTAGCTATGACATCGCCTGTCCTCTCTGTCCACTCACCTGTCCTAGACTCTGAGGGTCTCTGAGGGTCTCGACTGTCCATGTTGTGATTGACACCTGTCTATCTACCTGTCTATCTGTCTGTCTGTCTGTCTGCAGCGTGTCTGAGTGTGTCCAGCCTGGACTCGTCCCACCACACTCCAGGTGAAGGACTGTGTGTGTGTTCACCTGTTCACACTGTCAGTTCTGTGATTGGCTCGTTCACACTGTCAGCTCTGTGATTGGCCAGTCGCTGACAGACTCAGTTTAGACTTTTTAATCTGAATGTTTTAGTTTCTAGCGGTGATGTTGTTCTGAGCGTGGCTTGCAGCAAGACTGTAGGAAGGAGTAGGACGACAGATTCAGTGTTTGTGTTTTTAGCTGAGCTTAGCCAGCTAGCTATACTGAGGAAGCTAATCTGAGAAACTACAACACAACTAACAAATAATTTTCACATGTTAACAACTTTGTGACCGGATTAATTAATCATGTTTATCCGCTGTAACACCATCCTGTTTGTGACACCGAGATTAATCGTTCATGTAACAATTAATTGTTTTCTTGTTAGATTAATCGATAATGAAAATAATTATTAAAGGAAAGACTTGAAATAGGTCCAGACATGTGGAGCACACAGAGCTCTGTTTATTTGCTGTAACACCATCCTGTTTGTGACGCCGACATTTATCGTTCATCTCCTGCACGTCCGTGTGGTCCACATGTTTGGACCTGTTTTTCAAGTTCTTGACAAAATTGTGACAGGATTAATTAATCGATTTTCTCCACATCAGCACAAATAACAGCAGCAGGAGGGGATCAATATATGCTGATGTGAAAAGTGGATTTAGAGTAACAAGTAGCATGTAAGCAAAGAAACTTAAAATTATGAAATTTTTGAACAGAGTTTGGTGTGGAAGTAGAATGAACAGTGAACCGGGAAACACTGGTGAGTAAAATGTTATCACAGATAAACAAACCAGAAGCAGGTTTAAAGAATTCCTGCTGTTAGAAGTGTCTCAGGGAAGCCGTCTTGTGATTGGCTGTCAGTAGATGATGAGGGCTGTGATTGGCTTTGAGCACACACACCAAAACATGTGTTGCCATGGTGATCGCTCTGCTGTCAGTGTGAACATGTGAAGTTTGTAGTGAAGTGATTATTGCTGACAATAATCAATACTAAATCAATAATCAGTGCCAGATGCATCGTGTAGAGTAGAGTTTGTGTTCCTGTGTGGATCTGACCCCTATGACAACATGATCCTATTGATCATCAGTTATTGATCAGCTGCAGCAGCACAGACAGAAGCTGATTATTATTCAATTTGATTTACATTTGATAAATTAAAAAAATCAATCATGTCGTCTTTGATTTAAAGGTCTGATCAGATTTCCATCATATCAGTATTCACTCCGTCAGAAACAGGAAATGCTTTAATTTGTCCGTTGTTCAGTCTGATACAAACACGGACCGATAATGTACTAAATGTCGTGACAAACACTCGATAATAATAATGATGTCTCCGTTTCCACAGACTACAAACTGATTACTCTGATCAATATTTATATCAGAAATGTGACACCACATAGATCATCATGTGACCAAACCTCTGGCTTGTTTCTCCTGTCCAATCACAACCAGGATCACTGATGGCTGTGATAGGCTGCGGTCAGAGGAGATGCACCTGCAACTAGCACTGCAACAATTAATCAATTATTAATCGACGATTAAATTAATTGCCAACTATTTTGGTGATCAATTAATCATTTTTTGGGTTTTTTTTTTTAATGAAAAAAAGTCCAAATTCTCTGATTTCAGCTTCTCAAATGTGATTTTGGTTTCAGTAAAAGTGAAAATTGTGGTGCAGAAATTATTCCAACAATTTCAGTTAAAATAATCCCAGTATGAGTTTTTATCATATTGTGCAGCCCTAGTTTGCACTTTGATGAATAACTGCACACACATTCAAACATGTGACTGCTTGTTTTCTTCTGCGAAACTGAAATTAAATTAATAATAAATTTAATATAACCCTTACGTAATCTGGGAACCCACTGACTACCATCTGATGATGATTTGGAGGGTAAAGACTTCCTCTTCTGTGTGTCGGTCACAGTTTCATTATCAGCCAGACGTGAGGAAGGAGTCTGACCTCATTAAACACAAATGTCTCTGTGAAAGCAGATAAAGTTAATAAAAGACAAAATCATCATCAGATGATGGTTGTTTTTCCCACCTTCCTCTCAACATGACTGTTTACCAGCATGCAGCCAAAGCCTGCTCCAACCTGATTGGTCGGGGCTTAACAATAAGACTCGCCCAGGGGCAGTAAAATGTGGAGCAAATAAATCTGCCAATCTGCCAAACATTTTAATAGTTTGAAGTAATTTTTCATGCAAAAATGACAGAAAATGCTGTTCATTTCCTGCTTTTCACACTTTATTATCATATTTAACTGAATATCTTTGTGTTTTAGACAAAAAAGACATTTAAACATGTCACCTTGGACTTCAGGAGACTCTGAGAGACATCTTTCACATGTATACTTTATTTTATAGAAATTGCAGCTCTAAATTAAACATGACAATTAACTTTAGTGTTTCCTGTTATTTGATAACCACTAATAAATAAAACTGTTTGCACGGGGGCAAGTAAAGATCGACTTCGAGCAAGTAGAAAAAACAGTGTTGAACCCTGATTGGTCCTGATCGAAGAGAAACTCAAACACTTCTGATAAAATCTGATCTCTTTACTAAAGAATCTGTGTTCACATAACTGGGTTCTTACAGGTGCTGGAAATCCTTGAAAACACTTGAATTTTAATGTAATGTTTTCAAGGTTTGTAAAGTGCTTGGATTTTGGATGAAGTGCTTGAAATTGTAATGATATTATTTTCAAAATAAATTGCTCTCTGACTGAATAGTTTGATTTTTAGATAAAGACATAAAATAAGTCTGATTTCTTTTTGCCTTTTGCACAAAATGAAGACGACTGATAACATCTGGTTCAGTGTGATGAAGAAATGAAATGGGGTCTTATTGTGCATGTAAATATAAATATGTTATTTACCACAGCTGTAAAGAGCTTCAACATGAAGCAGGAACCCTGAATACAGATCTGTGTTCCAGACATGAACCCTGTCCGGCATCACAGACGGACAGCTGCGTCCTGCTGTGGACTCACTGTCTCCTCCTGTGATGAGCTGTCTCACACTGTGGACATGTTAGTAGCAGCCCAGTGTGTGTCCCCTCCAGGCTCCCGTAGCTGTCGGTGTTTGTGAATAATGACATGACTAACATGAACTCAGGTTATTAACACTCTGCATCACTAATGATGCTCCTGATGATTGGTGAGCAGAGGTGGTGAGTTCAGCCAATCAGATCCCAGAACCACAGAGTCATACGTCACTCGTTCTTGAGAACTGGGACAAATCAATTCCCACCAAAAAAAATGTAGAAATGATTAATACCAGCACTCTAATTCTTTTTTTTTTTTGCAGTGGAAATTTATTCTTTATATTTATGAAATATATGTAATTTATGAAAAGTTTTGCTTTGCTTTAATTTTTTGAATTTCTGAACTTGCTCTGTGACAGAAAACAGCCTTGTTGTAGACAAGAATTCACAACTTCAAACAATTTAAAAAAAATTTTTAAAATCCTTCAAAATCTAAAACGAGCAGTACCTGCTGATAACAAAGGTATAAAAATGTGCTATTGTAATGATCTTTCTTTTAAAATAGATTTTTTTTTATGATAATGTTGACCCTTTAAAGTTGTGTCCCAGATTTCTGTCAATAAAAACCTGATTTAATCAGACATAAAAAGGGTCAGCTATACTCTGAGGACCCCTGTCTCACTTCCTGGTTTAAGAAGAGGCAGGAATACTGCTCAGGCACTGATAAACTTTCTATTTTTAGACAAATTAATAAAGCTAAATAATAATTATGGTTTGAAAATGTATATTTTGATTAACATTAAGAGACTCTGAGCTACCTAAAAAAAATAAAATGGCTGCTGACGACTCTGCTGTGAAATGAAAACATGGAACATTTTGCCGACTCTGTAAGACGTCAACTTTTTCCATCCATCTACATTTAATAAAACATTTAATCTCTAGGAGGTTGGCCTGATACAAGGTTTAAAAGCTTTAAAATATATCTTATAGAATAATTGAAGATAAAAATCAAAACAGCCTCAAAATACAGTTTTGTCCCAATTCTCAAAAATGAGTAACCTCTAATTATTCAGTTCTTTATTCTCGGGCTCCTCCAACACTCAAACAAATAAATAAACTGAGGAAAACATCTGAAGTCAAAGAATCCAAGTTTTCCTGGAGTTGGCGTTTGATCAGTGTAACTGTATCTTAATAATTTGCGGCTCGTATAAACCTGATATCCTGTTGATATTTTTTGACCCTGCTGGCTTGTCATTGGTCAGTTTGTGACGGTGCTTCTCTTCCTCAGCAGGCGTCGAACTGCCAACTCTTTCAGCACGTCACCTGAGAACACGGAGGCTCCGTCAGGTGTGTGCGCGGAGGTCCGAGTCCCCTCCACCGCTCTGCACGTCTTTGTGAGTATCTCTGATGGTCTGACTGGGAGGAGACCAGTTTAAAACTGGTCAGGCTTTGGCTCCACCCACATTTCGTTATGAAGTGATCGCTGCTGTTCTGCCTCGGCGTCAATAAACAAACACAAAAGATTTCAGTCATGTGACATTTACCCAGCTGATCCATAACATCATCAATGTTGTTCCCACAATGCATCTGTCTTGGTGGTTTTAACAGGAGGGTGTAACCTGATTGGTCAGTGATGAGCAGTAAAAGGTCTGATTACACACAATCCTCTCCTGCTGCCCTCTGGCTCCCAGCAGCCCCTGCTCTCTGCTCCCATCATGCTCTAGTGGTGCAGTGGTGGTCTCAGGAGCTGCTGACAGACAGACAGGATGTGACATCACAGCATTACAGAGTCTGTAAAGAGACCCTACAGGCTCAGTGTGATGACATCATCATCCAACATAACCAATCAGCATGGAGCATCAGGCTGAAGAGGAGGAGGAGGAGGAGGAGCTGATCTTAAGTTTTCAACCTGAGACCAACAGAAGGACAAACAGGGCTGAGAGGGACGTTCTGATTGGCTCACAGTTAACCTGTGTGTATCTGTGTGTGTGTGTGTGTGTGTATTCAGGAAGCTCACGATGGCGAGGTGAACGCTGTGAGGTTCAGCCCCGGCTCTCGTCTCCTAGCAACAGGAGGGATGGACCGCAGGGTGAAGCTGTGGGAGGTCGTCGCCGGTGAGTTCAGGATCAATCAGGAAAATTGAGCTCTCTGTGTGCAGTCAGTGTGTTTACCTGCAGGTCAGTGAACTGATCTGAGACAGGTGAGACAAAACTGCTTCATCTGAGTCTGAACAACTCAGCTACATCACGTCACTTCAGACTCCACTGACAAAATGAGCTTTTTGAACCAGCTGCTCTAATAGTTCTGAATATTCATTCACTCAGATCTTTGTGGACATGACGAGAAACAAGAAACTAAACTTTATCATAAATAAAGGTTCTGTCTTATCTGAGGACGAAGACAGCAGAGAATGACCACTGTCATGGAGATGAATTATTTCTGCTGCAGCCTGTTCTTCTTAGCAACAAATGCTGTAAATGACCAATCAGAGTCAAGTATTTGACATGTGACATATTCTAATGTCTGTCTCAGGTTGGACTTGATGTCTCTGACCAGCTGCTGTCTGTCTGTGTCTGTGTCTCAGGTCGCTGTGAGCCTAAAGGAGCTCTGACCGGCAGTAACGCTGGAATCACCAGCATTGAGTTTGACAGCGCCGTGAGTCTGATTCAGTTTTTAATATCGACGTTTAATAATATTTATTTATTTATTTATATGAATCATATCTGACTGAGAAACAATCTGTTCACCATCATTTATTTATCCTTCGTGATCGTCTCTGTGCTCTGACATCATCCTGACACATTTGTTTATTTTGTAACTGGTCAAAGTGAGCGGGGCTTCACGTAACAAATGATGACATCACACACTTGATGCACCAATCACAGTTCAGCATCATGTTAATCTAAACGTGGTGACTGTTGTCAGATAATCAGATTATTTTCTGGATTAATCAATAAATCCACTGTGATGAGTTTACAGAGAATATGCTTAATGTTTACTGTCAGAATGATCATTGATTATTGCTGATTAATTTTAATAATTGATTACCTGACCTGCATGGCAGCTGTAGTTTTCATCACATAAATCTGATTGAAGCTCAGCCTGCAGAGTTAAACTCTAAATAATCAATCAGCTTTTTGATTCCTGCTGATATAAATAAACTTATTGATTGATTGATTTTGTTGTCAGGGCTCGTACCTGCTGGCTGCCTCTAATGACTTTGCCAGTCGGATCTGGACTGTAGACGACTACAGACTGAGGGTGAGTCTTTACAGCTCTCATCTCACATGCAGAACCTTCACCTGTGACTTAGAACATATCCAGGTAGAACACACACAGAACCCTCACCTGTCTGGAACACGTGTCGATGCTCTCTGATTGGTCAGTCTTCTGGTCAGTGATGTCATGTAAAAGGTCTGAACCTCAGATCCCCCCCGTCGGCCATCTTGGCTCCCAGCAGCCCCTGCTCTCTGCTCCCATCATGCTCCAGTGGTGCAGTGGTGGTCCCAGGAGCTGCTGACAGACAGACAGGATGTGACATCACAGTGTTACAGAGTCTGTACAGAGACCCTACAGGCTCAGTGTGATGATGACCTCATCCAACAGAACCAATCAGCATGGAGCATCAGGCTGAGGGGGCGGGGCCTGAGTACTGATCTCACTCTGCTACTGAGACCACGGAGACACAACGAGAGCGTCGTCCTCAGAAATATTTCAGTTTGTTGGTGTCACACAAACTGTTCTGAACTGAGACAGTTTATTGTATCGATTATTGTGATATTCAGTATCGTTTTATCTCTGTTTGTTAGACATGAGACAGATTTTTGTCTTCAGGTTGGATCGTTGTATATAAATGTTCATTAAAAACATTAAAATCATTTGATTAAAGCAGCACCTCCTGCTGGTTACAGTCAAACATCATCCATTTGTGACATTTGAATTTTGTGACCCTTCTTCTTTGTCAAACTATCTGTAATCTAACGTGTGTCTGGTGTCCATCTGTCCGTCCTCAGCACACCCTGACAGGTCACAGTGGGAAGGTGCTGTCAGCTCGTTTCCTGTTGGACAACGCTCGGATCGTCTCTGGGAGCTATGACCGAACGCTCAAACTGTGGGACCTCCGCAGCAAAGTCTGTACGTGATTGGACCATTTTATATGTTTTTAAAGGGGTTTCCTTAGGTTTCCTTAACTTAGTGCTGTGTACTGTAAAACTATAACATGAAGTAGCGGTTATGATGAGTCAGTACTCTGTGATGGTCTGTGATGATCTGTGACCAGCTGCTGTCTCACCTGTGCAGGTATGAAGACGGTTTTTGCAGGTTCCAGCTGTAACGACATCGTGTGCACGGAGCAGTGTGTCATGAGCGGACACTTTGATAAGAAGGTTCGATTCTGGGATATCAGGTCAGTTTTGGGTTCTTGATGTGGTTCCATGGTGGTTTGCATTAAGTCAAACTATCAGATGTTTTATCAAACTGTTTTCTTATTGTTATTGATGATGATGACATCTATTGACGACATATATCACTGTTGTTTTATTATTATTTAGGACAAATTATGTGTTTGTTTGTACTATGAAAATACATATGGAGGAATATTTATATTGATTATATATCATATATAATCTCACATATCACCTGTGTGTGTGTGTGTGTGTGTCAGGGCGGAGAGCATCGTACGGGAGCTGGAGCTGCTGGGCAGAGTGACGTCTCTGGACCTGAACCACGACCGCACGGAGCTGCTGACCTGCTCCAGAGACGACCTGGTGAAGATCATCGACCTGCGCACCAACGCCGTCAGACAGACCTTCAGGTGAGTCCAGCAGGAGCAGCTCGCCTGTCACATGACTGCAACAGGTGTGTCCCCGCTCTCCTCCTCATGGACGGACCCTGAACGTCTCATCATGGTTATTAACATAAATTAATGAGTAAGAATTTGTTCTTAATGACTGGTCTGGCCAAATAAAGGTTGAATAAATCTAATTCAGTGTTTTCATCTTCACTTTTAAACGTCCTGCTGTTGACTTCATGTGTAATAACTTTGTGTGTGTGTGTGTGTGTGTTCAGTGCTCAGGGCTTCAAGTGTGGAGCCGACTGGACCAGAGTGACCTTCAGGTGAGTTCAACAGTTTTTTACCTCGACTGTGTCGACACTCTGCAGTAACTCCTCCTGCTGCTGCTGTTTCATCTCTCACAGTTAATGTTTTTTAAAACTTTTCATTTTAGTCTGATCATGACTACTTCCAGTTCTCTGATCCCAGTTTAAACTGTCAATGACATTCAGCACTTCCTGCAGAGTTTTCACATTAAAACTAAGAAAATAAAAGCATTCAGAGTTTCAGTGGACAAAACCTCTTCATTACTTAACAAGGCTTTTATTGTGAAATATTTACAGGAAACTCACTGACTGTAACTTCACTCTCACTCATTGGTTCATTATGTTCCTCTGAGGAGCAGCTGTGACCCCTGCTGGTGAAATTCAGTATTACAGTCCAGTGTTTGGCTTAATATGGAACGAGTTTGAACATCATTGGCCCAACCAGATGGCTCGTAGCAACGGCCCCTGACGTCTGTCTCTCTCTCTCTCTGTCTGTGTTCAGTCCTGATGGCAGCTACGTGGCCGGAGGATCAGCTGATGGCGCTCTGTATGTCTGGAACGTCCTGACGGGGAAAGTGGACCGAACTCTGGACCGAAACCACAAGTAAGAACCAGAACCAGACCGATCCAGAACCTGTGCACACACACACAAACCACTGATTTGTCATTTAAAAGCTGAACCAATCAGATTAGAGCTGAGAGCCACAGACAGGAAGTCAGACTAACACAGAGTTCACTGACCCGTCCGTCTCTACTAAGTCTGTACTTTGTGTTTTTAGCTTTGTAACAGTAATCAGATTACTCGCAGCCTGAAGCTGAACTCTGCTGACAAAACACATGGTGGCTTTTATTGTGAAGCAGCTACAGGAAATGTGCTCATCACAGGAGCGAGTGCTGTAACTCTGCAAGTGTGTTGTGTTGTGATTTGTCTTTGAGTTTTATTTCAGCAGCTTCATCGTTAGACTTCATATAAATGTAGTAAATTAAATACTTTTTGAAGTAAACTTCTGCTGTTCCTGCTCATCAAGTTTGTTCCATAAGAAAATAATAAATAAAATAAGATGAAAACTGCACAATGTGAACATTTAAATTAACATTCTTTAAATTATTAATATTAAACTGGTAAATAAAATGTGCAATAGAATGAATAAAGACATAAGTACACACATCTGTTTACAAATCAGTTTAATTGCAATGCTAATTTCTGTTAGCCTGTCAATGGGAATTCCCATAATATGTTAGCATCAAGCTAACAAACCAAACAATAGTTATTTATATGTCAAATAAAATTGATTCAGGAATCATTAAAAAAGAATCTCAACACTGAAGAGACTCACCCACAAACCTCTGCAGCTCTCCTGTCTGTCTGTTTTAGAGGACAATGATTTTGGTTTGTTTTTCTAACTTCTTTTATTTATTTAAATCTTTTTGAATTCTGAAGCTTTTGCAGTGTTGCATATTATTGTTCATCGTTCTTTTCTGTTTTTTTATCACTTTGAGCTACACTGTTTTAGAAATAAGGGGGAAAAAGTAAATTATAGTGAGTGAGGTCAGTGGTGATGTAGAGCTGCTGGTGTCTGATTGGTTGTTGGTTTTGTGACATCAGACTGACGCTGTAACCTGTTGTTTGTGTGCAGCTCTGCCATCAACTCGGTGTCGTGGTCGCCTTCAGGAGCGTATGTCGCCAGCGTGGAGAAAGGCAGCAAGGCCATCCTGTGGTCTGACATGTGATTGGCTGAAGTGTGGCACAGCCTGAAGATGTGGACAGCAGGAGGAGGTGGAGTTGGACAGAGACACTGAGGAGGAGCAGGAAGGACAGAGACACTGAGGAGGAGCAGGAGGACAGAGACACTGAGGAGGAGCAAGAAGGACAGAGACACTGAGGAGGTGCAGGAGGAGGAAGTGACAGAGACATGACGGAGTATCTGGAGCTCCTCTCCTGTTGAACTCTTGACAGCCTGAATCAGACTGAGGGGACATGTTGGACATGTTGGACGGACTCAGTCTCATGTTTACGTTGAGAGAAGCAAACTGCCGTCTCACGGTTTGGTCCAGCTGGACGTCGCAGAGAACTGAAGGGTGAATCATAATAAAATCTTTAACAGATGAACACATGAATGAAAACACTTTGACTCCACCGTCCTCACTAATGTGTGTGTGTCTGTGTGTGAAACCAGAATAAAGTCAGAATCTGTTCATGTCTCCGTGTGGACGAACACGTCTCTTTGTCTCAGACCACCAGGCAGACAGACGGATAATTTTTACTGCAAATTTCATGACCCAGATGTGAGCGAGAAGGTCAAAGTTCATGTTCAGTTTATGATGTGATGGTAACAGTGCTCACATCATCGGCTGATCAAAACAACGTAAAGTGTCGACGTGATATAAAAACTTTGATGTTTCTCTGTAATTCTGTGGTTTATCAGTGAAGTGACTGAACTTTGCTGCAGGCTGGAGTCTGTTAACAGATGAGAAACACACACACACACTGCATAAATATATATATATGTATATGTATATATAAATATATATATTTTCACCAATAAGGATAAAACTCTAATATTAAATTTCATGCTGAGAAGAACGTTGTCCCCTTTTTGGGGGCAGTTGAAACACTAATCACTTTACTCCTGTAGTAGCTAATGTTACTTTTAAGTAACTTTTTTGTACGTGGTTTTAATTCTTTTAGCTGTCAGCCAAAGACGAGGATACTGTTCTACGATTTTGATTGTTTGAATTGAGTTAAAGGAATTTAACATTTACAAATACAATAAATACAAAAACATGAATATTGTGCAACATTTAGTATGATTTTCTATTTCAAATTTAATTTGAAAATTTTGAAGCAGTTGTCAGTCCTCCTGTGTCAGAACTGCAGGAACAGAACAGAGTTTAAGAGCAGCTGCAGGACTGAAAATAAAAAGAACAAGTCTCAGATTTGGAGCGCAGCCACAGTGTTTACTTCCTGTCCTCTGTGTGTGTGTGTTTCAGTGCTCTCAGGTGTCCAGCAGGTGTCACTCAGGTGTTTTCAGTCAGAGTGAGGGAGGACGTGTTCAGTTGGCAGATTCTGTCTGTGGATGAACGTGATGATGAGATCTGATCTGAAAAACAAAGAAGAAAATAATCAGGTCAGGATTTATTTAAATCAGTGTTTCCCAACCTGAGGGTCTATAATCAGATATACATGAAGTGAAACTAAGACGGAAGAGGGACGAAGATAAATGAACAGCAACACATTAAAAACAGTGAAGGACAGAAAGATGAAAACAAAAACCACAAACAAACCAAATTAAAGTTCTAAAGCAGAATGAAAGTCTTCAGGAGCAGTGAGTCAAAAATAATGTAAGAAAATTACAAGTCTGGAGTTTGTTGATACTAAACACATTTGAATATTGATTATAAGTATATTTGTGTTGCACAAAGTTTGTTTATGTTTACTGTCGTGACAACAGTTTAACTTTTTTCTTGTGAAACCAGAAAACTAAATGAAACTCGGCTCATGTTCTCACTGACCAACAGCTTGAAGGGTTCCTGTCTCTGATGTACCTCACTCTGAATGCAGCTCTCTCTGTCTGATGCACTTCTCTCTTGGACTTGTGTCCTCTCTGTCTGATGCTCCCCCGTCTCTGATTGGCCCTCTGATGTCCCGCTCTCTTGGATGCTCTTCTCTCTGATGCACAAACACTCTAAGAGGTCGATTTAATGCAGTCATACCCATAAGTATTAACAGTCTGTTCCAGAGAAGCATCAGTGTGTCACATGACCAAACGTATATTTCATGGCAATTGTGATAAAAGCGCCAAATGTGCCAGATGTGTTGATCGACACATTAAGAACAAATCTGGACATTGGGCTGCCACAAACTCACCCCGATGGGCGTGGCAGCCATTTCTCAAAATGTCTGCCATCAGTTGGTGAAACCTTCCTGTTCCTTTGGACCCGTGTGCAATGACAGACATAATCTAGATCCTCGTATCCCTGACAACCAAATAAAGTGTCTCCTTTGGACTGTTCACCGGCATCAGAGTGAATCTGTCAGTTCTGGGAATGACTTCCATGTTGCCCCGCCTACCAGGGAGCGAGTTGGTGATGGCCCAGTATCCAGATGTGTTCCTAACGTACCTCTCAACACATCTGCCAAATCTGTGATGGATTTGTTAGCCGTGTCGCTCCAACTTCTCCCTGATTCTCTGCATGAATGTAAATAAAATGTGTTTGATATTTATAAAATAATCAATAAACCCATATTTCTTACAGTGTGCTCAGCCTGTAGTCTGTCTGTGCACACTGAGAAGTCAAACGAGCTGCAGTCTGTGTCAGGACGGACGTCCACACTGTGTTTCTGCCTCTGATGGATGTTGGGTAGAAAAACTCTCAGCTTCATCATCAGTGTTTAAATTAATGTTTCATTAGAATAGAAACTAATATTATGGTATAATAATCATATTTTGGTTCATTGGATCAAACTGCAGCTGCAGGATCAGATTCTTCTTCTTCTTCGGTGTGAAGCTGCTGCTGACCCTCAGTAACACTCAGACTGTGTGTGTGTGTGTGTGTGAGAGCTGCTGATGTCAGCAGACAGACAGACTGCTGAGTCTGACTGACAGCAACTTATCAGCTCAGCAGAGACTCACACTGCTGATCACATTACATCACAATAACATTATTAATCATCATCATTAGTATTGATTATTAATAAATCAGTGACTCAGACTGACTGAACACATTAAACTGTGTTTGTAATGAACTTCAGTCTCCACTTTACAAACATCAGACGACCAAACTGTCTCAACTCAACGTCCACTTACTGCTTGTTGTTGGAGCTTTCAGCAGCATCACATGGGCTTCAACAGCATGTTTCCACGAAGTCCGTGTGAGAACAGTCAGAGGAGTTTTAGTCCAGAGATAAACTTGCTGTTTAGCCAAATGTTTGCGTGGCGTTATTTTCTGAGCATGTGCAGAACCATCGCTCCAAACAGACGCAGGATATGTGAGGCAGCCGTGATGCGTAGGGATGTGTCAGACTGCGTATGCAAACAGGAAGTTAAAAGCAAGTATTGCAACAACACACAGATTCAGTTTAATGTTTCAGATCAAGTTTTTCTTTGGTTTTTGTTTCATTAGGGCCTGAGCACCGAACGGTACGAGGACCCTAATGGATTTGCTCAGATTATTTTTTTTCTCTGCAATCTTCAGTTGCATTTTTGAGGGGCGAAACGTGCTCGATGGCGCATGAAACTTGTTTTAGTTGTGGTGAAGAAACTTAAAAAACTGACATACTTTTTGGCAGTATTTGGCCACACACTCTAAAGAGCAGCCCCGATATGCACAAAAATCGGTACACACATGTATCATGCCCAGATGCACAAATAAGTCTCCGGACCAATCACCTAAACCCAACAGGAAGTCGGCCATTTTGAATTTTGTGGTCAATTTTGTTGATTTCCAGTTCCCGAACTACGAATTCATTACAATGACCTCAAATGTCAGTGTGTGTGCCATCTAAACTACTTTGTGATCAAAAAGCTATTAAAAGATTTAGTACGTGGAGACAGGAAGTAACATCAAACTTCTTTCTGCGGTGTCCAAAATGGGGCCCATCCAGTGCTGCTTGCAGCTTTAATTCCGATTTGTTTTTGCTTCTTCAGTCTCTAAAATCGTGATTTTTATGTATGGTTCAGGGGCATATTGTACATATGAAACCTGTGACAGGAGTCTGAGCTCACTGAGGTGATGAATGATTGGTTCAGTTAGTGATAAATTAACAACAATAATAATTATCATTAGCTGATTATTATAATTATTATGACTGAGGACACTAAGCTGCAGATCTTCCTGTTGGTTCAGGATTATCTGTCTGTGTGTGTGTTCAGCCTGTAATGATCAGCCTGCTGACCAGGCTGTGTGTGTGTGTGTGTGTGTGTGATATAAAAGCAGCTCTGATGCTGATCAGCTGTTATAAACCTGCCATCCTGCTGCTCATCTCGTCTATCTCAGGTCAGTCCCTCTGTTGTCACATCATGTTAAAGGAGAAATCTGTAATATATTTACTGTGATAAAACATAAAATGACCACAGTGTCATCAGAGATTAAGGAAACATGTTCAGTCTCTGACAATGTTCTACTGTTTTTATTTGCCTGTTTCACATTAATTAGAGCTCATTTTAATGCTGAATGTTCTCTGAATGAGTTAGTGTCGTGTATGAGTTGTAATAATTCATTCATAATCTTGTAGAAGGAGTAGATGTTTATAACTGTTAAATTTCTCAAAATGTTAATGGAGTTTGGCAGCAGTGAGACAGACAGACTCCAGAGTGTCTGTGGCTCCAACTCAGAATCAGAATCAGAAATCTTTTACTGCCAGGTAGGTTTTCACTTACAAGGAATTAGCTGTGGCACGTTGGTGGAAAAAACAACAAGCATAGTACTAAAAATATAAATAAAGATTAAGGCAAGTAGTGTCGGATAAAACAGCACAACACACAAGAAAACAAAAATGTAAAACCAGTAGAAACAATATTTACAAGTGCGACTGTTATTTAAAAAGCACGTTTGTGTAGAAGTACAAAGGGTTTGATATGGAATGTGCAGGTTCACAGTAGAGCTTGAGATCTGTGCCCAAACCCAACAGGAACCAAACCAAGAGTTTTATGAATATTTTCATTGATCTCAAGCAAAGTGATAGATGTTGGACTTGATAAGATAAAGATCATTTAATGTTATAAGGGCAGTTTGATGACAGAGGACAGTACCAAGGTGATTTAGCTGACAGAGTTAGTTTAAGGACAGATTAGCTGTTAGCTAACCGAGTTAACTTGTTGTATAAGTGTTCTAGCAGCTGTCTGCTGTTATCTGCAGCTGACATTAGCTAGTTTGTTCAGTTAGCTGTGGAGCTAGCTGCCTAATTAGCTGACTCAGCCCTGCAGTGTCAGGAGCCAAACCCAGCAAGAAAACCACCTCAGTGCTGTATTCCCTGTCGTCATACTGACCATCGTCAGTCTCAGAGGTGTTTGGTCTCAGTCTGTTGGGGATCTCCAGTCCAGCCAGACTCGGCTGGATGCTGATGACACTGGCATCGTGGGGGAAAGTGCTGTGAAACTGCATATGTGCAACTCTCAACAGAGATGAGCAGGAAGTGAGATGTATCACATGTAGTTACTTCCATCATCAGGTCCAGAAAAGTTGATGTGTTTAATTCACAGTGTTTTTGATTAAGACTTTTTAAAAACTGCATCCAGATGATGTTAAAACTTGTTTTTAAAAAGTTGTTATCAACATGCTGAATTAAACACATTGTTGTTTTCTGGAGCTGATGATGGAAGCAGCTATGAGTGACACGTCTCGCTTCCTTCTCATCTTAGTTGAGAGTTGCTCATGCTCTACTGATCCCTCTGCAAATTCAACCGGGCCTGCCATGCAGCTGGCAAGCTAACTCTGGCTGAGCGTGTTAACTCAGAACACAGGAGGCAAACACCTCCTCTGAAACCAACAGCAGTCAGTTTGATGACAGGGAGTACAGTACTGGGGCGGTTTTCCTGCTGGGTTTGGCTCCTGACACCCCGAGGCTGAGTCAGCTGTAGCTGTATGGCTAGCTAAGCTAACTGACTAGCTAACGCCAGCTACAGTTAACAGCTGACAGCAGTTAGCCCACTTTAGCTACTATTTAACCTGGTTAGCTAACAGCTTTCTGTGCATTAGCTTACTCTGTAAATCACCTTGGTACTGTACTCTGTCGTATCATTGTGTGTCATTGATTATTTTCTTGATTAATTGATTAATTAATCCTGTCACAATCTTGTCAGTTGAAAAATTATTGTCTCCATTAATCAATTAGCTGTTGGGTCATAAAATGTCATAAAATGTTGATCAAAGTCCAACATGATGTCGTCAAAGATTTTTCTTATTTAAAAAATGACTCAAAATAATTAATCATTTATCAAAACGGTGATTAATTTAATAGCTGATTAATAATCAATCAATCGTTGCAGCTGTAGTTTGAACTTGAAGATAATAAATATTTCTCTGTGTTGCAGGTCGTCACATCAGTCATCACCATGAGTCCAAAACACGTCGTCTTTAAGAAAGTTTCCCGGGACAAGTCGGTGAGTTCAGTCAAAGTAAAATGTCTGTAACTTCCTTTACCACCACTGACATGCCGCCGAGCAACACACTGACTGTCTGTGAACACTCTTCTTCTGTTTCAGGTGGCCGTCTACATGGGCAAGAGAGACTTTGTGGATCACTGTGACTTTGTGGATCCAGTCGGTGAGTTCAAACTAAATGTATAAATCATTTTAACTCCTCTGAGCTCTGTTAAGTGGTGGCGGGGTCAAAGAACACACCTACTGTTTAAACTACTCTGTAAACATGTAAAGTCATGTGACATGACATTAGGAACCTGAGATTCTTGTGTTACCATTGATGCAAATCATTTCCAGATACAGTCAGAGCAGCAAGTGCAATCAGCTCCACAAACCAGCAAATACACAATTACAACATGGAGGCAACTCACCATTTGATTGAGATCCATTGATTGATAACATTCTGACAAAAATGGATCTGTTTCAATAGCAAAGGTTCAGTCGATCCAAACCACTTTCAGTCTAAAACATGCGATTACATCAATAAATTCCAGCAAAGACAACAAACGAGCCAACAGAAGTCTTAATCTTCCACTTATATTCCTGTGTCTGGAGTTACCAAGCAGATAGACGTGATTTCTTCACCTCAATATGGCTGCTGCAGTCTGATCTTTTGATTGCTGCCTCACTTGAGCCAATTGAAGCTTCTATGTCCTGACCACAGCTCAAAATAGCCAATGAGAGTCCGAGTTGAAAGGAACAGCCTCTCTTCTCCCATGTAAAGACAGAGCCAATCACAACACATTGAGGACAAGTCATCTGAGGACGTCCTCTTGGACTTTGATCAACATTTTTCACAATTTTATGGACCAAACAACTAATTGATTGATACAGAAAATGATTTACATTTATTTATTGGCAATGAAAATGATCATTACGAGAAATAGTGTATCAGGAGTGTTTATCTGCTGTAACACCATCCTGTTCGTGACGTCGAGATTTATCGTCCATCCATGTACGTCCATGTGCTCCACATTTGGACCTATTTTTCAACTGGCAAGATCGTGACAGATCAATTAATCAGTTAATCTAGGAAATGGTTGACAGATTAATCGACAATGAAAATAATAGTTGCTGCCCAAAACATTACATGACATTAGTAAACTTAATTGATTATCATTTCATTGTATGTTAAGAATGAAATAATTATTAAGTAAAGATTAATTAACTGTAACTTTATGAGTTATTAATGATGGTTATAAAGTGTCAATGAACCCTGTGATGTGTCTCTACAGCATCTCTGTGTGTCTCTTTTAGATGGAGTCATCTTGATCGACCCACAACAGATCAAAGGAAAGAAAGGTCTGAATGTTTGATTAATTAGAAACATGACTGACTGAAACAGTTACTATGGCAACAGTCAGTGAGGTCATCACCGTTGACATGATGTCCTCATGTGTCCTCAGTGTACGTGATGCTGTCATGTACGTTTCGGTACGGCCGTCAGGACATGGACGTGATGGGCGTGGCCTTCAGGAGGGACCTGTTCTTGGTGACCCGGCAGGTTTACCCCGAGCTGCAGGACAAAGAGAAGCTGACCCACACCAAGATCCAGCAGAGACTGCTCCGAAAGCTCGGAGACAACGCCTTCCCCTTCTTCTTCGAGGTGAGACACAGACAAAACATCTGTTGAAAGGCTGAGGTTCTACGCAGAACCATCTGCTTTGGAGTCTGTCCAAAGTTCTTTGTAAGACAATAAGACCACAGTTTCAAGTATGAACCCCTTTGCAACCAAAGAACCCTTTTTGGAAGAAAAAGTCAAGGTTTCTTTGTATCATAATATAAAAGAGTTCTCTGTAGAACCAGGGTGGGTTCTAGATAAAACCATTGGAACATAAAAGGGTTCTCAGTAGAACCCCTTGTGTGTGTTCTAGATAAAACTCTTGGAATATCAAAGGGTTCTTGGTAGGACCACTGCTTGGGTTCTAGATAAATTCCTTGGAACATAAAAGTGTTCTTGGTAGAACCCCTGTTTGGGTTCTAGATGAAACCCTTGGAATATAAAAGTGTTCATGGTGGAACCCCTCAAGTGTGTTCTAGATTAACCCCTTGGAATATCAAAGGGTTTCGGTAGAACCACTGGTTGGATTCTAGATACATTTCTTGGAACATAAAAGTGTTTTCAGTAGAACTTCCTATGTAGGTTCTTGATTGCACCCTTAGACAGTGCAAAGGTTCTAGATAGAACACCCTCGCAAGGGTTCTGTGTGGAACCATTATGCCATAGAGGAGTCTTACAGAACAGGAAGGGAGCAACTGGCGCATTATTGATTATTGATCTGCTGGAGGAAAAAACTCAACCTACTGGGTATTCAGAAGAGAAACTAATAGATCAATCAGTCAGTCAATCAATATCAATATATTAAAGAACAGAATATATTAATAGAATAGAAGTCTGTGAAGATGTTTTTCTTCTGAAGCGTCCAGAGGATCATCTTCTGATTTATTATTTTGTTCACTATCAGTTAAAATCAGTTGAAATGATTCTGCATCATAATGTGATGTCATCATCTGACACGTTATCAGTGTTTTGATTGGCTTTTCTCTGAAACTAGTTTCACTCAGTTGAGAGTTTTGTAACAGCTGATGATGAGTTTCAGACACGTTTGGCTTCTTTATTCATTCATGAAATTAAGCCTGAACACACACCAGAACACACGCCTGAACACACACCAGAACACACCCTGAACACACACCAGAACACACACCTGAACACACGCCTGCACACACCCTGAACAACACCTGCACACACGCCTGAACACACGCCTGCACACACGCCTGAACACATGCCTGAACACACGCCTGACACACACCTGAACACACCCTGCACACACGCCTGAACACACCCTGAACCACACACACCCAGACCAACGACACACACCTGAACACACACCTGACACACACCAGAACACACACCTGAACACACACCAGAACACACACCAGAACACACACCTGAACACACACCTGACACACACCAGAACACACACCATGAACACACACCTGACACCACCACACACCAGAACACACACCTGAACACCACCTGAACACACACCTGAACACACACCTGAAACACACACCTGAACACACACCTGAACACACACCTGAAACACAACACCAGAACACACACC
This sequence comes from Lutjanus argentimaculatus, assembly GCA_034769285.1. Taxonomy (NCBI): domain Eukaryota; kingdom Metazoa; phylum Chordata; class Actinopteri; order Lutjaniformes; family Lutjanidae; genus Lutjanus; species Lutjanus argentimaculatus. The sequence goes on along the minus strand of JAWZSL010000001.1, from coordinate 42,090,007 downwards.
TGAACACACACCTGAACACACACCTGAACACACACTGCACACACGAACACACACCTGAACACACACCTGAACACACACCTGAACACACACCAGAACACACACCTGAACACACACCAGAACACACACCTGAAACACCACACACCAGAACACACACCTGAACACACACCAGAACACACACCTGAACACACACCTGAACACACACCTGAACACACACCAGAACACACACCAGAACACACACCTGAACACACACCAGAACACACACCGAACACACACTGAACACACACCTGAACACACACCTGAAAACACAACTAACCTGAACAGACAGGACAGACAACATGAATGCAGCGGTCTGGATGTGAGTTGTGAGATGTCTGTGTTTCAGTTTCCAGACAACCTGCCGTGTTCTGTGGCTCTGCAGCCTGGACCCTCTGATGTGGGAAAGGTAACTCCATGATTACATCACCGTCAGACCACACCCCTTCAGCAGTGACATTCACAGGTTCACATGATGTTCACAGACACCACGTTTCCTCTGACAGAAATGTGCAGTGGAGTTTGAAGTGAAAGCTTTCTGTGGTGAGAACCAGGACGAGAAGATCGACAAACAGTGAGTTTAAAGTCACCAACAGACAGTTATTGATTGATTATTGTTATTTGTATTAGATCATGAGCACAAATTATTGTATTATGAGCTGCTTTATGTTTGAACTCACACATTAATAATTGTGATAAAAATTATTTGACGCTGTCTCTGCAGGAGTTCAGTTCGTCTCAGCATCCGTAAGATCCAGTTCAGTCCAGAGAACACGAAAGTGGTTCCACACGCAGAGACCACCTTTGAGTTTCTGATGTCTGAGAAACCTCTGCAAGTCAAACTGAGCCTGCCCAAAGAGGTGAGACAGATGGACAGACAGGCAGACAGAAGACAGATCGATCAGACTGACAGACAGAGAGACAGACCAATCAGAGAGACAGACATGCAAACAGACAGACAGACAGAGGGACAGGCTGCTCAGAGAGACAGACAGACAGGCAGACAGAAAGAGGTACAGACTGATCAGAGAGACAGACCAACTGGCAGGCAGACAGACAGACAGACATACATACAGACAGACAGAGAACAGACCGATCAGACAGACAGACAGACAGATAGCGAGACAGTCGGACAGATAGACAGAGAGACAGACAGATGGACAGACAGACAGACTGATGGACAGACAGATAGACAAACAGGCTTTTGTGGCGTCACCAACCAGGACTGCAGAGATTATTTTTCTGTTTTATCATTATTTATTTTTTCTCTCTCTGTCTGTCCCCTCTCTCCCTGGTCTGTCTGTCTGCCTCTCTTATCTGCTTGTCTCTCTGTCTGTCTGTCTTGTCTGTCTCTCTGATCTGTCTGTCTGTCTGCCTCTTTATATCTGTGTGCAGACGTTCTACCATGGAGAACCCGTCCCAGTGAGTGTAGAAATCACCAACTCGTCCAGCAGGAACATCAAAGACATCAGTGTGTCAGGTGACTTCACACACGTCTGTTCTGTTCATGTTATAAAGGTTTTAATTCATCTGTAGATCAATAAATGTTCTGGTGTCTCTGAAGTAGGGCTCCAACTAACAATTGTTTTCATTCCCAATCAATCTGTCGATCATTTTCTTGATATATTGATTGATTAATCCTGTCACATTCCTCTCACTTGAAAAATAGGTCCAAACATGTGGAGCACATGGACATACAGCAGATGGACGACAAATATTTTTTGTCACGAACAGGATGGTGTTACAGCAGAGAGAAACAGCTCCATGTGCTTCACATGTTTGGACCTATTTTTCAAGTCTGTCCGTAACAGTTTTTTTCATTATTGATTAATTTAATCTAACCAAGAAAATTATTAATTTAAGTCCATTAACAAGGGCAGATCTAAGGGTGGGCAGGTGCCACCCCTAAAAGGTGCCCTGGCTGCCACCCCACTTTTGGATGATCTAATTCAAAATATATATATGAAAAGTTGTGCCTGGTTGGAAATTTATAAGTGTAGCTCACATGTCCAAGTACAAGCAAACACAGCAAGAGATGATGCTCCCTGTGGACCCTCAAGGGCTGCAGATCTGTCTATTTAGGGCTGTCAAATTTAATGCATTAATTTGGATTAATTTTAAAAATGACATGACATAACAAGTCTAAGTTAACACGCGTAATTTAATGATCCGTTCTGCACATTTTAGGCTGACTTATGGGTTTATATTTAGTGAAAAAAATGTCAGAAGATTTAGAAATAAAATGTTTATTGATTTATGGACTCTAGTGACACCTTCAGATATTTCTACAATGCTTTACTCCTGTACCACAATTATGAAATGTTTTTAGGTAAAAATTTCTAATCTATTTGACAAGCTTATATTGATATATGTGATTGTTTGGGATTAAATCGGCATTTATATTTTTCCCCCTCTTAAAGTCTTAATGCCACCTTCTTACCACCCCATAAATATTTCTTTAGCTCCGCCTCTGTTCATAAATAATCGATCTGAACTCTTAATTCAAACATGTCTCTGTGTTCAGTTGAACAGGTGACCAACGTTGTCCTTTACTCCAACGACAAGTACGTCAAATCAGTGGCCAAAGAAGAGACAGAGTGAGTTCAACTCTTTTTTTTAACCGCCTTCTACCTGAGGGGCTTTTATTTTGACATTTTAGCTGCTCCTGGTTTGTACAGTATGTAATATATCAACCAAACTGTGGAGCTTTAGATTATAAGTAAACTGTAGATTATATTTCTTTTTCCTGTCTTTTCTAACTGACGGTAATATTTACTTTGTAAAGATAGAAAAGTGGAGTTTAGTGTTTAATTAAATGTCAAAGTGAGACAGAAAATGTATCTGACATTCAGAATAAACACACGGAATTATTGATTTATTTCTCTGTATTTTTTTGTGTATATTTTTCTGACCTTTTCCTTTGTTTGCAGTGACTCTGTCCCCTCTGGGACGAGTCTGAAGAAGGACTACACTCTATATCCTCTGCTGGCCTACAACAAGGACAGGAGGGGAATCGCTCTGGACGGACGACTCAAACATGAAGACACTAACCTGGCTTCATCCACCATGTGAGACACACTGAGACACACTGAGAGACACACTCACATCGTGATGATATCATCTGTCTCTTTGTCTCTTTGACTCTTTGTCTCTTTGTGTCTCAGAGTGAAGCAGGAGGTGCTGAAGGAGGTTCAGGGGATGTTGGTCGCCTACAAAGTTGTGGTGAAGATGATCGCTTCAGGGTGAGTGAGAACCGCTTTGCATCTGTGACATCACTGTCAGGTGAGGTCACAGGTGTGACTTGTGACCTCGCCTGTCGTCCATGTTTGCAGTTAAAGTGAATTTTATATTTATTGATCAAAATTTTATGACTGAAACAGTAAGTGTGAGACAACAACTGTCCCTGAACTCATGTGTCTGTTTTTTCTGCTGCTCGTCATCACGAACAGGACGGTCGGATCCAGGTAAGAAAACACCTGCTGTTTGTCCGTGTGTTAAAGGGATAGTTCACCCAAAAATGAAAATTAAGTCATTATCTACTCATCTCATGCTGATTGAAGGTCAGGTTTAGTTTTTTAGTCCACAAAACACTGCTGGAGTTTCTCAGATAAAATCAACCATAAAACAAAACATGAAATGCCTCCATACTGCCCGTCTGGTGTAATCCAAGTCTCATAACGCCCTGACATGCCAAGTCGACTTGAAAGACATCATTTACACCATGTTATTAGCCTGAATCTTCACTGTAGATCTTTAGCTTGGAGTCACGTTCACATGTGCATGCACACTCGCTGAACTGGGTGTGTGTAGTGTGACCGTGTACATGCACAAGTGAACGGCATGTTGGGACATTAGGGGACTTGGATTACACCAAATAAACAGTATTCATTCAATTCATCATTTGATCTGCAAGATGAGTAGATAATGACTGAATTTTCATTTTTTTGGTGAACTGTCCCTTTAATGTGGGGGCATACATCACATGACCAACACCTGTGTGTGTGTGTATGTGTGTGTGTGTGTGTTTTACAGTGAGGTGTCTCTGGAGGTTCCTTTCAAGCTGATGCATCCTAAACCTGAAGCAGGTACAGGCCACGCCTCCTCCTCTTCCTCCTCCTTTAACTGACCAATAAGAAGCAGCAAATAAACTGATGACGTTCAGTCAGTCACAGGTGACAGGTGACTGTAGAGCCACAGCTCAGGTGCTGACAGAGTTAACAGGACGCTGCGATGACACGTGTCCAGTTTTCAGAGGGTTACACAGAGTCACAAGGTTGTTGACATGTTGACCAGGAGCAGCAGGTCACTGCAGCATGTAGATGTGTGTTACACAAATCAACTTATTTCTGCAATCGATTACATCGAGGAATGCAGGTTACATACAACCTGTGGATGAGGGGATGGGGGATGTGGGGGGGGGGGGGGTGTTAAGCAGCTTGTTGTGTATTGCTGACACAACGAGCTGCATCACATCCTGCAGATTAACATCCAGGTTACGCTGATCACTGCTGATCAATACAGATTACACACACTCTCACACATAAACCTGTTTGTATTTAATGAGACTGAATGAGCTGCAGGTCATGTGACCTTCTGTGTGCGGTTTGAACATGTGTGAGTGTTAAATGTTAAACAGACAAACAGAAAAATGACCGTGGGAGGTTTCAGGTCGTTCTTCAAACTTCAGAAGAAGATTATTACTGTAAAATGTCTCATATATGATATAATCATCAGAGCATCAGTGTCTCAGTGTGTCTGCTGGTAAATCTGGCTTCATTTTTGTTGTTTTTTGACAATAACAATGCAGACAACAGACAGGGTCATTGTGGGTTCAAAGAAATGCCTGACATGTAAGATAAACAGGAAATGAATTTGGTTACCTTGCAGTTTTAAAATCTGTGGGTCCTTTGTGTCAGCTTTATTTATATTACATTATTTATATAAAACATTTCATAAGACAAGTGTAAACTCAATGTGCTTCAATGTGTCTGTGATTTCCCCTTAAGATCCTAAAAGTCTTTATGATCCATAACTTTGATTTGTACAAAGTATTTCCTGAGGAGGAAGACGTCTCTCGTTCGTTCATAATATAATAGTTCATTCTGTTGGTATAAAAGAAAAATATAGAGGAAAATAAAGCAAAATTCTCAAAGAAAAGGTATATACACATTTTGTGGTAGCATGTCTCAGAGAAAAAGTCAGTTGTTCCATAGTATAAATTTCTTGAGAGAAGATATTTTTATCTTGTGGATAGAAACAGTCATCTGTCAGGACTTCTGTTCTCTGTAAATCTTCCATTAAATGTCTTCTCACTAAAGTTCTCCAACCTTAAAGAAAAAAGACAGACTGGTCCTTTATTAGGGTGTTTGAGTGTGTTATTTCTCCTGGCTGTGATTTCTGTTCATATAAACACTGACCTGGTTTCTCTCTTTTCTTCTCCTCCATCGTGTTTCTGTCTGAACTCTTCAGCCAAAGAAAGGTGAGATCTGCTCTGGTTAGTTGTAGAAATGTTCTGTCAGTGTTTGACTTCAGAGCTGCAGGATCCTGAAGCGGCTCTGAGGTCTCAGAACGACACGTCTTATCATTCATTTAATATCTCAAAACATTTCAAAAAGATGTTTCATCTTCAACAGTCAGTAAATCAACACGTCTGTTTTCCTGCGCGTTCATGTTGGTTTTAATTTGTGCATATAACCTAAATTTGCAAAATAATTTGTAATGACAAACTCCACACAGATTAGATTCACACATCTGCATGAACGTTGACTTGAGTTGAACACTGGGGTGACGTTTACATTCACTTGTCATTTATGCGTCATTTTGTCCTGTTGTGTCTTTTACATTATTTTCATCCTACTACATTGTTTATGTCATTTTTGTGTTTTTATGTGTATGTATGAATTTTTTGTTTTGTGACGTTGTTTTTGTCGGGTTACATCTTTTATATCATTTTTGTCTTTATGTCATTTTGTCATATTACGTCTTTTTGCTTAATTTTCGTCCTATTACATCTTTTACCTTATTTTGTTTTGTTATATTTTTTTACACCATTTTCTGCTTGTTATGATCATGTTGTTTTCGTCTTGTTACATCTTATATGTAACTTTTGTCTTTACATCATTTTGTCTTGTTTTGTCTTTTCCTGTTTTTTAATATTCGTTGTGTCATTTTTGTCTTGTCATGTCTTTTACGTGCCGTCTCATGCTCCAGGTATCAGTTAATAGAGATCGAGGAGCAGGTGTGGGCGGGGTTAAAGCACCTGACTAACCTGCCCCTCCCCCTCTCTTTCCTGCAGCGAATCAGACGACATGGTGTTTGAGGAGTTCAAACGAGCCTACCTAAAGGGCGTGGTCTACGGAGACGACGATGAGTCTCCCACTGAGGCGTGAACTACAAAAATGGCCGCCACAGAGCATACTCAGCAGCTGTCATTAATGTAGATATGTTCATAATGTTTATAATGTATAGTTCCTTTACTGTTACTCTAAGGAGATTATTGTGATAATCTGACTGTAGTTGGATGTTTAAAGTTTTAATTTGCCTGTTTATGATCAGTACAGATAATTATTATTAAAATAGAACTAATCAATTAGTTTGATCCTCGTTCAACAGTTTCATAAGTTATTATTTAATAATGTTAGTAATAGTGTGTACTTGTACTTTTATATGAACTGTATCAGAGTACCTCTGAATGTAAACAGTCCAGTCAGTTTCCTGTAAATGCAGCACATTTAAATATGAATCTATGATCAATGAAATATTATCAGTAATACAGAGATTTACACATTTTGTATCATTTTGTTAGATTGTTTCATAAAGCTTTATAATATGTTATTTCTAGTTTGATAGAAATCTGGTTAAACTTAGTAAATAGTGTTCACATGATGTTTATATGATCAATAATACCTGTCTCATCAATATAAAGAATAAAACAGGTGAGCAGAAACTTTTCTTTTGTCCTGACTGTGTTACATGATAACATGATGTCCAGATTGTCATTTAGTAAAAATGAGGATTATTAGTAGGATTCAAATTTTAAAATAAATTACGATGTACTGTGCACAGTTCACACACAGCTGCCAGTTCATTATCACGACCTCTCATGAAGAAATGCTTCACTGGGTCGTTTTTTCTTGTTACATCACTTTCAACTTTTTACTTACTTGACATCATTTTTGTCTTCTTATTTCGTTTTCATTACTTTTCATCTTGTTTTGTCTTTTACGTTTCATCTTGTTACGTTGTTTTGTTGTGTTGTCTTTTACGCCGGTTTCGTCCTATTACGTCTCTGACATTATTTTGCGTGTTATTACATCTTTTACATAATTTTCATCTTTTTACATCCTTTATGAAATTTTTGTCTTGTTATGTTGTTTTTGTCTTGTTACATCTTTTATGTTATTTTTGTCTCCACGTCATTTTGTCTTGTTATGTCTTTTACATCATTTTCGTCCTATGATATCTTTTACGTTACATTTTACGTGTTGTTACTTTTTTTTTTTTTTTTACCTCATTTTGTCCTGTTACATCAATAAATAAATTGTGCACAAAAAGGAAGGGACAACTGGACAAACTAATAAACCAAACAAACATAAACCACTTAGAGCTGCAAACATTAATCTATTAGTAATTTGATTATTAAATTAATCTGCATCTGTTTTGATAATCAATTAATTGTTTTGAGTCATTTTTTAGGAAAAAAAAGTCCAAATTCTTTAATGTCAGTGTCTTCTATGTGAATATTTTCTGGTTTCTTTACTCCTCTCTGACAGTAAACTGAATATCTTTGATATTTGATATTTGAGGACATCATCTTGGACTTTGATCAACATTTTTCAACATTTTATGGCCCAAACTAATCGATTAGAGAAATTATTGCCAGATTCATCACTAGTTGAAAAATAGGTCCAAACAAGTGAAAACAGATGGAGCGCACAGATGTACGTACGTTTTCACGTTTGGACCTATTTTTCAAAAGACAAGATTGTGACGGGATTAATTTTACACAATTGTAGGAAACACTGATCAATATTTTTCACCATATCTTGACATTTCATGGACCAAATAACTAATCGATTAACTGAGAAAATAATTGACAGTTTAATTGATGATGAAAATAATAACACAACACTATATTAAGATAAATATTTTCACCATTTTTAAAGTAACCCTCCCAACCCTGCCAGTGACAAACACACAGCTGAAGGTTTCTGTCAGAGTTTTATTGAGCTTTTTTTTCTTATAAACAACACAGAATATCCAGTTTTTTTCTCTACAGTGAATCTGAGCAACAGAACAACCACAAACCAAAAATAATGACAAATAACTTCTGCTTCTACATTCAGGGACGGTTGTTTTCTACATGTAAACTGTTTACAATGAAGCTCCGTCATTCAGAGCAGACTCAGGTCATTAAAACACTCATAACTGAGGTAAAATCTCAAATCTTGTGGTCAGTTTTTGTGTGAACAATCAGGATCTCCATCTCAAGAGAAGAAAATCTAGGGAGCCTCTGAAGGACCAAAATATCAGAGTTTGATGTTGTTTCTGAGCTCAGGGCTCTCCTCAGATGTCAGGTTTTACAAAAAAAAGCCAAAAGACAAAGTGATTCAGGTGTTTTGCAGCTGTTTGAGAACTCATTAAACACACCTACAGACTCAGGTTTGTTCCTTTTGTTGAGGAGAACAGAGTAGAGAACCGACCCCGCCTTGGCCAAGATAATACGGATCTACAGCGAGGTTTGTGTATCGCTTTACAGTGCATCTATAGGATCAGTGTCAGGAGATCACCAGGTGACTCACTGCCTGTTAAAACCTCCAACAACAACAACAAAGTCTGGAAATCACACCACTTCACACACAAAGAGACAAGAAAGAGATGAGATGGACAATAAGCCTCGGCGTCACGAACAGGATGGAGTTACAGCAGATAAAACACTCAGCTGCTCCTCCTCTAATAGGAAAAGATATCAAAATAATAAGAAATATAGAGAAAGTAAACAGAAAATAAGCAAATACAAGCTGAAACAAACGGAACATTCACAGAACCAGAGAACATAAACATTTGGCAGATAAAACTGAGGAGGTCAATGTACATTTGTCTTTAGATACACCTGTGGATCCACAAATAAGTTACAGTGTAGTGATGGTTAATGAATGGCTGTAAAATCACTTCATAACATAAATCCAGTCAGGGCTCCCCGACGGGACCTGACAGGTTTGGGTCGGGTCATATTTCTCACATATTTCATGGGCTTACATCAGGTTTGGGCTGAAGGACGGATTTGGGTCGGGTTTGGACAGAATTTTGTCGGGCTTGAGGGTTTTTTGGGCTTAACTTTTCAGCCCCGATTAAAGTTTTAAAAGTTTTCTTTTTTGTGACCATTATCCTCTGTCGTCGTTCAAATTTGCAAATAAATATGCAACATCTGGTTACACTTTCAAAATAAATGTCTTGGTTAGGCATACTTTAGTCATACTATTAATTGAGGAGACTTTTTAGTTGTTGGTGGATTACATTCTAAATGGGGTCATGTTATAGAAACTTAAAGGGATAGTTCACCCAAAAATTCAAATTCAGTCATTATCTACTCACCCTCATGTCAACTGAAGGTTGGATTTATTCTTTTAGTCCACAAAACACTGCTGGAGTTTCACAGTGCTGTAAACAGTGCTGCAGAATCTCCCAAACAATGGAATTTGTGATAAACGTTAACTCAGGAGATAAAAGTGAGAAAACTAGCTAACATCTGCTAGCTAGATTAAACAAGTTAGATAACACTATTGTTAGCTAATGGTACTATTAACTACTGTTAGCAAGCTAGTAAGTAGCTCCTCCTACAGGCTTTAAAGGTAAAGTTCAGACAGTTTAACGGTTATTCTAAAGTTTGGTGAGGAACATCGACTTAAGAACTGTTCTTCTGCAATGGCTTTGATCCTAAAATCAGGACCTTACCCTGGTTACCATGGTTACCAAACAGTTGAAACAGGATGTTTCTGTAACACAGCATAACACAGGTGGTGATTATGATGTTGAAGGACGATGTGCCAATGATCTTCATATTTAATTTATTGATTGTTAATTGTTTGTGTTGATTGTTTCGGCACATATCTAGTGATAGTCTAGACCCAATGGTTTTCAAACTGGGGTCTGGGGTCCAACAGGGGTTCTTCAGTGTATTATAGGGGGCCCACCAGCAGAAGGAGGAAGATAATATTTTTAAATTTTATCACATCTTTTTAAAAGTTGAACAATAGAAGAAACAGGGTTTGGTCGTTTTGATTGACTGTAATTAGTAGTTTGATTATTGATTACCGATTGACTTTTTTTTAAAATATAATTTTATTATCTTCAAACCTAAAATTAAAAAAGACTCATATGATCCCTGAAGACCACATCCTGTCAGACTGGCTGGTTTGGACTGGACTGGACTGGACTGGTTAGTCGGTGTGAAGTCAGAATATTTACTGTATTTATCTAATATAATTTATTGATTGGTGCCTCCTGCAGGTGATCAGAAGAACTTTAATAAATCTAATTGGATCCAGCAGGTGGATTTGGGGTTTTGGCGGTGCTGGACTCAGGTGAGTCCCCCCAGCTGTACCCGGTGTCTGGGAGAACCATGGGGGCAATGGGGGTCCTCAGTAGGGCCATGTCACAGGTGTCTGGGTGGAGGAGGAACCCGGAGAAGGTGCTGCTGGCCTCGGAACCAGTGTACATGCCATTAGTGAAGGAGTCCTTGACCTGTATCCAGACCCGATCCCCGCGGGCCAGGTGTAGGATCACAGAGTGTGAGGTGGTCCCCAGGACTTTGGGGTCGGTGGTCTTGACAACTGGCAGGAAGTTGTGGAAGAGTCCGACCTTGAGGACCCGATCGTGGACTGTCAGGTGGTAGTTGAAGACATAGGTCCCGTTAACGGGGGCGGTGTAGATCCCGGTGCCGGCTCATAGCTGCCCTGTATGTTGTAGAGGACCTGATTGAAGACCACTGGGGCGTTGGGGGGTGGGTAGCTTGACCCCAAACCTGCAGCGAAGGCAGACTGGACACTGGGCATGCAGGGGCCAGGAGGACCCATCATCCCCGGGATCCCCATGCCCCCCTGCTCACCTTTTGGCCCTTTTAGCCCTGCAGGCCCCGTCTGACCCTGGTCCCCCTTTTCTCCCTTTTCCCCCATCGGCCCTGGTCTCCCATCTCTCCCATCAGTACAGTTACAGTCCCCCTGATGACCCGGTTCACCCTTTGGACCCAAAGATCCAGGGACTCCAGGATGACCTGGATCACCCATGTCCCCCTTCACACCTTTGGACCCTATTGGTCCTGGAGCACCAGGCATACCTCTGGGTCCTGCAGGGCCAGGCAGACCGCGGGGTCCTGGGGGCCCTGGCTGTTCTCGCAGAGGTCAGGACAGACTCCATCATCCCCTTTAGGACCCTGGTCACCCGGGCGGCCCTCCAGACCCTGCTCACCTTTGTCACCTTCAGGACAAAGACCAGAGTCAGAAAAACCAGGTTCAAGATTCACTCATTTTAAATATAGTTTTGCTAAACACTGATTTAAACTAATCTGAGATTAAATTAATCTTTGTTGGTGCAGTCAAAGCATTTACCTTTCGCGACTTGAATATTCACTTATGTGTTCCTAGAAGGTCCTTAACGACCACTTTCATACTAAATTTTATGGAACCAATAACAGACCCTTAAAAGTGAACTATCTGCTGGTTAAACTTATTTCAGATTATGTTCTAGTTCTTTTCATTTTCCTTGAGGAGAACAATGTTCTCTTCTCTATCCATTTTGGAGAAGCTAGCGAACTCAAGCTAACTGAATGTGTTACCTGAGCTTGTTAACAACTGACAATAATGATAATAAATAATAATAATAATGATAAAATCAAAAGAATACAGAGTGAAGTGTAACCATGGTAACTGGACTGGGACACACCTTTGAAGCCTCGGTCTCCTTTAGGTCCCCTAAAACCCTGCAGTCCTCGGTCCCCCTTCTCGCCCTCGTCTCCTTTCTGTCCTGAAGGTCCAACAAATCAATCAATCAATCAACTGATCAATCAATCAATGAAGACATTCATGTTTTAGTGTGATATCTGATATTTTGTTACATCCTGCAGACTGCAGTAGAATTTGTATTAGAATGAGGATTATAGTGAGAGCAGAGGATGATGGGAAGTTTTTTTTTTTTTTTTTTACCTTTGACTCCTTGTCTGCCCACAAACCCTGGAGGGCCTCTGAACCCCGTCAGTCCTCTTCTTCCAGGACTACCTGGACTACCTGAGCCGGACAGAGACAGAGGACACAGATCAATATGGTTCTGATCACTGTCAATAATCAGTAAAATCCTGATCCTTTGTCACACCACAGTCCTGGACTGAGACCTGGACTCTCTGATGAGCCTCACAGAATCAATCAGACAACCTGAACTCACTGGATAAACGTGTGGAACGTTTCACTCATCTTCACATGGTGGCCATTTTTCTCTGACATCTCTGACATCACACTCTGTCGTTGTTTAAATGAAGAAAATCTGACAAATCGTGACTATTTCACTGCTTCCTGATTGATCAGCAACTGAAAGCAATGATATATAAAATCTGGAGAGATTGCAATACTGCTAATGTTGTTTTAGCTGCTTAGGAAGGACAGCAGGACAGCTAATGCTAACATTAACTTACATTAACTTGATTACATCCAGTGTGTCCTACTTCCAGGCTTAGATAAATGTGTCCAAGATGTGTCTTGATATTTCAGAGTTTAATTAATTAATTTTCTGTCAAACAGTAATGTTAGCTGGGAAGTGACTGAATGCTAACATTAGCTGTGACAGCTAATGTGTTATCAAATCTGTAGTTTTATCTTGAAATACAGTATGTCCTGATGTCCTTCCAGATTTTCTCCATCATTGTGTTTTCAGCTGCTGATCAATCAGGAAGAAGTAAAATGACAACGCTTTGTCAGATTCTCGATGTTTAAATGACCTGGGACACAGCGGGACGATTGTGACGCCAGAGGAAAATGGCCGCCATGTGCAGATGGCGAACACTAGTCTTGAATCTTTTTACCTGGCAGTCCGCGGTCCCCTCGGTCTCCTTTGGGCCCCTGGCGGCTCTGACACTGTGTGCAGAGACAGAACCAGGGGATCTGGTCTGGGGGGACAGGAACAGGCCCCTGCTGCAGCATTTGGCAGTACGCCTGCAGGTCCCCGGTCCCCGGACCTGTCATGTTGTCCCCACTGTCGGGGTAAAAACTGCGTCCGGGGCCATTCATGGGGGGCTGGGGGGGTGGAGGGGGAGTGTCGAGGGGCGGTGGTGCCCAACTGTCCTCAGAGACAGGCTCAGGTATCGCCATGACGACAGAGAGGGACACCACCGTCAACAGGAGGTGAAGAGGAGAAGAAGACATGGTCTGAAGAGACAGACAGAGAGACACTTTATATATAAAGTTAAAAACAACACAAAAGTTTCACCAAGATGTTAAAGGATGATAAAAAAAATAAATAAATAAAACAAATTAAAATTAAAATAAATAAAACAAATAAATGAAAATAAAAATAAAAATAAAAATAAAAATAAAAATAAAAATAAAAGTAAAAGTAAAAATAAAAATAAAATTGAAAAAATAAAAATAAAAATAAAATAAATAAAAATAAAAATATAAATATTAATATTAATATATATCAGTAATTTTTGAGAATTGGGACGAAACCATTTTTATTTTTTACTGTTCAGTTATGCTGGAAAACATTAAAGTTTGTAAATTAAAAAAATTAAAGCAAGACAAAATATTTTATAAATCACATATATTATATATATATAAATCATTAAAGAATATACTTTAATCAAAAAAATTGGAATTATAGTGTTGGTATTAATAATTTGGACTTGATTTGTCGAGGTAAAAGATGTTCATAAATTTATTACTGACATCTTGTACAAGGATTTTATGTTAATTTATGAAAATATTATATTCTTATATTCTTTACCATGACACAAATATGAGGAGAAGTCATGTATCATGAATCTATATGGTCAGATATGATATGCATGAATGTAAATTCATGATTGAAAGACCTTTTTACAGTTTTTATAGATTTTCAACATAAAAATTATTAAATCTTGTAACAATAAAAACTGTGAAACCAGGTTTTGCCTGTAAACTGTACAAAAATATTTTTTATTTACTTATTTATGTTTTTTTATTGTCCAAATGTTTGAACATTTGTTCAATAAAGAATTTAAAGAAAAAACTTAAACTGATAATAACACAACATGTGTTCTGTGATTCATAACTGTATTATTTTATCTTTATTGTTGGTGTTTTAGTCCTTTTTGTTTAATATGATTAGAAATGATATATATGATATAAATTTCAGATTTTATTTTATTCCAGTTTTTTTTTATTCCTGTTTCAACAATGTAAAATACAGTAACTTTGTTTTAATGTTCATTATTATTAGGAGAATCTGCCTTTTGTAGTTGCAGACAGACTGAATTATGGGTAAACTGTTGCAATATTTATTGTCCAAATTATAAAACTGAAGTAATAGAAACACATTCAATGTCTTTCTTTAAACAAATTTAATTCAAACTTCAGATCTTAACAGAATATGTTGTTTTTTTTATCATCTTTTATAAAAGTTTGACTGCGTCTGCAGCTGCTCTTAAAGCGACAGTGTCCCCTTTTTAAAGGATAAGTACAACTATTTATAATTTCATTAAGACAAATAACAAGGAGACATTACAAAAATAAGAAAAATAAAGATTTCTGTATATTTTAACATTTTAATAATACACAATTAAATTGCCACAACAGTAATAATATAATTACAGTCTCCCTGATATTAATAAGAATCCTTATTAAATTATTAAAATATTAATATTATTAGATAAGATTTTAGAGCATTATATTGATGTCATGTTATAGTTTTAGAAAACATTTTTCCCACTCATTATACAATACAATTATTTTTTTTCCTTTGTTGCAATTATTTCTCATTCAGTTTAATTTTTAGAAAAAATCCTATTTCATGGTAGTAAATTTAGCATTAATAAAATTTCTTTTAATTAATAATCATAAACTTTTTTCTGCACGTCTTTCAAGAGCTACAAAGTTCTTCACAAAAGTCAATATTGTATAATGTGCAAATATAGCAAATAAAAAACTTTCTTAGACAAACATGAATATAAATGTTAGAAAAAATAATTCTTCTGATTTTGTGTTAAAATATTTCAGATGATGTCTCTGTCTCACCAAATCGATCCGTCGACTCATCAAAGTGTCTCAAAGTCTGAAGTGTCTCAGAGTTGCCTGCTGCACACTCACCTGTCACCTGTTAATAAACACCTGGACTCCACCCACCTGCTGCTCGGCCCCGCCCACACAGGGACACAGGTACAGGTGTATGTGTCTTTGTTGAGTTATAAGTAGGCCTGCTGAGTCTTTGTGTCTTTGTGTCTGTCTTTAATGCATAATGTGACCTCATTACAATAACACACACACACACACAGGTGTCACATCACACTTTGCACACACACACACACACACACACACACACACACACACACACACACAGGTGTCACATCTCACTGCCCGCACACACAGACACACATTTATGTTTTAATGTATATGAACTCATTACAGGTGTTATTAACAGTGTCAGTGTGTTTATTTACTTTTACGTCACATTTCTTACTGTTTACAATCTGTTTTTATTACATATACATTGATTAGAGTTATTTGGTCCATAAAATGTTAGAACATGTTGAAAAATTTATCCTGTCACAATCTTCTCAATTGAAAAATAGGTCCAAACATGTGAAAACAGGTGGACATACGTCCATGCACTCCACCTGTTTTCACATTTGGACTTATTTTTCGACTAGTGATCAATCTGGCAACAATTTTTCCACAATCAATTAGTTGTTTGGTCCATAAAATGTCATAAAATGTTTAAAAGTCCAAGATAACATCCTTAAGTGTCTCGTCCATCTCTTGTACGTCCGTGTGCTCCACATGTTTGGACCCATTTTTCAAGACTTTGATAAGATTGTGACAGGATTAATTGATCCTCTTTATCTGCTGTAACACCGTCCTGTCCGTGACGCCGAGATTTATGTCCATCTCCTGTACATGTGTGCTCCACATGTTTAGACCCATTTTTCAACTGACACGATTGTAACAGGATTAATTAATGAATTTTATTCTCATGTATGTGGACAGATGTCCTCGGACATGTTTGGACAGTCATAAGTGGGTCTTCAGTCTTTGTGTCCTCTGTATGAGGACACGTCAGGAACATGAACCTGACCCATAAACACCGACTGACCTTCATCATGTTTTACACAACAGCTGCTGTCAGACCCTCACATAGAGAGGAACCAACAGCAACTACAGTCTGCGTCAGAGAACCACAGAACCACAGAGTCATAGAACCATGGTGATATTATAGTCCTGTCTTAAGGTGCATTCAGATGCTCTTCGGATGTTTTCCGAGATGGGAAGTCCGACTTATTCCTCCTTCGGTGTGTTTATGTGCTTTTAGGTTGTGAAATGGAAACAGGATGAGTAGGGGGAGGTGGTGTGTGACTCTTTCTTTCTTTTTTTAAATTCTTTTTATTTAATTTTGACATTTTACAGTCGTACAGTACGTACGTACTTTCAAAGACTCCACAAGGTCATAAATATCTTTAAGATTCACTTCATTCAATTTCATCCATCAGCCCAGAGAACACACATAAATAGACAGGAAGAGAAAAAAAATGTTGACATAAAGAGAAGTAAATAGTAAATAAATAAATAAAAGTAAGCAGGGAAAGTGTATGTACTGTATATATAAACAAAACAAACACAAGTTGTTACATTTTCAATCTGTCAGTCTGAAGAGAAAATAAATAAATAAATCATCATCATCATCATCAATGTAATAAACATGCTGAACCCTCCATTGTGTTACTGAGGGAGGCTGCAGCCTCGGCCAGGAGACTGGCATCATCTTCATTAGCAATCAAAAGTAGGACGGTCAATAGCTATATCTGGTTGTTATCATCTGTATCTTCTGGTAATATTCCCAATGTAAAGTTACAGATCGTTTTAAGGGCAGTTTTAATGTCTAAATATTTTATAATTTTTTATTTCCTATATTCTAGAAGTTTTTGGTGGTCCTAAATGTCAGAAAAATGTGAAAAATTATTCCTGTCACAATCTTGTCAATTGAAAAATAGATCCAAACGTGAATTTTATTTTAAAGCATTTTATTCTATTTTAGATACACTCTTTTTTTATCTCACATACTTCAATATTCTTATAGTCTTACTAGTCAACTGTTGGTTTCAGTTATTTTATTTTATCTTTTATCTTTTCTTCCTTTTAAATTCTTCTACTCTTCATGTTTGACTATTTTACTGGTCGATTGCTGATCTTAATTTATTTCATTTTGTGTCCTAATTGGTTCTGACTTCAGTATATTTTATGCATCTGTTCTTGTGGCTGCAGCTTTCTCGGCTCGCTCTCTGCGCAGCACGTTATGCGTCCACCCGAATAAAATGTGCCGTAGAAATAAAGTTTCTCCTGCTTACTGTGGTTCAGGAGGAAGACGCAGTTATTGGTGGTTTGTGAAGGAGGAAGTTCAGATTTGTATTTTTGTAGAATATGTTTCACAGCTGAGTCTCAGAGCAGGAGGATCAGCAGTTTGACCTCCTCCAGTCCACATGTTGACAAAAAAACTGACCCCAGACTCCTCCTGATGGCTGTTCATCAGTGTTTGACTGTCACACAATTTATGAAATTCATTTCTATATTTGATCCATGATGACATCACATAACACATGGAGACACCTGTCCTCCAGTGTCTTACTGCCCTCTTCATTAATAAATGTTCCAGTTTGATGAAGTCCAGGTCCACAGGCGGTTCCTGAAGACCTGATCCTGCTGGTTTTTTGTCCTCTTTCATGTGTAAGGTGACCTGATTGGGACTTCAGAGGACGTCCTCTGAATGGACAGGTGTAACTGTGATCCCTCTGTGTGTGGACCTGATTGAAGACTGTCACCGGATCCTCAGCACAACAAACGGTCTATAGGAGGACATTATTAGTCCTCGGTCCTGGGAATCAGGATGGGACGACTCATGTAGGTCAGCTGTGGACGGTTTCCTTCAGGGACACTTTTTCTGTCCCACCCCAACTCTCTAACATATTTTATGGATATAATTCACATTTTATTCAATATATTTAATATTATATTATACTACTAATCCTGTCACAATCTTGACAATTGAAAAATAGGTGGAAACAGGTGGAGCACACGGACGTGCTGCACCTGTTTTCACGTGTTTGGACGTATTTTTCAGCTACTCACCAATTTGACAATAATTCAGACCTCATCCTCTTTATCCTTTAATAATCATCTAATAAGTTTAATAATTCACACATTCTTGAGAATTGGGACAAATCAAGTCCTACCAAATAATAACAATCATAATAATTATACCTACTGAAAACGTGTGTAAAAATGTGCTGCTGTAATCATCTTTGATTTGAAATATATTTTATATGAAAAGTTGTGTCCCAGATTTCTGTCAACAAAAACATGAATGTATAGCTGGGGTTGGGTTAACGCTAGGACCCCTAAGTTCATTTACCTTCTGTTGTTGTTCGCTTAGCTTTAAGCTGTTGGATGTTAACTGTTAGCTGTTAGCCGTATGTGGCTTTAGTTGTTGGCTGCAGTCCTGCAGTGTGTTCAGCTAACAGAGCTAACAGCTAACACACACACACACACACACACACACACACACACACACACACACACACACACACACACACACCTGAACACACACGCAGACAGAGTGTGTGATGAAGGTTAAAGAGGTTTATGTTCAGCCGGAGGGAAACTTTGAAGATAAATGACACTGAACACAGAGACATGATACACACTGTGTGTGCGTGTGTGTGTGTGTGTGTGTGTTCAGGTGTGTGTGTGTGTCAGAAAGAGAGAGTGAGAGCAGGTGAACAAAGCAGGTGTGTGTATTAAAGAGGATCACACACTGTAAAACTCAGAAGTCGCTTTAAAGTTTTAAATCTAGTTTGGTGAAATTAACTCATCTTTTCTCATTAAATTAACTTGAATACACAAGTTTTATTTATCCAAATCAGTAAAGATTAAAATTTCTAGTTTTCATTTTTATAACACTTCAGAACTTATAAATATGAGTTCTTCTAACCTGAAATAATAAGTTGAATGAATGAACTGTACAGAGTTCAGTCAACTCAAAGTTTGAAATTAAGTTTAAGTAAATTAAGTTTGATCATATTTACGAAACATGATCAGCATGCACAGTGTGAGAGTCAAAACTCTTTTTTATAGTGTGATGTAAAACGTTCTGTGTGTCTCTGAGACACTTTAAGTTCAGTCATGAGAACATGATGAAGAACATGATGAAGGTCAGAGTTCATCAAAGTGTATTTCAAGTTTATTTGGTTTGAATCATTACAAAAGTCGCCTCAACAATACGGCAAACAGAACAGAACAAAGAGTGAGAGAAGCCTGACGCAGATCTTCACTCTCACTGCTGTCAGATCAGATACTGTGACACTTTATTGATCTCCAGGGATCAATAACTGAACGTCTCAGTGGCACAAGAGACACAGACAGAGAAAAGGACATATAGAACAGGTGGACATACATCTGCTTTCACATGTCTGGACCTGTTCTTCAACTTGTGATCAATTTGGTGATATTTTTTTTTTCCTCGAATCAATTAATTGTTTGGTCCATAAAATATCAGAAAATGTTAATCAGCGTCCAAGATCACGTCCCCAAATGTCTCGTTGTGTTTATCTGCTGTAACACCATCCTGCTCGTGACGCTGAGATTTATCGTCCATCTGTCCCACGTGTTCGGACCTATTTTTTAAGTCTTTTTTGTAACAGTTATTGTCATCATTGATTAATCTGTCAACCATTTCATTTATTAGTCAGTTGAAAATCTTGTCAATTGGAAAATAGGTCGAAACGTGAAAACAGGTGGAGCACACACGCATGCTCCACCTGTTTTCACATGTTTGGACCTATTTTTCAACCACTGTCCAATCTGGCAATGATTCAGCTTCCCTCTGTGTCTATAAATTAAATCTATAGATCTATAGATGACATCTGATCTGAATCAGGCTGATGTGACAATGTCAACAAGGTCCTCACAAGTATAACACTATTATTCTGTGTGTGTGTTACTTTCACTGTCTCTTCCTGTGTTGGTGAAACTGGATCCCAGTAAACAGAAACCAGACTGGACACCTCCACCCTCTGCTGACCCTGTTACTGAACACACACACACACACACACACACAGACACACACACACACACACACACACACACACGCACACTCACACACACACATACTCTCTCACACACACACATACAGACACACTTTCTCCCACGAGGATCATCTTGATGCCCCCTCTGAGACCCTGAACCTCTCTGACCTCCTCTGAGACCCTCTCAGCCATCATCATCATCATCATCATCATCATCATCATCATCATCATCTGGTCTGATTTTGTTGTTCTGGTCCATTGATTAAGATGAGATGAGATGAGATGAGATGAGATGAGATAAACTTTATTGATCCCACACACAGGAAATTCTCATGTTACAGCAGCTCAAATAATAGAGGTAGAAAAAGGGGTGGGTGACAAAAGAATACTTATAAAATAAAGATAAAATAGAGAAAAATCTACACGAAGTACTAAATATGACAAAACTATACACTCAAGACTATATACACACATTATTAGTATTATTCACATTCTTAAAAAACACTTCATACTCTTTAACTTTTTTCTACTTCTTCATACAGGCCAGAAACTCCCTTCAAACCTGATGATGTTCTACATCTTTCATGCATCGCAGACTCAACTTTTAATCCCGTTCAGACTAATTAGACCCTTTTCCTTCAAATGCTTCCATGAATTAAGGCCAGCAGTTCACTTTAGTGCCAGATTTTCAACGAGGATCAAAAGATTCAAGATCTTTCAGCCATTTTTATTGTTGTTTAAATTTTAAAGGCAGCAGTGCAGGTTAGCGTCAGCCTCTCAACACCTCAGTGTCTTCAGAAAATGTCTCCTCCAGTTGTGTCTCTGTTCTTTAACAGCAGTGCCATGAATACTGTGTCTCAGTGATCACAGTCAAACAGTCACAGAAAGGCTCATTTCATACAAACTGCTGGTGTTTAGTGGATTTTTGTTTTGCTGATTCGAAGACTGGATGAAACTGAACATTTATCGAGTTTAGTCTTTGTTTTAATCCTGTGCTTATTTTTTAAATGAACCATATCACCTGAAATCTGACAGATTTTAAGTGGAGTTTGGTTCCAGTATTTCTTTCCAGCCTTTTTTCATTACTGTCATAATAAATTGCTGCCCGAGTGAATTAGTTAACTTTTTAGATAAACAAATAAAATAGGTCAGATTTGCCAGATTGTAAAGGAGGTTAATGATTAATCATTAATTGACTAATTGCCAAATATGAATTTAACCAATTAAACATGTATTAATTAATGATTAATTGACAGTGAAATGGCATTAATTGTGTCTCTTTGACATATTTTTTTCTGGCAGAACCGTTCATTGGATGAGGAAACTTAAAATTAGTGAAGAAACAAAGAAAAACATAGAAATGTTGTATATCTTATTAAGTATTAATGATTAATCAATTGTTAGCATTTTCAACTATCAGTTAAATAAATGCACAACCCTAACTGACACCAAGTCTGCTTATAGACAGGTGGCACACTTTGAAACATGAAAATTTGTTTTCTTTTATGTAATTTTTGTTTGATAATAGTACAATAACATCTGATTTAATTTGATGAAGAGGTGAAATAATTATTTTGTGTGTGAATATGTCCATCAGCTGTAAGTTGATGGAAAAGCTTGAAAATGCTTGAATTTGACCTTAGGATAGATGCAGGGGACCCAGAAATTGTGATTTTAGTTCACTGCAAATCTGACTTTGAGGACCTCAGAGCTGACAGTCTGTGATTTCTGGCGCCCCCGTAAAGGGGGCCCGGACCCCAGGTTGGGAACCAATGAGTCAGTTGTAATGTCAGTCTTTGAACAGCAGAGGTCACTACGCTCCCCTGTCTCCTCCGCCGGTGTGCTGTCCCCTCTCCGCCGCTGGGGGGCGCTCTCCACCCTCCCTCCCCCGCGGTGCTGCTCCTCCTCCGGGGGTCTGATGGCAGGATGGCGGAGGCAGGGGGACCGGAGTCTGCAGCGGCCCGGTGCCCGGACGAGTCGTCGGACAGCGAGCCGGAGCAGGAGCCCGGAACCCCGCAGAAACTGATCCGGAAGGTGTCGACGTCCGGACAGATCCGAAGCAAGGTGAGGAGGGTGAGGAGGGTCCCGGAGACCCGGAGCTGGAGGGGGGCTGGGGGGAGGGCCAGTCAGCCCCGAGCTACACCGAAACACTGCACCAAACTCCACTCTAAAAACTGCCAGTTTAATGTGACCTCCATTAACGACTCCATCTATGTAATATTTAATCTCAGTAAAGACGTTTAATGAACGCACAGATCGCAGTGAGTGATTCGGCTCACAGAACACACACTGAACAGCTCCTCTGTTTGTAACACGTCATGTTTTATCTGCGGTTTGACTCTTCTTCTCCTCCTCCACTCAGTGAACTGACTGACTGACTGATCACAGTCAAAACAGGCACAGAAAGGCTCGTTTCACACAAACCGCTGCTGTTTGGTGGATTTCTGTTATGCCGATTTGAAGCCTGAATATAACTGAACATTAATCGTGTCTGATCTTTGTTTTAATCCTGCGCTTGTTTTTTAATGAACGATATTAGCTGATATCTGACGGATTTTAAGTGGAGTTTGGTTCCAGAGCTGACGGTACAGTTTGGGGTGAGGGCCACAGCTGCTTCACTAACACTGCCGTACATGAATAAAGGTGAAAAACAGTGAACAAAAAGTGATTTTAGCAGCTTTATGTTCAATAATAAAGACTCTATTCAACGTTTTACAATAAGTCTTTAAGTTTAAATGTCTTTCTTCGTAAAGTTTTAGCCCCTGGTGTGAGCTAACACAATTAAATCTGATCCAGGACCAGGCGCGGGACAAAATGTCCCCAGAAACAGTTAAATAACCCCCGTGTCTCTGTTAAATGTGTCTTTGAACCGTCAGTAACCGTTAGATGCTAACAGGCTAACTGCTGCTAGCTGCTGGTCACAGGCCCGGTCAGAAGCCGCGGGGTTTCCCACTGCTGCCCACCGGGAGAGAGGGGCTTCACTCCGCGGGGGGAGGCGGACAGACCCGGCTGAGACAGACTGAAAGACACGGTCTGTTGGTGTGTCTGTTGGCATCAGGACACATTATAACGGTCTCTGTGTTCACACAGGGTGAGAGCTTCATAGTGTGAGATTATAACGACCTTTACAGCGTTCATATGAGCGGTCATATGGTCCGATAATCAATCAGATTCATCTGTGACAGAGCAGTGCATCCAGACATCTGAAGCTTTATTAATATCACGTGAAACTCTATTAAACTTTACTGAACTTTACTAACTGTGCGCGCTGCCTTCAAGTGTGCCCCCAAAGCTCGGGAATATCAGTGTCACTGGTCTAAAGCGCTTTTGTGTTTACTTGCATGAAGTATTCCAGTTTTGTCTTCATTTTGATACTCTATTCCTCCTGAACTGATAACATGGCTGATAAAATTGATTATAATTTCACTAATATTCATACAAATATTCATCTGCAACTCCAGAAACCTGTTGATATCCAGTCTCTCATCATGTTTAACAGCGGGTCTCTACCTCAGCCTCAAAAACTGTTGTTGGTTTGTTTACAGCACAGGCGGACTGTAAACAGGAAGAGGAGTTTGTCACAAACTGCAGTAAATGTCAAAATAATGCTGCTGAAGCCCGTGAACACATCCAGCATGTCTTAATCTGAGAAGGCTCCATCCAGAACATCCAAACAGAATGTTTACATGACCTGTATCAGATTCATAATATTATTATATTCAGATTAAAAAGTGGAAAATCAGTGAGCATGTAAACATACTCTTTAAGATGGCATACTGTTGAGGCTTGTCACAGTTTACCCAAGTTATATAAAACCTTATTTTTGTCAGATGTACTGTCAGTTGACAGTCCGTCCCCACTGACAGGACTGATCCACTCGTGGTTCTTCTGCCAGTCAGAGCTGGACGTATTTGCTGGCATTCTTAAAAACAGCATTTGTGTGAGTCTCTGTAACCATGGCAACAGTGATGTTGAGTGACAGACTGCTTTCCTGTCTTTCTGATAGAATAAAAAAAATTCTAGGCATGTATGTGCACAGAAACGTGAAAAATCACCTCCTGTATTGATTCAGTGTTTTATTTTTCAGTACAGGACGGGCAGCAACAGTGAACTGAGCATTCATACCTTTAGTTTGATGTTATTTGTTGTAGAGCCACAGCAATTAATCAATTAATTAATCTAGCCAGTTGAAAAAATAGGTCCAAAACATCCAAACATGTGGAGCAACGCAGATGTATCACAGACATGTCTGATGGCCCCTGAAGGCAGCAGCAGAGTCTGTCAGACTGAGTAAACGGCATGTTGATGGCCCCTGATGCAGCAACTAGTGGGGGGTTCAGCTGAGTGTCACAGACATGTCTGAGGGTCCCTGAAGGCAGCAGCAGCGGTTGTGTTCAGACTGACGTGGATGTTTGAGTCACAGGATGTGAGTTTGGCCTGCAGCCACTGAGTTTCTATTTAAAGATCCTCAGTGTGAGACACAAACATGAGAAACGAGTCATGAGGGAAATAACGAGAGGAAACTCAGTCAGGAGCCATCAAACACACCACGCTGCATTCAAAGACTCACTGCTGCCTCAGCTGTTGCTATATGGAGTCATGTAGGGAAACACTTTACATTACAATCAAGTTTTTTTTTTTAAAGTCTATTAGGGCTGCAACTAACGACCTGTGCTTTAATCTTTCCATCATGTTCTCAATTAATCAATTAGTTTTTTGATCCATAAAATGTCAGAAAATTGTGAAAACTGTTGATCAGTATTCAGTTTACTGTCAAAGAGGAGTAAAGAAACCAGTAAATATAACATTAAAGATGCTGAAATCAGAAAATTTGGACTTTTTTTTTCTAAAAAAGGAAAAAAAGACTGTCAATAAATTCATGATTGATTAATCATTGCAGCTGTAGAGTCTATAGAAACTTTCACCAGTACATCACATCAGTCATATTAGCCATTAATTTTCAGAAATGATCGTGACTTTCAAAGGAAATTAACTTTATTGATAACACTGATAAACTTCTGATAATGACACTGTTGTGTTCCAGCTTAGAACGTCACCAACCCCCGACCTCAAGATCAACAAGATGGCTGCTGTGCACATCAGCACCAGCAGTGAAGCTGTTCATTAGCTCTTCTGTCCTTTGTGTCTCCTTAAATCAGTCGTGCTGTTTAACCTCTGTCTGTGGACATGTTGTTACAGTTTTTGAAAACACAATATACAGAACAATGTGTTATTATCACGCTCAAAAGAGGTGTTTTCTGATTGGTTGTACTAGAGTGCGGTCGACTCAGGGGTGACGTCGTTCCCAGCTCTGAGCTAAATGGAACACACCATGTGTGGACAGCTGTGCTCTTCAGCTGCTCAGCTGACAACGTTAGCTTCATCAGCTGGTTCAGATGCTCTGATGTCGTCTTCTCCAGGTGTTTCCAGGTGTTGTGGAGTCCTGCGTGTGTTTTAAATCAGTCTAGATCCTCGAGTGTCTGCTGACAGAGCTCTGTGAAGTCTGAAAAATGTCCTCAAGTGATGTCACTTGAGTCGGCGTCAGTTGAAACAGAAACAATCAGTTGGGTGAGCACGGACGTTTAGCTCAGTGGGTAGAGCTGTCCGACCCATGTATGGAGGCTGTTAGTCCTCTGCAGCGGCTGCTGGTTCGACTCCCGCCTTCGGCCCTGTGCTGCATGTCATCCCCTCTCTCTCTACCCCTTTCCTGTCTACTCTCTGGCTGTCCTATCAAATAAAGGCAAAAATGCAAAAATGAAACAGTTGGTGTGGACCCTAACCCAAATCTACCACAGCTGTCAGAGGGAGAGGTGCAGGCAGCAGGTTTTGACAAGAAGAATGTGCGGAATAAAAAGAGTCGGACAGTGTTGAGCTGCAACGATTATTCAATTAATCGCCAACTTTTTTGACAAACAGTAAATCATTTTGAGTCATTTTTTTAAAGAAATAATAGGGCTGTAGCCGATATCGAGTACTCGAGTACTCTGCTCGGCTTGGGCGGTATCCGAGTGCCATTTCACCTACTCGGATACCCCACCCCCCCCCCCCGTCGCTCGGCAGCATCCGAGCACCTTGTCACTGCGCGGATACTCGGTGCTAGATTATCAGCAGGTCGCTGTTTAATGATAAATCCATGGCGATGTCCATGGTGCTGAAATAGCGGAAATTGTGCTGCACAACTCATCGTAATCCACACTCTCTCCATTTTGCCCTTCTGCCTCCGTTTCCCATTATTAACGCTACTAACTTGATCAGCTGTTCATTACAGGCTGTCACTGCGCAGTGTCTAATGTTGGATTTACTTTGTTTTACGTAATATCTGGCCGTTTACGAAGCAAATTGAGTCTCTTTGTTGATCTTGATTTGTTTGATTTTTGATGGTTCAAAGTGTGAGACTTTCTTTTTATTTTTGAAGCTAAAGCCGTTCATTCAGCCCTTTTTGACAGCGGCCAAATACAGCTCAGATCCAGATCAGATCTAACAGGATGGCTGTCTTCGGCTCCGCGCCGCTCTCCTTCTACATGGCGCTGCGCTCCGCTCCCCCCCGTCGGTAAAGGAATACTCGAGTACTACTCGAATAGTAACCCCGAACATTCGGATAGTAAAATATGCCACTTGTTGCAGCCCTAGAAATAAATAATCTAAATTCTCAGATTGCAGCTTCTTAAACGTGAATATTTTCAGATTAATCCTGTCACAATGTTGTCAGTTGAAAAATAGGTCCAAACATGTGGATGGCAGCATATGTCGCTCTAAATGCGACATATTTTTCAACTGACAAGATTGTGACAGGATGAATTATTCAATTAACTGAGAAAAAGGTTAACCGAAGTGAATATTGTTATTGCATTGTATTCAACTCTTTCAGCCTGTTGTTTCAGTATAAGTGCCACGCTCCTGGTGAACTTTCTTTATTTACGATCATCACATTTAAACTGAAACATGTCTGACTTGTTTTATGTTTGTATGAATCCTGTATTTGAGTAAATGTGTTGTGTAACAGCAGTCAGCAGACGGACGCAGCAGCTGTTTCTGTCTCTGTGTGAACTCATCGTGTTCCTCGGTAAAGTTCAGTGAATGAATGAATGAATGGATGTTATTGTCTTCATCACTTCATCACAAGATCGTTACAGATGAGTCTTTGAGACAAACTGAGGATGATGATTTCCACTGTGAACACAGACGCGACTGTACGGAGGCAAAGACGGACGGAAACGATTCATATTTTACACTTCAGCTGTCACCAGAGAGAGTTTAAACTTTCAACACGAGTATAAACAAGATACTGAACTGACGTCTGAAAGTGACCTTAGATCTTCTTTTATACTTCAAGTATTTTCAGAACTGTAATAAATCTAAATTATTATATAATTTTAAACATGTGGTGTCAAGAAAGAGCAACTTGATTTTACACACGACTGAACAGCTTCAACCTTTAGTCAGATCATCGTGTTGAATTAACGTATTTTAAATGTTCAAAATGCTGCAGTTAGTTTTGTCAGTAACATTTTTATTTGAATCTGTGCAACTGAAAAAAACGTTTTTGAAACTGGAAAGTAGGACTGCACAATTAATTGTTAAATATTATTGAAATCACAATGTGGCCAAGTGCAAAATCCAAATCACGGAACCAGGAAAGAAAAAGGAAGAACATGTAGAAACAGAAATTATAATGTAGAACCGTAATGCTGCAGAGATGTTTGTGTGGCTCAGACCCCAACAAAGATCAAACATCAGAAAACTGTGATGCGAAATGATCATTCTCACTAATCGAATCACAAATCAGTCAGTAACTGCAATGTGACTTTTTTACCACATCGTGCAGCCCTAAAGTATTCAAACGAGATGTTTTTCAAAGTAAAATATTTCAGTGATAGATTGATTAGTGGATTAATCAATCAGCTGGTTAACCAGTGAACAACTGTTAAGATGGTCGATCATTGGTCATTTCTGACAGTAAGTGAAGAGATCTTGTGTTTTGGTCAAAAGAAGATGTTTGAAGACGTCTTGTTGAGCTCTAGGAAACTGATTTTTCACCATTTTTTTAACATTTTATAGCGATGATGATAATCTGCAGGTTAATCGATAATGAAAATAATCGTTAGTTGCAGCTTAATTCAGCGGCGTTATAAAGATCATTTTACTGTTTGGTCCAAAGAAACATGAAATCTGAGAAGATTAAATTTATGTCTTGATACTCAGAGGATGAATCCACACTTTTCCCTTTAGCCCACCATGAGGACAAAAATGTCATTAAACATCTGAATCCAAACATACAGAATCCATCTGTGCATTTCCTGAAGTAAAAACAACTAAAGTTTAGTTTATATGAAGTGAACGACGACTTCATCATCTGATCGACTCTGTTCATGTAGAAACACTTTACACACTGTTAATGTGTGTGTGTGTGTTTGTGTGTTTCAGACGGTGTTAAAGGAGGGAAACTTGATGAAACAGACCAACTCGTTCCAGCGCTGGAAGAGACGATACTTCAAACTGAGAGGGAGGACGCTGTACTACGCTCAGACCGCCAAGGTGACCGTCAGACCGCCACAGCTGATGTCTGTTGTTGTCATGTGACAGTTTTCAGTCTGTTCTGATGAACTGATCATAAAGATGCTGTTTTCTTCTATGTTTGTTTACAGTCGATAATCTTTGATGAGGTGGACCTGACTGACGCCAGCGTGGCCGAGTCGAGCACCAAGAACGTCAACAACAGCTTCACTGTGAGTCACCTGTAACACACACACACACACACAGAATCTGTCTGATGACTGATTGATGTTTCACACATATTCATTTATTTGTGGCAGCGAGGTACATTTAAAACATCGACTTCCATGAATTGATTTTCCATTTTCAGAGCCGTGTGTACCTCCTCGTCTGTTGTGTCCAGAAGGGAACCCTTAATTTGCAAAACTCTTGTGAGACTTTAACTCGTTATTTTGGACATACGCTTCCTGCAGTTTTGTGTTGACAAATGTTGTTATTTACAAAAAGCAATGAAGTTTATCATAGTTTACCAAAATCACGATAATGAAGTTTCATATCAGTCGATAGGATAATTATTGATCATGATATGATGATGACCATAAATGATGCAAAACATTGTCATTTTACTGTTTGTTGGACTGCTTCTTCAGGAGAAAATTACCTCCTGCCCTCCATCTGCATTTCCCGCCACAGCGAGCAGTGCCGTGACGTCATATGCAGACAGGCTATTTCAGAAAATATTGACGCCATGAGATTTTTTGATAAATAATCATCAGAAATGTTGATAATGACTAAGAGGGTAACGCCAGATAACAGAACAGCTAGAACAGTCTGGTTAATTCAGAATAAAAACATCACTTTCCTGTAACGCAGCTTTTAAAACCAGGAAAAGACCACAATTATGCCATATCATGATGTAACAATATCCAAAATCTATCACGATATCACACATTAATCATTAAATATCTGCCTTTGTGCTGGATTCAACTGAATATAGATGAATCATTTCCAGCTTTTGTAGAATCAGGTTGTATTTTGATGAACTCTTTCACTTCCTGTAAACAAGGCTGCAGCTCGACTTTGATGTGTGTTTTTTTTTAGAGTGTGTGAGTGTGTGAGACCATATTTATAGCAGTCAGTGTGACACTCGTATCAGTTTCTCAGTAAGTGCAGCTCTCATTCACCGCTGTCAGGATGTTTTCACTTCTTGACTTCTCCTCCTCCTCCCTGTCGGGGTGGGGGGATGTCGGCATGACGACAGACAGGAAGTGGGCTTGAGTCATACGAGAGGATGTGGGCGGGGCTAGTGGAGGAGGGGGTGGGCTGTTAACAGAGCAGCAGAGCAGCGACAGACTGCAGAGCAGAAGCAGGTCTGCTGTAGATCTGAACCCTCCTGGAACAGGACTCTGGACGCAAAGTGGATTTTTAAACCAAACGGGGCTCGTTGCTTCAGGACGTTTACGGACTTGGTAAGACAGCTGATTGTGATGTCAGGCTTTATTTCTAAACGATGAGTTGTGTTCCAACATTACCGTGGTAACAGATAATCCTGCAACTAATGGCGATTAATCTGTTGATCATTTTCTCGATTAATTGATCCTGTCACAATAACAACAATTCTTAAAGTCTTTTTTGTGTCACATGACAGATGAAAATTAGTCGGAGCGTGACACTTTTTAAAACATGGAACTTTGTTGTGGGTTCCTTTTATTGGTCACCCGTCTGTAAATTGCTCGTATATTTCAGGTCGTTTATATCAGAAGTATTATATCAATTTTATCAGCCAAGGAACCTTTACAGAATATAAAATACACCCGAGCCCTCATGTGTCCCTGCGGGGAGTTAGTTTACCTGACTTTTATAAACCCTGTATTTATCAGCAGTTATAGATTGTAAGATTTCAGCGTAATCGATGAACTATTTTATGTTTTAAAAGTTAAATCAAAACCTTGCAAAGTGACCAAAAATATATTTTTTTAATTGTTTGTTTTTCATGTAAATTTGTAACTTGAATCTCTAAAAATATCAGAGTTTTTCTCATAAATTTGTGAGTATTTTCTAGTAAATTTACCACTTTAATCTCGGAGAATATCCACGTTTTTTTTTCCTCATAAATTTATGACTTCTCCCACCTCCATATAAACACAATAACATCTGATTTAATGTGATTCAGAAATGGTTTTGAGCAGATATGCAGCATGGATATAAATATGTTACCACAGCTGTGAGGTCACATGCAGGAGCTCTGAATGTGACACGTGTGATTTTTATCAGCTGTAAATAAAATGTGTTGCTCACTGTGACTTATATCACAGGTTAATCTGCAGAGCATCTAATCTGTCTAAATTTGTCTTCACTGTGTCTTCAGTATTGAGGCGTCACGATTAAAATCTCATTTCTAAATGTGGATGATTCACATGTTCCTGGTTATTCAGCGCAGCACCTTCTGTTTGTTTTATGTTCTGCAGCATTTCTTTTTTTTTTTTTGTTACAAGAGACTTTTAAGTTGAAGTCCAGCTCTTTGATAAACGTGCTGTCGTCTGTTTAAAGTCTCTGTGCAGACAGAAAACGTCCCACATTCAGTCTTTTACTTGAGTGTCTAAGAGTGCAATAAAATGTTTGAATAGGTTCGCAGATTGTGAGCTCTGTCCTTAATCGATCATCTGTAAAATTATCAATCGATTAATCAGACTTAAAAAGTCTTACAAAATTTAGCATTTACCCAACAACCCGCCAATCAAAGTTTTATTTCCACGGCAACATGTTCCACGTTCTCTGACAGCGTTACATTCAGCCTTAGAAATAAAGGTGCTAAATAGAACCATAAAGTTTTTCAGCTTGTCCCCATCTGAGAACCATTTTTGGTTCTTGTTAGAACTTTTCATAAAAGTTCACTTGGAACCCTTTCAAAGAGTTTACATAGAAGCCAACATATAAGGTTATATCTAGACCCATCAGTGAAAGGTTTTACCTAGAATCCCCTGTGAAAGGTTCTACAGAGAACCCTTTTATGGTCCAATGGTTCCACCTAGAGCCCTCAATGGAGGTTCTATCCAGAACATTTCTACATTTCTAAGGGTGCTAACAAGAGCCCACCCAGGAGGTTCTAACAAGAACTTTTTTATATTCCAATGGTTTTATCTAGAACACGCTCAGGGGATTCTACCAAGAACCATTTTATATGATGGTACAAAGAACCCTTGAAAGAGTTCTTCAGAGATTTCAACAATCCTTGAAGAACTCTTTCTTTTAAAAAAGGTTCTTTGGATGAAAAGGGTTCTTAACAAAACCTTCATTCTTACAAAGAACGCTTGATAAACTCTTTCTTCCAAAAAAGGGTTCTTCAGAAGCAAATTGTTCTGGGTAGAACCACAGCCCTTCAGTAAGAACCCTTTTGGAACCCTTATTTCTAAGACTGTAGCCTGTTAAATATGTAAAGGCCAACATGTTTCAAATCTTTATTTTATAGCAGATCGATCAAATTCTTAGCAAACGATTAATCGATCATCGATTAGTCATCATCCCTGCTGTGAGGTGTGATAAGCTGATTCTTTGGGAGAAAAATTGTGACTTATATTTTAGCAGGAAACGTGTCGTCGTGTTCAGACCATCAGAGTTTAAAAACCTTCAGTGTGAGGACGAGAACAAACAGCCGGTGATAAAACTAAAAAAAGTCATGCTCACGAAAATAGACTTCATGAGAAGATTCCTTCGAGTCCCACAACAGTTTTTATAGCTCGTTAACGTCTCAGTCATGATGTCAGAGAGGAGGAGGAGCAGGAGGAGGAGGAGGAGGAGCAGGAGGAGGAGGAGGAGCAGCAGCAGCAGCAAAATTAGAGGAAAAGAAACAGAGGTTTGGTTGAGGAGAGAAAAATGTGAGGAATGATGGAAACACTGAGAGCTGTTGTGTGTGTGTGTGTGTGTGTGTGTGTGTGTGTGTGTGTGTGTGTGTGTGTGTGTGTGTGTGTGTGTGTGTGTGTGTGTGTGTGTGTGTGTGTGTGTGTGATGTAGTTTCCTGTCAGTGCTGACGTCAGTGTGTGTGTCAGACTCAGTTTATACGTGAAGCACCGACTCTGTTTTTATATGTTTAAGGTATTTAGTCATTTATTGTGATATAAAAAGCAGATTGAAGGGCTGAATGTGAAGTTTTTCTGCTACAGAGGTTGAAAGTTTTGTAGTCTGTTAGCATCTGTAAAATCCACCACAAGGAGTTTAGAGCTGAAATGATTAATCGATTATTAACAGGCTATGACATTAATTGTAAACTATTTTGATAATCATTAATTGTTTTGTCATTTTTTTAAAAGAAAAATATCAAAATTCTCTTATTGTTCAGCTTCTTAAATGTGAATATTTTCTGTTTTCTTTACTCCTCTCTGACAGGAAACTGAATATCTTTAAGTTGTGGACAAAACAAGATGATTTCCTAAAAAAAAAAAAGAAGAAAAAGATTCAAACTGATTAATCGATAATCAAAATACTTGTTAAGTAATTTAATAGTTTGAATAATCAACAAATTATTGCAGTTCTACTTTACAGATCGCTGCAAAAATCAGACCTTTAATATGTTTTTCAATGAAAATGGGAATAATAAAAAATTATAATGTCCCTCTATAGAAAACGCAACAATAAGTCAAAGATTAATCAATAATAAAAAACAATTACAGCAAGGATCTTGAAAATAATCAGTTCAAAGGTTGAAAAATAGGTCCAAACAGTTGAATAGGTCACACAGTGGACACCGGTATGTTGCTCCACATGTTTGGACCTATTTTTCAACCTTTGATCATTATCAATCAACATATTGATCAATAATGGAAATAATCCTTACAGGACAGACTTGAAAAATAGGTCCAAACTCAGAGATGGCATCATCTGTCGCTCCAAATGCTCCACACGTTTGGATCTATTTTTCAACTGACAAGGTTGTGACAGGAATAATTAATGAATCTAGACCGTCACCTAGTGTACAGTGTGGTTGACAGCCTGTCTCTCTCTGTCCTCCGCGTGACGGTTCGTCCTCTCTGTCCGTCTCCGTCCTCAGTCAACATGTTGAGCTGCAGCTCGTCAGTTTGCAGATGAGGCTCGTTAAATATTTGCTCATTATTTCCAGTCTCGCCAGTTCAGATGAAGCTGCTCTGCGTGTGTGTGTGTTCTTCTTTGTTGGTGTCATGTGACCCTGAGCTGTCGATCAGGCCAGTCTCAGCCTCATCTTGCGCGTTTCCCGCAGCTGCCTGATGACCATTTTAGAACAGGAAACAGGAAACACAACATCCGGACGCCACGGTCGCAGCTCTTTCAAAGTTAAAGTGTGAACAAACAAAACATGAAGCTGAGCTGACGGTTTATGCTCCTGTATGAAGTACTACGCTACCCACAATCCTAAAGTGTAACAGCGACGTCTCTGATTGATGGAACTCGCTGTTACTATGGAATTGTTTACTGTACCCACGAACGGGAAGTTCTGTTGGCAGGCTGGGTAGCTAACATTAGTTTACATGAGTCGTGCTAACATAGACGTTACGTTGCAATGGTTTATGGGATGAGTAGTTCCCTCACTCTTAAAATAACTGGTGTGAGTGTTTTCAAGTAAGTATAACACTTAAATCCCAGAGAATACCCA
Source organism: Lutjanus argentimaculatus (assembly GCA_034769285.1). NCBI lineage: Eukaryota > Metazoa > Chordata > Actinopteri > Lutjaniformes > Lutjanidae > Lutjanus > Lutjanus argentimaculatus. Next base: position 42,055,544 of record JAWZSL010000001.1, on the reverse strand, counting down.
AGTTTGTTCTCATACATTTGTGAGCATTTTCTAGTAAATTTAACACTTTGATTTCAGAGAATAGTTTTTTCTCAGAAATGTTAGTTTTTTTGGTTTTTTTTTGTGGACTAAATAAACAGTAAACAGTTTGATTCAGTGTCGGTTTGTCCAGATGTGGAGCAGAAACGATGAGCAGCTGCTGTTTCTTGAGAACCAGCTGTTCCTCATCTGCACAGTCATGGACCGAGCAGAGGACTGAAGCTTTTCTGTGTGTGAATATGTGTGACATTAATCTTTAAACATCTGTATCACAGCAGCAGCCTGCTGATTTTCAGCAGAACTTCTTTAAATCAGCTGTCAGTCAGATGAGACTGAAGCTGCTCCACCGCTCCTCTTTCTGTTTCCATCAACACATCAGAATAAAGTTTTAACTCTTTTTTTTTTTTTTTTTTTTTGATAGAATTTATCCTCTGAATGGGAGTTTTTTCTGAATCATTTGTGAACCTTTAAGTCACATATTAAGCCTCTCCACTGACAAAAGCCCACTACATCTGGATTTAGTTAAGGCAGACATTAACGAGCTCTGCATATTAGGGATAAGGATACTGACATGGCGGCCTATTTATCTTTTGGTGGAGACCCAGTTATTTAGCCCCTCTGTGTAATGAAGTTTGCCCCTTCATCATTTGCTAGACCAACCCTGGTCGAAGCACAGCCGAGTTTGGCCGTTGAAAGATGTTTCGTTTGAGAAACGCTCGTCTTTAGCATCATTCAACAAGAAAACTATCTGTAGATGGAGTATTGTGAAACAGCAAAATTGGGTTTAGATTTCCGTCCAACGAACACGCAATACTGACAAAACAGGAAGGATAGTGGTGGAACCCAGTCACACGGGGGAAAAAAATACCAGAATGTTGAGTGATCCTGAGGCTGACCACAAAATTAAAACCTTTTAGATCAAATCGATAGAAAAAACAGTCGTTAAAGTTGGTTTGCTGTAATGTAAAACATGTTGCACTCATTGGTGGACAATCAAAAACTCAAGGTTAGTGTGGGTTCTGAACATTGTGTCAGGGGGTTTTTAAAAAGCACCTTAATCAGGATGGCTCGAGAAAAAAAAGGCATCATCAACTATTGCTACGTGAGGATGTAGTATTGGACTCTTTTGGAGCACTGGAAAAGGCAGTGGGAAGTCCCCACACTAACCCAGTTCACAGAGTTGGTTGGGCCATCATTAAGGAAAAGCAGTGAGTGATGACCTTCCATGCCTGATGCACTACAAACAACCAGTAATGGGGGTCACTGTATTTTTTGTGGTGTTGGTTGTGTTTGGTAGGTCCTAGGCGTTCAGCCTGTATGTGCACAAAGAATGAGGTGATGCGGCTTGGACTCCAGAAATACTGAATACAGGTTATTCCGTCGTGGTTTTTGTTTCCCCTGATGGACCAGTGGTCAATTCCAAGTGACTTGTGGATGTCATCGGCCATCAAATGTATAGCATGGACGGAGCTTCATGGATTTTGCACAATGGTGAGCCTCTCCACAAGCCAGACCAACCGTCTGTGAAGTCTGCAGGAGGCTGAGAGAGCATTTGCACAGGCCTGTCGGAGGTACACCTCTAACCACATACAATCAAATTGGTAAAAAATTAAGGTGCAAACATGAATGGAAATAAATCGTGTGCATTGCAATAATTAATCAATAATCATGCCACAGCGAATGCAAGCCGTAATCAAAACTAAAGGAGTGCTCCAACGAAATATTAGAGTGTATGACCTTTTTTTTTTGGGTGGCGACTTTTTTTTTGGCCAGCAGTGTATTAAGCCTCTTTTCCACTGGACAAAAGCCCACTAACATCTGGATTTAGTGTTTAAGGGCCCAGGCAGCATTCAATCTGGGGTCACATGACTCTGCAGTAGTAACAGGTATTGATCAGCAGTGATGGAAACATGACACCTGGCTGGAAACACTATTTTCACCTCTTTTTGGTGGAGACCATTAAGACCATTCGTGATGAAGCGCTCGTCTTTAGTCGAACATCTTTTTATTTCCTTTACAATAAAACTTTCTTGTTAGTTTCTTATGTGAAAGCTTTTATTGTGAAGCAGCAGAATGAGTCAGTTTTGTTTCCGTCAGCAGTGACTGAACACGACTCACATCAGCTGACAGTGAACACGGAAAAAGTAAAATCAAGCAGAGACCTGAAAGTGGAAACAGCAACACAGGAGAGAAACTAAACTTCAGACCACAGAGATTCAGTTAGAAGCTACAGACGTCCTGAGAGCTGAACACACAGACACTTTTAAAAACCTCTTACTCATCAAACTCGTCTACTGCCACTGAGAAAAGAGTCAATCGTCTACATTTAGTTGGTTTTGCTGTATTGTAAAACCCCCATGTATGCACTCATTTTGGTGGTAAAACCAGTATAAAATATCCATGACAGTTAGTGTCGGGTTCTGTTCACATTTGAACTGATTCAGGTAGCTGGAGTTTGGTTAAAACAGCACCTATTTATCAGGTACTTCACCGTCTCTGTTAGAACAGACATGTAAGAGACACTCAGTCAGAATGTCTGATGTAACATACGTGTGTGTGTGTCATTGTGGGAACAAACGCTTCATTGTGGAGCAGCTGAACAGGAAGTGGAAGTCACACACACACACACACACACATACACACGCTCCTGCTGTTGGTGCTTTCTTCCAGTCATATAAAGGAAACAGTGGTGTGTATGAACTTCCAGCTGCAGCAACAACAAAACAACCAGTAAACACTGAAGGTTAACCTGTATGTGTGTATGTGTGTATGTGTGTGTGTGTGTGTGTGTAGGTGATCACCCCCTGCAGGCGTCTTATCCTGTGTGCAGACAACAGGAAGGAGATGGAGGAGTGGATGGCGGCTTTGCGCAGCGTCCAGAACAGACAGAACTATGAGGTGTGTGTGCGTGTGTGTGTGTGTTAGTACCACCAGTATGACCAGTATGAGTCCCGGAACACCTGCTGACTGTGTGTGTGTCTCTCCCAGTCCACCCAGTATAGCATGGACCACTTCAGTGGGATGCACAACTGGTACGCCTGCTCCCACGCCAGACCAACGTACTGTAACGTCTGCAGAGAGGCGCTGTCAGGAGTGACATCACACGGCCTGTCCTGTGAAGGTACACACTCTGTACACACACAGTAATACACAAAATAAATAAAATAAGAAAGGGCTGCAACTAATGATTATTTTCAGATTATAAGATTATCAGAATAGCTGGCGATTAATATAATAATCAATTAATCATTGCTGCTCTGAAATAAGATGCTGAAAACTGCACCCAGGACAATGTGAGCATTTAAATTAACATCTTTCACATATGAAATTGAACTTTAAAACTGCGAACTTTGAGTTTTGACCCTTTGAGGTCGCTGTAGTTGGTCAGTGTGGGGTAACAGATTTAGTTAATAAAGTGAAATCAGCAGCTGTTTCCAAAGATCAGAGGAAATAAATGCATCAAAGTGTGAGCAAACATGTCGTTTAATGTTGAGCATGTGAGGTACAATGGATCAGTTGCTAATGCTAATTTCTGATAGCACATCAATCTGAATTCCCTTATTGGTTAGCATCGAGCAAACAGACGAAGCGCTACTTATTTATAGATTTTAAAAAATAGCTTCACAAATTGTAAAAGGAAAAAAAAAGACAAATCATGATACTAATGAGAATTCATTTTTTTTCTGTGATTAACAGAGCTGGATGGGACCAGCTGACACTGATACAGTTTACTGTCATTAATTAAAACACAAACAGTGTGAAATCAGAGCCAGTAAACAGTCATGAAATCAACATTAAATTCACTTTGAACTCAGGAGCACAAACTACAAACTCATAACTCAGCTGGTGTCAGTAAATTAAACAGCCTCCTCACTCATGATTCAAACTACAAACCAGACACATCAAAACACCTGCAAACTGTCAGACTTTGTATTTTGGAACATAAAATAGCAAACACACCGCAATGCATTGTGGGAAATGAGGTCCGTCTCTCAGCACTAACTGCAGCACATGTAAATGTCACAAGCCACAATCGTACAATGTCGATACGGCGCCTCACAGTGCTCACAGGACACTATTACACACGTCAAAGACTGGATGAATTTAGCAGCATGAACTGAACAAAACTTCACAGTCTGTCAACATCAACTGACACATAATGTTAAGAATTCACTCATTCTTCAGAACTGGGACAAAACTGTATTTTGATGGTTTTTGATTTTTACTCTTCAGTGTTGCTGGAAAATATATTTTAAAGATGAAACTGTATTAAACCTTAACGGACCAACCTCCTAGTGATTAAGTATTTAATTAATTTTATTACTGAGACAGAATGTTCCATTTTTTCATGTCACAGCATAGTCATAGTGAGCAGTCATTTTATTCTCTTAATGCTGATGAAAATACACATTTTTAAACTATGAATTTGTCTAAACATAGAAAGTTCACCAGTCCTTGAGCAGTATTCCCTACCTTTTTAAACACAGGTAGGGGTCCTTAGGGTATAGCTGACCCTTTTTATGCCTGATTAAATCAGGTTTTTGTTTAGAGAAACTGAGACGCAACTTTAAAGAGCCAATATTTTCATAAAAAGCATATTTTAAAACAAAGATGATTATGATAGCACATTTTTTACACCTGTGTTATTAGCAGGTGTTGTTAGTTTGAGATTCTGAAGGATTTTAACACATTTTTAAATTGTTTGAAATTGTGAATTCTTGTCTGGGACAAGGCTGTTTTCTAACACAGAGCAAGTTTAGAAATTAAAGAATAATAAAGCAAGCCAAAACATTTTGTATATTACATATATTTCATATATATAGAAATGCTTAAAGAATAAAATTTCAACAAAAACGTCTTTAGAATTAGAGTGGTGGTATTAATCATTTTTTTAAAAAAAGGTAATAAATCATAATAAATGCAATTTATGTTACTGTGATACTCATTGAAAAATCACAAGAATATCATATCATACCCTGACCTAGTACACACAGTACTCACATAAATCCATCAGTGTCACTCTGTCAGACAGAAGACAGCTGTCTGTCTGTCTGTGTGTGTATTAACTTGTGTGTGTGTGTGTGTGTGTGTGTGTGTGTGTGTTAGTGTGTAAGTTTAAGGCTCATAAACGCTGTGCGGTTCGAGCCACCAACAACTGTAAGTGGACCACATTGGCTTCTATCGGGAAGGACATCATCGAGGACGAGGACGGGGTGAGACACACTGAATACTGAATATTCCTGGACTTTGACAGTGACAGTGAACGCCTCTTGGTCCAGCTGACCTCTGACCTGTGTCATGTGACCTCTGTGACCTCTGTCCTCAGGTGTCGATGCCTCATCAGTGGTTGGAGGGGAACCTGCCCGTCTCTGCTAAATGTAATGTCTGTGATAAGACGTGTGGCAGCGTCCTCCGTCTGCAGGACTGGAGGTGTCTCTGGTGTAAAACCATGGTGAGACTGGTTACTATGGTTACCATGGTTATTATGAGTCCTGTCAGTGAAACCCATTACCTCCTGCAGGGAGGCAGAAGCACTTTCAGTAAAACGAAAATAACAAATTTTATACAAACAGAAAATGTTCTAAACATCAAATTTATTATTTAATTTTCGTAGTTTTAAGTAGACTTATTAGGGCTGAAAACTATCAATTATTTTCTAGATTAATCGATTAATTAGTGACTCTGAACATCATGACTGTGTCATGTGACAGACTCAGGTATTTACAGCGTGTCCCTCTGTCTGTCCTGCAGGTGCACTCAGGCTGTAAGGATCAGCTGTCCTCTAAGTGTCCTCTGGGTCAGTGTAAAGTGTCCGTCATCCCTCCGACGGCGCTCAACAGCATCGACTCTGATGGTGAGACTCACCTGATCACCTGACATCAGCAGCTCTACCTGAGTTCACTTTGTCCTGACGTGTGTATGTGTTGACCTGTGTCTCTAAAGGTTTCTGGAAGGCTTCGTGTCCTCCGTCCTGCACCAGTCCTCTGCTTGTCTTCGTCAACTCTAAAAGTGGAGACAATCAGGGCGTCAAGTTCCTGCGGCGCTTCAAGCAGCTGCTGAACCCGGCGCAGGTGTTTGACCTGATGAACGGGGGACCGCATCTGGGGTGAGATGGGGACGGGGACAGAGACGTGTGGATGTGGACAGGTGTGTTTATGTTTATGTTACATCTGTCTGTCTGTTTGTCTTTCAGTCTGCGTCTGTTCCAGAAGTTTGACACGTTCAGGATCCTGGTGTGTGGAGGAGACGGCAGCGTCGGCTGGGTTCTGTCTGAGATCGATGCTCTGACACTGCACAAACAGGTACACACACACACACACACACACACACACACACACACACAGCACAGGTAGCTCTGAACTGAATATGTTGTCGTGTGTTTATGTTGTGTGTTTTATTGTTGTGTCTATGTGTTGTTGTCACAGTGTCAGCTGGGAGTTCTTCCTCTGGGGACGGGGAACGATCTGGCCCGGGTTCTGGGTTGGGGTTCTGCCTGTGACGACGACACTCAGCTGCCTCAGATACTTGAGAAACTGGAGAGAGCCAGCACCAAGATGTTAGACAGGTGAGTGATGTTCGACAGGTGAGTGATGTTCGACAGGTGAGTGATGGGACAAGGTACGGTAAGATAACAGCGGTAACAGTAACACTAACAGCAGCTCTCCTCTCCGCCTCCTGCAGGTGGAGCATCATGGTCTATGAGACCAAGTTTCCACGGCAACACTCTGCCTCCACCGTCACCGAGGACTGCAGCGACGACTCTGAGGTAACAGGAAATGGATGTCACATGGTTCTTAGTTGCTAGTTTGGTTATTGATAGTTCACACCTGAACTGACAGTTCACACCTGCCCTCTGATCCAGGTTCAGCAGATTCTGACTTATGAGGACTCAGTGGCTGCTCACCTGTCCAAGATCCTGACCTCAGACCAGCACTCTGTCGTCATCTCGTCTGCCAAGTATGACTGTCTGTCTTTCTGTCTGTCTGTCTGTCTGTGTCTCTGTATGTCTGTATGTCTGTCTGTCTGTCTGTCTGTGTCTCTGTATGTCTGTCTGTCTGTGTCTCTGTATGTCTGTCTGTCTGTCTGTCTGTGTCTCTGTATGTATGTCTGTATGTCTGTCTGTGTCTCTGTATGTCTGTCTGTCTGTCTGTCTGTCTGTGTCTCTGTATGTATGTCTGTCTGTCTGTCTGTCTCTGTCTGTCTGTCTGTCTGTCTGTCTGTCTGTCTGTCTGTGTCTCTGTATGTATGTATGTCTGTCTGTCTGTCTGTCTCTGTCTGTCTGTCTGTCTGTCTGTCTGTCTGTCTGTCTGTCTGTCTGTGTATCTGGACAGTGTCTCCCACTTTTCATAGGTTTTGTTCTCATTCGTTGACTGTATATTCATGTGTTTCTGTATTTGTGTGATGTATATAATCATTAACATGTTTATATCTGTGGTTCTGTACGTGTGTTCCATGTGTTCAGGGTTCTCTGTGAGACGGTGAAGGACTTTGTTGCTCGTGTTGGTAAAGCGTACGAGAAGAACACAGAGAGCTCAGAGGAGTCGGAGGCCATGGCCAAGAAGGTACAAAATACTGTTTTAAATTTATCATGACAGGAAACACCTGTGAAAACAGGATTAATTAATCGATCAATGAGAAAATGATCAACATATAAATTTAAATATGGAGGTAACAAAAAGCTCCTACGGGGACTTTTTCTGTCAGTGATGATTATTTTGTTTTAACTCCCATCTGATCTGACTGTTGATGATGATGATGATGATGATGATGATGATGATGAACTCCTCCTCCTCCTCTCTCTGTGTGTCAGTGCTCTGTGTTGAAGAGAAGCTCGACTCTCTGCTGAAGACTCTGAACGAGGAGTCTCAAGCCTCCACCGTGCCGCCACCGGCTCCTCCCCCCACCATCGCCGAGGAGCAGGAGGAGGCTGAGGGAGTCATACTGCCTCCCCCTCCTCATCATCCTCATCCTCATCTTCCTCATCCCCTCACGCCCCCTGCTCCCCACGGACCAACACCTCCTCCTCCTAATCCTCCATCCTCTGCAGGTGCCATCTTTAACCTCAGAGAGCAGCTGACTGCTTAGAGCCAACAGTCTGAAGAAGGCCATCAGACAGATCATTGAGCCACAGAGAAAGGTGAGACGGGTCAGAGAGACAGACAGGTCAGACAGATAAGGAGCCATCAGTCTGAAGAAAGCCATCAGACAGATCATCAAACACACCAAGAAAGGTGGAAACAAGGTCAGAGAGACAGGTTAGAGACAGACAGACAGGTCAGAGACAGATAGGTTAGAGACAGAGAGGTCGGAGACAGACAGGATAAACAGATCAGCAGCCTAAATTTCCAAACTGCTTCTTACCTTAATTTAAGTAGATTTAAGTTATTAGTATAAATCCTGTCCTCATGATGTCTGTGTCCTCTCTCCTGACCTCTGATTTGATCTTAACTTGTATCCATGACAACAGCTGTCTCACCTCACCTGTGAATAGAGACTAGAAATGACAGGCGTTCTGTTTTAGCTTCGGTGAGTCAGAGGAATTCATTTTATCTTGAAGGAGAGGGAACGACAGCCAGTTAATGATTATTAAATTAATCGTCTTGCCAGCTGATATTCACCCATTGATACGTGGTCCACACATGTCAATTCGTCAATTCTTCATTCATACAGGGTTTGAGGAGCCTTTCGATAATAATATTTTGTGCTTATGTTGTTTTCATCTTCACTGTCAACAGTGCTGCTGCTGTTTCTGACAGTTAGTTTGAGTCTGTGTCTTCATAACTAACCCAGCTAGGATGCTTCTGAAAGTGTTAAATTCCTGTCTTAAGATAAGATGTTTTACTAAATACAGTTAGGAAACATGTTTCTGTGATAACAAAAATCCTAAATGTTCTAAACTGAGATAAGAGAGGATTTCAGACGAGGAAGTTTCTCTTTGGAGGCTTGTGCTTCACTTACACACTAAAACATCAGAGCAGTCATTTAGAAACATAAAACTCTGTCTGATTAATTTGTCACCAAACTGAACACTGTTAATAAATGTGATATATATGTATGTGATATATACTGAAGAAACTGTGTTTGTGTGTGTTTTAGCTGTGGACGAGCAGAACGCTCAGACTCAGCAGCAGCTCTACTCTCTGAGTCGAGCCGAGGAAGACGAGGGTCTGGTGGAGGAGGAAGAGGAGGAGGAGGTGGAGGAGGACAAGATGTCTCTGCAGTCGTCCTACAGCGTCAAACACCGCAACACTCGCAGAGGTCAGACACATACTGACAATAACACAAACGACTATTTTCATTGTTAATTAATCTGTCAATCATTTTCTCAATTAATTGATTAATTAATCCTTTCACACGTTCGTCCGTGTGCTTCCACATGTTTGGACCTATTTTTCAAGTCTTTAACAAGATTGATTAATTATTTAAAATTAATTAATCGTAGCTCCATCCTGTTCGTACTGCTGTGATTTATTGTCCATTTCCTGTACATCTGTGTGCTCCACATGTTGTTGTAATGGTTCTACCCAGCCCTTTCTTGGGGTTCTTTCCAGAACCTCTTCACCTTGGGTACCTCATAGGGTACTATCCAGAATACACAGATTCTACAAGAATGTTTCTATATTATGTTATAAAGAGTTCTTCAAGGATTTAAGTAATTTGAGAACTTTCAGGAAGAACCCTTTTGGAACCCTTATTTCTAAGAGTGTGTAACATGTCAGAATAGTTTTACAGAAATCTTAAATTAACATTTTGTGTGCATGTGTGTGTTCAGTGAGTAAGACGCCGTGTGAGAAGCTGATCAGTAAAGGCAGCCTCTCATTGGGCAGCTCTGCATCACTTCCTGTCCACACAGGAAGTAGGGAGAACATGCCGATGCTCAACACAAAGATCCTCTATCCTGGTAAGATGTTCATAGCTCAAACAGAAACTTTCTGTCATCATGATAGCAGGCTGATGTTTACCTATATTCATTGCCGATTGATTTGTCAATCATTTACTCAATTAATTGCTTAATTAATCCTGAATTAATCCTGTCACAATCTTGTCAAAGATTTGAAAAACAGGTTCAAACGCACAGACATGCAGGAGATGGTTGATAAATCTTGGCGTGACAAACAGATTTTACAGCAGATAACGTACATATGTACATCCGCCTGTCGGTCCGTCCATGTGCTCCACATTTGGACCTATGTTTCAAGTCTTTGACAAGATTGTGACAGAATTAATTAATCATGTTTATCTGCTGTAACACCATCCTGTTCGTAACGCCAAGATTTATCATCCATCTCCTGTACATCCATGTGCTCCACGTTTGGACCTATTTTCCAAGCCTTTACTGTAACAATTATTGTCATCAGTGTGTGTGTGTGTGTTTGTATACAGGTCTCAGAGGTATCTCAGGTTCTCTCTCCAGCAGTTCTGTGATCAGTCGACTATTGGTCAACGCCGACCCGTTCAGCTGTGATCCTGACAACATGTAAGTCTGTCTGTGCTGCAGTGATAATGTGTTTGTAGTCCATCCTGAAGTTAGCATTGATGTTGTTCACTCTGCAAACAGCCAATGGGATTTGTGTGTGTGTGTGTTTAGGGACTGCTACACAGAGAAATGTGTCATGAACAACTACTTTGGAATCGGACTGGACGCTAAAATCTCTCTGGACTTCAACAACAAGAGAGACGAACATCCAGAGAAGTGCAGGTACGAAAACAAACTAACATTTATTTAAAACCAAACTAACCTTTATTTAAAACTTTCATTTAACATGGGCACAGTTCACTCACACATCAAACAATGGAACAGAACCGTCTTTAATTCAAACTGTTTGTGTGTTCAGGAGTCGGACTAAGAACATGATGTGGTACGGCGTTCTGGGAACCAAAGAGCTGCTGCACAGAACCTACAAGAACCTAGAACAGAGGGTTCTTCTGGAGGTGAGGCTGCAGGCTGCTGGTTCTGCTGGTTTGAGACCAGTAAGAGCACACAATCAGTGTCATACCAACATGAACAGTTTTGATTGGTTGTTTTGTTGATGTGTTGTCAGTGTGATGGGCGGCCGATCCCTCTGCCCAGTCTGCAAGGCATCGCCGTGCTCAACATCCCGAGCTACGCAGGAGGAACCAACTTCTGGGGAGGAACCAAAGAGGATGATGTGAGAACTGAACCTGTCATTCTGTTTGCCCTGACTGCCTGTCTGTCTGTCATTCTAACTGTCCATCTGTCTGTCTCTCAGACTTTCACAGCTCCGTCCTTTGATGATAAGATCCTGGAGGTGGTCGCTGTGTTCGGCAGCATGCAGATGGCTGTGTCCAGAGTCATAAACCTGCAGCACCACCGCATCGCACAGGTAAGAACACCAGTCTGTCTGTCCAGCTGTCTGTCTCTGCTGTCTGTCCCTCCAGCTGTCTAACCTGTTTGTCTGTCTCTGTGTCTCAGTGTCGGACAGTGAAAATCACCATCCTGGGTGATGAGGGCGTCCCAGTGCAGGTGGACGGCGAGGCGTGGGTCCAGCCTCCAGGTTACATCAAGATCATCCACAAGAACCGAACCCAGACCCTGACAAGGGACAGAGTGAGTTCTGCAGCCCAGGACTGCAACGATTGATGAATAGAATATTAATCAATTTTTAAATTAATTGCCAGCTCTTTTGATAATCAATTAATTGTTCTGAACCATTTTTTTATTTAAAAAAGTCCAGATTCTCTGATTTCATCTTCTTAAATATGAATGTTTTCTGGTTTCTTTACTCCTCTCTGACAGTAAACAGAATATTTTTGAGTTGAGGACAAAACAAGATATTTGAGGACGTCATCTTGGACTTAATGGACCAATCAACTAATTGAAAAAAAGACAAATGACAAATCAATCAACAGTGAAAATAATCATTACAAGGCATACTTGAAAAGTAGGTCAGAACATGTGGAGCACATAGATGTACGTCCAGGTCTCAGTGTGGTGTTGGTGTCAACTAATGATTAATTGATTAATCTTGTCCCAATCTAGTCAGTTAAAAAATAGGTCAGTGTGCTCCACACAAGACTTTTCAAGTATTTCCTGTACAGTTATTTTCATCATCGATCAATCTGTTGAGCAGTAATCAAAGGTTGAAAACTAGGGACAAACATGTTATCTGCTGTAAAACCATCCTGTTCGTGGCACCAAGATTTACTGCCATTAGACCTGTTGACCTATTTTTTAAGTCTTTCCTGTAATGATTATTTTGATTGTTGATTAATCTGTTGATCATTTTCTCCATTAATTGATTAATTAATCCCATCACAAACTTGTCAATTGTGAAATAGGTCCAGCTTTTGGAGAGACATATACTGCCATCTCCGTGTTTGGACCTATTGTTCAAGTCTTTTCTGTAACGATTATTTTCATCGTTGCTTTAATCTCTTGATCATTTTCTCCACTAATCAATTAGTTATTTGGTGTCAGAACAGCACGTCTAAAAGATATTCAGTTTACTGTCAGAGAGGAGTAAAGAAACTAGAAAATATTCACATTTAAGAAGCTGAAATAAGAGAATTTAGGTGTTGTTTTTTATTTAAAAAAGGACTCAAAATGAGTAAGTGATTATCAAAATAGTTGCTGATTAATTTGACCTGGTACTCTATGATCTATAATCATATTACTGTTGAACACCGTGCGTGTGTGTGTGTTCCAGGCATTTGAGAGTACCCTGAAGTCATGGGAGGACAAACAGAAGTGTGAGTTTCCTCGGACCCCCCCAGCCCAGCCCCCACAGCCCCCCCTGTCCTCTCAGCCAGAGATCCTCTCTGAGGAGGAGGCGTCACTCGTCAGCGAGTTTGGACAGGCAGCCGGAGCACTCATACACAGGTAACACACACACACCTGATCATCAAACACAGGTAACACACACACCTGATCATCAAACACAGGTAAACACATACACCTGATCTTTAGTCCTGATAAGACAGAGGAGGCTGATTCAGTTTTCGTCTCGTGTGTGTCTCAGTATCCGTGAGGTGGCTCAGTCTCACCACAGTCTGGAACAGGAACTTGCTCACGCCGTCAATGCCAGCTCAAAGTCAATGGATGTTGTCTACGCAAACTCCAACAGCTCCGGGGTAACAAACATATCTGAACAGAGCTCTGCACTGTCCTCTACTGTCCTGTATTATCTTCTACTGGTCTCTGCTGTCCTCCACTGCTCTGTACTGTCCTCTAGTGTCCTTTATTGGAATCTACTGTCTTCTGTTGGTCTATACTGGTCTCTGCTGTCTTCTACTGTCCTCTAGTGGTCTCCACTGTCCTCTACTGGTCTTTGCTGTCCTGAGTGACTATTCTGATTTTAATTATGAATGTCATTTCAAGGCAAACACTGAACCCTGTCTCTCTCTCTCATTTTGTTTTTCTGTCTCATTCTGTCTCTCTGTCCTGTTCTATCTCTCTGTCTCATTCTGTCTTTCTGTCTCATTCTGTCTCTGTGTCTTTAGGCTCTGAACTGCAGCGTTGTCCTTCAGATGGTCGTTAACGTCAAAGCATTACTCAGTGAGACGGAGCTGCTGCTGGCTGGAAAGATGTCCATGGTAACTGTCTCCTCTGGTGTCATTCCATTCCGTCTCACTTCTGTCCTCTTTAAATTCAGTCAATAAGCCAGAAAATCATAAAATCATTTCCATTTCTTTCAAACTGAAGTTATGTACTCTGTGTGTGTGTGTGTGTGTGTGTGTGTGTGTGTGTGTGTGTGTGTGTGTGTGCGTGTGTGGCGTGTGTGCAGCAGCTGGATCCTCCTCAGCAGGAACAGTTAAACGCAGCTCTCAGTTCTGTTGCTCAGCAGCTCCGTCGACTCGCTGATGTCTCCTGGTTGTGTCCCGTCATCGACCCCTCAGACCACGAGGTACCACAGAGAACTGCTTCTACTAGAACTGATCAACAGTTTTTGCCATTTTCTGATATTTTATGCACCAAACAACTAATTGTCTGACTGTCCATCTATCTGCCTGTCCATCTGTGTGTCTTCAGGGTCCTCTGACAGATTTCTCAAAGAGAAGTCGGAGTGCGAAGTTCCGTTTGGTCCCGAAGTTCAAGAAAGACAAAAACAACAAGAACAAAGAGACCTGTGCTACTCTCTCACTGCCAGGTGAGCTCTCTCTAGTGCTCTCTGTCACTCTCTCTCTCTCTCTCTCTCTCTCTCTCTCCTCCCTCTGGGTCACATGGTGTCTGTGGTTTTGGTCTGTGTCGGGGGGTGTTTCCTGTCTGTCTTATCCACTTCCTGTCGGTGTCTCAGTTCACCAGTGGGGGACGGAGGAGGTGGGGGCGTGGCTGGACTTTCTCTGTCTCACTGAATATAAGGACATCTTTATTGGACACGACGTCCGCGGCGCCGAGCTCATCCACCTGGAGAGGAGGGACCTGAAGGTACTACTGCTAGCTCTGATCGCTAACTGCTAACTGCTAACCAGTAACTAGGGATGGGTATTGAGAACCAGTACTAAACCAGCACCAGTTCCTGACTGGTCAGTACAGACATATTGATCAGCTCCTGGACGAACAGAAGTGCTGTGAGTAGTAATAGATTACTTGAGATTAGGGATGCAAATTGCAAGCACTTTCCTTCCTCGATCATTGATAACATTACCGATCAATCCTCGATTAATTGCAATTAAAAAACACGTGGAAACTCTTCCTTTAACAAACAATAACAAACTTGCCTTTTCTACTCAAGCAAATCTTTATTTCCAGAACGGCATATAACATATTCTCTGACGGTATTTCATTGTGTATCAAACCGATAAACCATAGGCCTGCATATTAAAACTCATGTAATTGAATATCAACATGTGATCATAAAATAATCTCCGCTAAACAAACAAATGTAAAATTGCAACAGGAAAATAACAAACAGGCTCAGTGTACCGATATCAGCCTAAACAATATCAAATGTGTTTTTTCCTTAATCAAGGTTTAATTCCCACAGCAATTTACGGCAGCATTTCATTGACTAGAAACATATAAAAGATGTAGAGGCCTAAAGTCATATATCAGAAAATACGCAGAGCGCGATCATAAAAAATATCTCCGGGAGATGTAATCATGTAAAGAGATGCTCAAAATAATCAAATATAACACTGCAACAGGAAAATAACACATCAGACTCATAGTGTCCCGTCTTTTGCCTACTTGTTCTTTTGAGGAAAATTAGCATGTCGACATGGTCTGGGGTCAGACGGGAGCGCAGCCTGGTCACAATCAGTCCAGCGGCTGAAAACACCCGCTCAGATAGTACTGATGTCCCGGGTATACAAAGGTACTCGCTTGCCAGCTTTGCCAGCCGGGGAAATCTCCCTGAGTTGACTATCCACCAGTCTGTCGGCTTTGTATCCAAGTTGGGGGAATGTCCCGTAAAAAGTTCTCAACCTCCATGTCCATGCTGACAGTGGCGGGAGCTGCTGAATACTGGTCCCCCAAGAGTAGAGCCATTGCAGAGGCCTGGCACGCTGCGCAGCTCCCGGCGCTGCTGACTGAGCGTCTCTGTATGGCGCATCACCTTCGGCCGATGGGTTCGGGATGGGCACCTCGTCGCCTCTCCGAGCTCAACCAGCTTAGATTTCGCATGAAGTCACTGTGCAGGTGTTAGAAAACCCATATGCTTGTGGCGATGGTCCAACATTGTTGCACCATGGGGGGGGGGGAGACATCATGGTCGGACTGAATCTTTGTAAATAAAAAATGTGTAAAAATCGGTTATCAGCTATAGCTTGTTTTATGAGTAAAGATATTTGAGAGACAACCTGGGCAAAGTGAGATGTAATGTTGTAGTGTAATGTTTGGCTTACCATCATTCGCTCAGTCAGAGAGGAGCGTGCCAAATCTCATGGCGCTGTCTTCCTCTCTCCTCACGAGATGTCCATTGATTAGGCCAAATGTGATGGGGTAAACGTCAAACATGTCGCATACCGAGTTCCACCTGGTCTTGGTGGACTGGATGAGCCGGTGGAATGGCAGGGCCATCTGCCGTTGCTTTTCTTGCAGGGCTTTGGTTGCGACTGTGCTGTGGTTAAAGTGGCTGACAAGCCTCCCAACCGCAGAGATGATCTTTTTGAGGTAGACTGTTAATCCGTCGTTGATAGCGAGCTGAAGCATGTGCACGAAGCAAGCCACAGAGTATCAGATCAGTCTTACCGGGTCGTTTGCGGTGGTGATGTTACGTGCGTTGTCATGCACACACGCTATCACTTTGCCATCGAGCCCCCATTCCTCCGCTGCTTCCTTTAATTTTTCGGCGAGGTGGTCTGCGTATGCCGGCCTGGCAAGCTTCTAGTAAGCAGCACCACACTGTTGACTCGCCAACCCGCAGTGATGTAGTGACAAGTGACGGTCACGTAACTCTCAGTCGTTAGGGCAGTCCAGCTATCTGTTCTTAATGCAACTTCAGTGGCGGCGCTAGCGATGCGTGAGGTGATGGTGCCGCGGTATGGAATATGGTATGCTGGTTCAAGCAGGTGCATCATTTCTCGAAATCCTTGTCCGTCAACCATACTGATGGGCATCATGTCTTTTTCTATAACTGTACATATTGATTGTGTTATTTTTTCTGCCCGCTGTGCGTCGCAGCTCCTGCGGGCAAACACTGAGGTGATGGTGGACTGCTGCTGCTGAGAAGACGAAGATCCAGCAAATACACTTGGATGAACGTGGTTTAAGTGGTAGAGCATTGCTGTCGTAGCTGTGCTGTATTTGAACACAGCGTCACAGTGTTTGCAGGTGACATTTTCTCCTCTCAGTTGGAAATGGTCCCACACAATACTTCTCTTCGTCCGCTTCATTCTCCGAAGTTGCCGCTGTCCGGAGTCAACTCCAAGATGGCCGCCTCTCGTTTTTGTCATAAAATAGTTAGATTCCGCCCTCTGTTGGCGGCTCATCAAAACAACATGCTTTGAAAATACACCATGATTCTGATACCTGCTGGAATGTAACAGGAGACTGTTACACGTTTTTGATCTGTTTTTTTCATAGGTCGATTAAATCTCACGTGATCGAGAAAATCCTTAACGACCAATTAGTTGATCTTCGATTAATTGTTATCATCCCTACTTGAGATATTGATCAACAGATTAATAAAATAATCATTACAGGAAATACACATACATCCATGTGCTCCACAGTTTGGACCTATTTTACAACCTTTGATCATTATCGATCAAAATAATTCTGACTTAAAAAATAGGTCCAAACAGATGGATGACAGCATATGTTTCTCCAAATGCTATAAAATCACAATACCCATCCTTACTGCAAACTGACAATTAATTGGTGAGTCACTGGAGGGCTGCATGATGGATGTTGAAATGTTTTTCTCTTTTTGCATACTTTCTGTTAGTAATTAGTGTGTGTGTATGTGTGTACAGGACCTGGGGGTGACGAAGGTGGGTCACATGAAGAGAATCCTTCAGGGCATCAGAGAGCTGAACAGGAACAGCAGCGCCAGCGAGGCCTGACTATAAACAGGTGAGCCACAGATCAATAACTGATAACTGGTAACTAGTCTGAATTTTACAAAGGAAATGAAAAAAATAAATTTTTGGAGTTGGGTGATTTGGAGGAACGGCCTGCCTGATCTAAAGCAGAGCACTGTCCTGTTATTGGACTTCTGTGCTGGTCATTGATTGGAGCATGGGGTGGTTCATAAGTCTACCGGGTACCAGAACACCTGAGGTCAAAGAATGATGATAGACATTGCGATTGTATCATTTGCCCTGTGGCTGTATGTCTTCGACACTCGTGTGAAGAGAGGCTGTCAGCTGATTGCCACTTGATGGTGAGATGGATCAGATGGTGGAGGACAGACCAGGTAAACCCAAACGTGTAGGGAGGCTGAACTGGAAACGTCTTGCAGAGGCTTGTGTCTGGGAGGTCTTCAACTCCTGCCTCAGGAAGAACTTCTTGTGCATACTGGGGAGGGCTGGGGACATGGAGTCAGAGTGGGCCATGCTATAGAGACAGCTGGTAGGAACTCAGAAGGTCATTGGTTCCTGTCGTGCCAGCAGTGAAGGAAACTATCAAGTTGAAGAAGGAGGTCTTTTGGGTTTGGTTGACCCAGTGGTCTCTTGAAGCAGCAGACGGGTACTGAGAGGCCAGAAGGGCTGCGGCTTTGAGAGTCATCGAAGTAAGAACCAAGTGTGTTCGGGGAGGCTATGGAGAAGGACTTATAGTTGGTCTCATGGCCGTTCTGGTGAACTATTCGATAACTAAGGAAGGGAAAGCAGGACTTGGCCCAGATTGTGTTAAGCTGGGAGAAGTGCTGACCCGGACTGGGGATATTGTCGGATGGTGGACTTTGAGGAGCTCATGAACTGCACCAACATGTCCTCTGTGGGGGAGTCTGAAGACTTGGGTGAAGACTCATCCATGTCCCTGCGGAGGTCTCTGAGGTAGTTAAGCTCCCCAGAGGCAAGGCCCTGGGTGTGGATGAGTTTCACCCTGAGATGCTAAAGGCATAGGACATTATTGGGCTGTCTTGTCTGAGACAAACAGTCTTCAGTTTCATGTGGAGGTCAGGGACAGTACCTGTGGAGTGGTAGACCGGGGTTGTAGTTCCCATTTTCAGAAAGGGGGACCAGAGAGTGTGCTTCAGTTATCGGGACATCACGCTTTTCATCCTCCCCAGAAAAGTTTACTCTAGAGTGCTGATCAGGAGGCTCCAACCAATCCAGTGTGGATTCTGTCCTGGTCGTGGAACAGTGGACCAGATCTTTACCCCTCGCAAGGTTACCGGGGGGATCTTCATTGATTATTAATTTAATAATTGATTAATTGTTGCTTCTCTAGAGTCTACACATCGCCTTTTTTATTGTTGTAAGAAAATCCTGCAGTTTGTCTTGAAATGTAAAATAATAAACAGTAACTAATGACTTGTCTTTCTTCTTCTTCTTCCTCCAGCTGCGGACTCCCCTCATACCTCTGCTGCCATCGACCTTCTGACCTCTGACCTGAACACACCTACAGCTCACTGTGACTGCACCAGGACTCAGCTTGATATCCACCTGGACAGAAAATCAATCACATGATCCATTAGTGCCTTGTCATCTCACTCACTGACCAATCACATGATCAGGATTCAGAGCCAAACATAAAATCTACCTGCAGATGACTGAAGGGCTCAAACCAGAGACATGATGGACGACACATGCAGACAGTTCAGTCTTTTGTCTACTGCCGAGTCCTACAGACCCTCTTGGGGACGTCCAACTGTGAGGAACCTCCCCTGGTCTCTGACCTGTGGGACCAGGACACAGCAGAACCCTTTAAACCCGTCCCCAGTCTGCCAAACAGGAAGTCCACCTGGGGGGATGGACACTGAGTCCACAGAGACCAGACAGAGTTTATTTATTTCTTCTATAAAGAGACATTTAGAGTCCAGGAGACGAGACCAGATTCTGAACGCATCAGGTGGTCTGATGAAGACTGTGCAGCCACATCAGATCAGTCTGATGTCCTTCAGTCTGTCTGTCTGTGGACAGGTAGACAATTTACTTTAAACAGCAGTTGTGGGTCCAGATGTGTTGAAGGGACCAAACAAACTGAACACATTGATTCTGATCTTTGTTTATATATCAGATGGATCCATGTTTTAGAGCTGGTTCAGACTGAATCTTCAGTTCATTTTGTTTCTCGGAGCCTTAAAAACTCTGTTCAGTGACGACTAATCGATCGATCTGATTGATTAGTTCTGCCTTTTGTCAAATCAGACTGCTTCTATTTCAGACTTAATGTCTGTTTGCTTCTGCTTTTTTATTTTGAATTCAACAAACCATCTTTGAATTGAAAAAGAACATTTGTCTTCTGGAGAGTAAAGGGACAGTTCACCCCAAAATCAGAAATACGTATTTTTTGTCTGGCCTGTAGTGTTCCATTTATATCAGGAGCTAGTAACCTTTTCTATCTAAAGAGCCAAAAAAGAAGAAAAATCTGCCATTAGCCACAACTATTGAATTGGCAGCTTAAGCTAGCCAAGGGAGACTCAAGACTAGTCTCTGGTGAAATTTAGAGGAAAAGGCAAGGAGCCATAAATTTAGGCCATGACACATTTTAATTGACCAAAGATTAAAACTTTTTTCCATTCGGTGTAGAGGCTACACATTTTGACAATTGGAGAGTATAAGAATCACTTTAGGACTACAACAAGGACAAGTGAAAATTAAAATGTTAAAAAAAAACGGTTTAAAAACAGAGCCGTGTTAACCTGCTGTAATACCATCCTGTTTGTGACGTCGTGAGTTATTGTCCACATTTGGACTTATTTTTTAACTGACAAAATTGTGACAGGCTTCATCAATTGATGCACTGAGAAAATGATCAACAGATTAATCAACAATGAAAATAATTGTTAGTTGAAGCCTAGTGTGTATCATCTTCAGTAACCATGCCATAATTTATGGAAAGAGACACTGGTTTTGAATTTTTCAAATTTTGTTTTTTTTTTTTTTTTTGTGGCTCTTTGAGGACCGTAAGCTAGTCCTATTTTATTGAAGAGATAGTCAATATCTCCAGAACTCTGCAATTCGCACCAAAAGTATCTAGATGGATAACCACATTGCAGGTAGAAGGATAAATTTGTACTTTTTGATCTTGGGGTGAACTGTCCCTTAAAAGCTTCAGAGTAACAGAAGGAAACAGATCCTGTTGTAACTCAACTCACCGATCAGACACAAACCAGCAGCTGAAGGGTTAACGTCCTGACAGGATTTTAATCTTCACGAGTCTCTGATATCGGAGCGCCCTTTAACACACCAACAGGAAGAATTTTCAGTGATGACAACACATCTGTGATTGATCATCGATAAGCAGAAGTTTACATGAGAAACATGAAGCCGACACAAACTTTTTATGCCTTAAAGCTGTCAGACGCTGCCTTCAGGCACTTGACCTCACGTTGGAACTCTCAGACTCAGAATAACAGCTGAGAGTTTGATTAAACAGAACAGAAACATGTCAGTGTATCGTCAATATTTAATATCTGAGTGAAAACATGACATCAGTTCATCAGTTGATGTTTGTGATGTTTTCCAGCTGTGGTGCGCTAAAAGTTTTCAGTTCAAGTGTTTGCTGCCTTTCACTGTCTCTGTCTTTGTGTCTGTAGTTTAGGGCTGCAACTAACGATTATTTTCAATTAATCTCTCGATCATTTCCTCGGGTTAATTAATCCTGTCACAATCTTGTCAGTTGAAAAATAAGTTCAAACATGTGAAGCACACGAGAGTTGTGTTTACCTGCTGTAACACCATCCTGTTCGTGACTTCGAGATTTATCGTCCATCTCCTGTATGTCCATGTGCTCCACATGTTTGGACCTATTTTTCAACCTCTGATCATTATTGATTAACAGATTGTCATAATGAAAACAACTGCAACAAGAAAGACTTGAAAAATAAATCCAAACGTGAAGCACACAGAGTTGTGTTTATCTGCTGTAACACCATCCTGTTTGTGATGTCGAGATTTATCGTCCATCTTGTGTACATCCGTGTGCTTCACATTTGGACCTATTTGTGACAGGATTAATGAATCTATTAATCGAGAAAATTATCAACAGATTAATCAACAGTGAAAATAAATGATAGTTATAGCCCTAATTGTGCCCTCACAACTTATTATCCTGTTCATGCGCACACAGAATAATAACTGAAGCATGGATCGATACACTCACTTTAAGTTGTGATTCATATCTGTGCACATATCGTGTTCACATGTGATCTGGTTCATGTGTTCACAGTTGAATCGTTGACACACTGTGGATCAATATGAGATCAAACAGGATCTTCTGCTCTGTTAATGTTTTAGTTTGAGCTTGTATAGCCTTCAGTGACTTTGCAGGTAAACAGGTTCGTTAACATCATTATGAACGTGCTAACGTCTGTTAGTCATGTTTGAATTTTCTGACCAATAGGAGCTGTTTGTGCCTTCAGCTTCATCCATCAGTGTATTTATTGGATAATTTATGCATTAATCTGATACTGTCATACCTCTGTTTGTACATACGCCCCCTGCAGGGCGCTCACTGTAAATACATTCTGTTGTGTACAGAGAAATAAAGTCGATGTTCTCCACTGTAGACAAACACTCATTCAGCAGCTTTGATTTTTCTTCTGCAGCTCCAGAGAGACAAGAGAGTTTCAGCAGCTTTTAGTGCCTGAAGCACACTTCCTGTCTGGTTCAGGTTTCAGGATAAAGCTCTGATAAACTCACTGCACAATTAGAGAACAGAGAGTTCCCAGACAGACCAAACACAGAGCTAACAGAGAGTGAATATTCATCACAACTGAAAATGTCTTCAGTTAATCCTAAATTTAACCTTAAAACACAAAAACCCTCAATCTAAATCAATGTGTTTGGTAAAGCCATAACTTCAAAAGCCCTTAATTATTAACTTTAATTTAATTTATTTGAAATATGCCACTTAACCCATAATTTACTTACTGTCCATATTTGTTGACTTAAAGTGTTATTAAGTTTTTTGTCTTGCAGGCTCATCAGAGGCTGCAGTGACCTCTGACCTCGTCACTGTCTCATCATGTCTGTCGGAGACAAGGTGGACGCAGACTCATCACTTGCTGTGTCCTCTGTGCTGCTGATGTGATGTCCTTGTGTCAATATTTGGATTGTGGTTAACGATCAACGAATCAGCTGCATCTCCGTCCGCCATTTTACCACCAGAGAGACACGGAGCGTCTGTCCTCACAGGAGACAACAGGTAGGACCGTCCACTGACAGGACAACAGGTTCTGATTTTTCAGCTCACCTGACACAGAGGTTCTCAACCTGAGGCTCACATACTCACTCAGGGTTCTGTCATACAGATGTGTTAATGTTTGTGTTACATGTTAACAGATGATATTTATATATTTATGTCTCTGTTAATACTGGAAACTAGAGTATCTAAAGTAAACCTGAAGTCACATGACCACCTGTTGACTAAAATGTTTCAGAGACGTCCACAGAGAGACGTCACAGGTTGAGACAAAGTGCGATCATTGTGGCCAAAAGAATTCACCATAAATTTGAAAAACAAAAATCATCCTATCAGTCAAATTCTTCTTTAACTCTGTTTATTGTCTGTTTTTGTTTTTATCCACAAGTATTTTTTGGACTTTTAAATGTCTTCATTTGTTCGAGACAGCTGACATGAGGACAGGAAAGAGGGACAAGTCTAGGGGGAAGACAAAGTGAGAACGTAAAGACAGCAATGATTTCAGAGCGTGCAGGATGTTTAAGATATTTTTCTAATCTTTCCTGTAACATTTGTTTTCATTTCATTGTCGATCATTTTCATGTTCAGTTTACTGTCAGAGAGGAGTTAAGAAACTGAAATCAGACTTCTTCTAACAGAGGACAACTTCCTGTTTGTCCACAGACAGACACAGACCCACAGACAGACATGCTGTCCTCCACAGCTCTGATCACGATTCTCTGCGCACTGCTCACCTGCTCTGCTCTGATCCAGTGTACAGGTGAGTCTGATGGACAGGTAGACTCACCTGCTGATGGAACAAATGAATCAACATTCTGATGCTGTGACACTGATTTCAAAACAGCTGGGACATTTTGTAAAACATAATTACAAACAGAATGAAATGGTTTTCAAAAACATATCTACCTGTATTCAGTTGAATACAGAACAAAATTATTTAATGTTGTATGTAATGTAATGTAAATATTCAGCCAGTCTGTTGTGATGGGAGCAACAAAAGACTGTGTTTGTTTGTTGGTTCATTGCTTGGTTGGTTGGTTAGGTGGTTGGTCAGTCTGTCGATTAATTGGTGAGCTGTTGGTTTATTGGTTGGTTGGTTCATGAGTTGGTTGGTTGGATGGATGGTTGGTTGGTTAATCGGTGGGTCAGTTGGTTGGTTAATTGGTTGTCTGATTGGTTTCTATGGCATCATGGGTAACTGTCACATCTGTGATGGTTTGGGGGTATTTAGACCGACATGCTAATGTCTTTTTCAGAGACGTCCCTGATTATTTCAGAGAGACGATGCAGATGTGTTCCAACAGTGTGTCTTCATAGTAAAAGAGTTCAGGTACTAGACTGACCTGCCTGCAGTCCAGACCTGTCTCCCATTGAAAATGTGTGGTGCATTATGAAGCACAAAATACGACAACAGAGACCAAACAGGACTGTGAAGTCGTATTTAAGTAAGAATAAGAAAGAACTGCACTTTAAAACTTCAACAATTAGTGTCTCAGTTCACAAACTGACTGAGTGTTAAAAGAAAAGCTGATGTATCACAGTGGTAAACAGGCTTCTGTCACAATAGAATGAGTGTATATTTACAAAAAACAATAAAGTTTATCAGTTTGAACATTAAATATCTTATAGGTATATGTTTTACACCTCATCCCAACTTTTTTGGAATGTGGGATGTAGTAGCAGTACTGCAGTTATGTGTTGTATAAGTACTCACCTCCTTAATGCTAAACTCATTGTTGAATTAATCAAAGTATATATCAGTATTTATCAATAACACTGTTATTTTGTCCCCCCCCCCAGTGTTCCTGGAGCGGTCGTCAGCGGGTCAGATCCTCAGCTCCTCCACCAGGAGGCGTCGAGCTAACTCTCACTTCCTGGAGGAGATGTTACCTGGAGACCTGGAGCGGGAGTGTTACGAGGAGGCGTGCTCGCAGGAGGAGGCCACCGAGATCTTCCAGAGCCAAGAGAAGACGGTGAGAACGAGTGCAACAACACAAACACACAGTACAGTGGTGTCTTTACAAATATGACCACCGGGGGGCAGCAGAGTGTGACATTTGAGTTCTGTTAGTCTGGACCCCGACTGTGCTGCACTGCAGATGTTAACTCTGAGTTTCTTGTTCCACAGCTGGAGTTTTGGTACAAATACAAAAGTAAGAGTATTTTCATCATCAATATTATGAAATTGAAATTGTGACAGGAATAATTAATCAATTAATCAAGAAAATAATTGACAGATGAATCGACAATAAAGTAATCATTAGTTGCAGCCCTACAGTATTTACCAGGGATGCACCCGAGTCTGAGTCAGAATCTGAACCTTTAAGATAAACGTTGACTTCAGAGCTGATTTGTTTGACAGTGAAAAACGATTCATCGAAACACATCTGAACTCATTTCATCTGATTTAGATTCATTTCAGAGGTGGAACAATTAAAACTTAATTTTCATTTAAGAAACACTTTATTTGTACTTGTAATAAGCCTTTGTTAATAGGTAAGACTATGTAAGTGTTAATAATAGCATCATCAAAATATTTATTGTCTTATAAAAAATGTTAAAAATGTCAATAAAAGCCTCATGAGTTTCTTTTAATTGTTTATACTGACATTTCAAACACATTTAGTTCAGTAAACTAACCTGTTATGTCATTGTTAAATCTTTACTAAGCTTTTGTTGCTCTATCGAGTTTTCTACATATTTCATTATGCATTTATTAACAGTTAACTATGTACTTATTAACAGTTACTATGTATATGTCAAAAGTTAACTATAGGGTGGACGTTTAGCTCAGTTGGTAGAGCGTCCGGCCCATGTATGGAGGCTGTTAGTCCTCTGCAGCGGCCGCTGGTTCGACTCCCGCCTTCGGCCCTCTGCTGCGTGTCATCCCCTCTCTCTCTGCCCTGTTTCCTGTCTACTCTCTAGTTGTCCTCTCAATAAAGGCAAAAAAATGGCCAAAAAAATAACTTAAAAAAAAAAGAAGTTAACTATAACTACACTTATGAGCAGTTAATTATGCACTTATTAATTAACAATATGCTTATTAACAGTTAACTATATACTTATTAGCAGTTAACTTTGGGGTTACCAGATCTAAAGTGTGAACAGTGTTTATTAATGTAATCCTTTATTATGCACTTGTTATAATTACTTCATAATGAACTACTTCTAATTAATAATTACCCATTTTTTTTAATCATTATTATTTTCAGGCTTTTTCCTCTGCTAATAAATGCATCATGAAGTCTGCTGAAATCTTAATAAAGCAACAACAAATGCTTAGTAAAGTTTTACAGTGAAGTAATACGTAAGCTAGTTAAACTAACTAAACTAAAATTTGTATGTAATGTTATTATAAACAATTATAAGAAACTCATTTTATTAACCATTTCAACCAGTCTATAAACTTTTAACACATTACTTATAAGTGCTTATAAATGTGTAGTGTCTAACAATAAATATGTTTATTATGCTATGATTAACACTTATATTGTCTTATTAACACATATTAACACTAATAAGCATCTTCTAAGGGCCTTATTACCCATTAACTAACATTTATTACAAGCACCTCAGTATAAAGTGTTACCTTGATTTATTTTAATTAAGTTTAATCAACAGTTTACCTGATGACATCATTCTACCTGGATGAGTGAGTCATGATGTGTTCAAATGTCTCTCCTTTGTGTCATAGATCTGAATCCTTGTCAGACCAACCCCTGTCTGAACAGAGGGTTGTGCAGGATGGATCGGGGAGGCTTCATTTGTCTCTGTCCTCCTCAGTACCACGCAAGACTGTGACTCAGGTAAACAACACCAGTGACTCAGTAAACACACCTATGACTCAGTAAACAACTGCGTGACTCAAGTAAACAACACCTATGACTCAGGTAAACAACTGCTGTGACTCAGGTAAACAACTGCTGTGACTCAGGTAAACAACACTGTGACTAGTCAGCAACACCTGTGACTCGGTAAACAACACCTGTGACTCAGGTAACAACACCTGTGACTCAGGTAAACAACTGCTGTGACTCAAGTAAATAACTGCTGTGACTAGGTAAACACTGCTGTGACTCAGGTAAACAACTGCTGTGACTCAGGTAAACAACACCTATGACTCGGGTAAACAACTGCTGTGACTTAGGTAAACAAACCTGTGATCAGTAAACAACTGCTATGACTCAAGAAACAACACCTTATTCAGGTAAACAATGCTGTACTCAGTAAACAACTCCTAGACTCAGATAAACAACACCTGTGACTCAGGTAACAATACCTCAGACTCAGGTAAACAACACCTCAGACTCAGTAAACAACACCTCAGACTCAGGTAAATGGCAGGTAGATATTATCAGGTTGTTCTAAATCCAGAACCTGTGGAGTCCCTCAGGGCAGCGTCCTGGAGCCACTGTTCTTTTGTATTATATGAAACATTTAAAATGCACATTAACGCCGGTTCTCTCTTTATGCAGACGACACCACACTGATCGTATGACATCATATATCATCTATCATATATTTCATACTTCAACATGTTGAGCTGTCTGTAGCTCTATGATCAGAAACTTTACCTTCAGACACACAGAGGACAGACAGACAAACAGAACACAGACAGACAGGCTCTGGACACAAATCAAATCAAATCAAATAGCTTTATGAACATATTTTTGTTCATGCCAATATATGTTATTGTACTCACTGTTATTTTATTATGTGTAGTGGTGCTGGAGTGTCGCTATAGAAACGGCGGCTGTATGCAGTACTGCAGAGACCTGCTGGGTGGCGCCGGAGTTCAGTGTGGCTGCGCTGAGGGATTCGAACTGGAAGCTGATGGACAGAGCTGCTCAAAAACCAGTAAGACGAGTAACACTCACAGAACTCACGTTACTAATGTAACCACTACAACTACTGCATACAGTACTACTGATACTACTGTACATAATACTACTGAAACCTACTGTACATAATACTACTGATACTACTGATACTACTGTACATAATACTACTGATACATACTGATTACAAACTGATATACTTACATAATACTACTGATACCTACTGTACATAATACTACTGATACTACTGATATTACTGTACATAATACTACTGATTACACTGATACTACTGTACATAATACTACTGAAACCTACTGTACAAATACATACTGATACAGACTGATATTACTGGTCATAATACTACTGATACTACTGATACTACTGTACATAATACTACTGATACTACTGATATTACTGTACATAATACTACTGATACTACTGATACTACTGTACATAATACTACTGTACGTAACATTAGCTGACATTTTAACATATATATTTTGTGTTTTTCCTGTCCAGCGGCATTCCCGTGTGGCCGTCAGCACGCTGAGTTGTTGTTGTATAGGAGTCGCTCTGATTGGGTCAACGTATCCATGGAGACAGACGCCATGTTGGATGACAACAGCACAGACAGCTGGGGGCCCATAGTGAATGTCACAGAGACAGAGGAGGAGCTATGGTCAGTGAATGCATCATCTGAATGGAGAGGAGAGAATGAGACAGAGCTGTGGGGGGAGGACGAAGATTTGGAGAGTGTGAGGATAACTCGTATCGTGGGCGGAGACCTGGAGAGACAAGGAGGGAGTCCCTGGCAGGTGTGGACACATTTTACATTAACATTCATTAATTTTATATAAAGCCGCTATAATACATATTTTTATATTATGAACATCACAGAGACAGATACAGTGAGACGGACACAGTGAGACAGACACAGTGACTTCTAAAGAGACCAAAACTGGAGCTAATGGAGAGAGACTGAAATTCATCAAGTGTGTGTGTGTGTGTGTGTGTGTGTGTGTGTGGTGTGTGTGTGTGTGTGTGGTCGTTAAGGTTCTGCTCCACAGGTCTGATGGTTACGGTTTCTGTGGAGGGACTCTGGTCTCTGACCGCTGGGTGGTCTCTGCTGCTCACTGCCTGGAGGAGTCTGCAGATCATGTGACTATAGGTGACACCTTCATTTCTCAACATCCTCCACCTGAAACAGAGCCTACATGAGGCAGTCAGTCTACATGAGGACAGTCAGTCTACATAAGACAGTCAGTCTACATTAGGACAGTCAGTCTACATAGACAGTCAGTCTACATTAAGACAGTCAGTCTACATTAGGACAGTCAGTCTACATCAGGACAGTCAGGCTACATCAGGACAGTCAGTCTACATGAGGATAGTTGGTCTACATCAGGACAGTCAGTCTACATTACAACAGTCGGTCTACATGTGGATAGTTGGTCTACATGAGGACTGTCAGTCAACATGAGGACAGTCAGTCTGCGTGTTTTGAATATTGAGTATGAACAGATGATTGATGTCTCTGTGTGTCCGTCAGTGCAGGTCAGGTGACTCCTGTCTGTCTCTTTGTGTCTTCAGGTGATTATGATAAGCGGCGTCCTGATCCAGGTGAGCAGGTCATTAAAATTCAGAAGGTCTTTGTTCATCCTCACTTCCACTCCTACACCTTCGACAGCGACATCGCTCTGCTGTACCTCGCCCAGCCCATCGTCAGAGGCCCCACCGCCATCCCCGCCTGCCTGCCGGACCACCACCTCTCCAAATACCTGCTGAAGGTAAATTTATTTTACAACAGTGTGAAGGACAGGTGTGAGGTCAGAGCTGACAGTGTGTGTGTTGATGTGTTCAGAGGGGAAACCGCGGCGTGGTGACGGGCTGGGGACTCACTCGCCACCTGGGCAGGTCGTCCCGCTTCCTCCGGAAGGTGACGCTCCCGGTGGTCAGCTACAACGACTGCATTGCCTCAACCATACAGGTGAGCAGAGACACCTGAGATATGAATGATTGAATGGACCAGTCGCAGGTCTGCGACAGCCACAGATTTTTTTCACGCTGCACATCAAATCAAACGAGTCCATCACCACGCAAATTAACGACCACATATCAAAAACTCTCTATTGCCCCCTATTCAACCTGTTCACCTCATTTTCACCTCTAGCTATCTGCTGCCTCATGCTATACACTCAAACGAGACGTCACATGAAAGCTGAGACTCCACCGACTCCAGCTGTGTGCTGCTCGCTGTTCTACGACCAAAACTCAGCCGAAGCAGAGCTCGTTTAAACCTCACTTCATACAGCCATAACCATAAATTATGTCTGAAGATGCTAATCAGACACTTGTGATCAGTAATCCATTGTTTCTGGCTCATTTGCATTGGCCCTATGTGGTCCCTCAGCTTTTCATAGGATCTATCTCCATCTAGTGGCTGAATTGAGATACTACACCAATTCAGGCTTAGCGGAGAGAACGGCAGCTTTTTTCTGTCCCTTTGAGCCCTTTTTAAACCATTTAGGTCCTTGTATTCTCCATTTTTCTCCCTGTACAGCGTGGAGCTCTTCAATATTCACTGTGTTTATTAATATTTTAACGTTTTTGGTAAGAAATAGACGTTAGAAGTAAAACTCCCAGTAAGAGTCAACATAAACATGGACAAAACCTGGTGAGCGCCTGAGAATATCTTTATAAACTGCATCATAAATGTTGATTTTTAGTGTTTTCATTAGATTTGCAGTTACAGTTGTCCTCTAGCAGGAAAAGAAATTCACTTGCACAACTGGCTGTTGGAACTTGGTTATAGAGGTGATATTCCTATTTCTGTTAGAAGACAAGGACAAAAATCTGATTTTCTGCTTTTACTGCATCCTCATTTGACTCTGGAGTAATAGAAATAGGTTAAAATACAATGGATTGATATTCTTTAGCTCCTTACCTTTCAAAAGTGACCAGAAGTATGGATATAAGCCTCAGTTATACCTGATTTATTTTGTAGAACACGACATCTCTTCTATTTTTACTGTTCTGCCTGAATACAGTCAAATATTTAGTATAACAATATCAGAATCACCTGAAAACAGTCCATTTATGTGTAATAAGTAATAATGTAATAATGTAATAAGTAAAGTGCTGTCTCTGACATGATGTCTCCGTCCTGCAGGTGATCACAGACAACATGTTCTGTGCAGGCTACCTGGACATCAGCAGGGACGCCTGCAGTGGGGACAGTGGAGGACCGATGGTGGTGAACTACAGAGGGACCTGGTTCCTGACTGGAGTCGTCAGCTGGGGGGAGAAATGTGCCGCAAAGGGAAAGTACGGAGTTTACACCCGACTGGGCAACTTCCTGACCTGGATCAGAGACACCATGGAGAGGACGGGCCTCAACGGGACAGACAGCTGAGACACAGACACACACACACACACTCTCTCTTCTTGTTCCTCTTCTTCCCCCTGACCCTGAACACAAAATACACAGATTTTAAAGTTGATGCTCTTAGACTGCAACACAACAGCCACGCTGTCCTCCTTTGAAATTGTACATAGATTCCACCAGTGGGTCTGTGTTATATGTTGTATGTTAACTGAATGATCAGAGATCAGATCTTTTGTTTTTGTAATATTTTCTTACTAACATCTGTAAATGATGCTAATGATATTTGACATGTCATGTGACCAAACAACTCAAAGCCTTTCAGAAAATGTGACATTTGTTTGCAAAAGTTTATTAGTTTTCATACAATTCATACATATGAGTGTAAAATATAACACAGTAGTGAAGAACAAGTATGAGATACATATCAGTGCAGATAATAAAGTAACGTGTCAACTGTTAAAATAAAACTTGGCTTCATCTGATTTCCTCCAGACTGTCATTTGGTTCAGATTAGAGTCTGACATGTTCTCATGTTCTCTCTGTTCTCCATCAGAATGTCTTCCAGTTGGTAAATGGAAGGATAACTGTAAAAATCATCCTGTGCGTGACGCCGGAGGAAACATATGGAGTCATACAAATATAGAGGCTTCATCCTCTGGAGAACGTGCAGGAATATGATTATAGTAACTGTGACATATGAACCAATCAATAAATAACACAGAGGGAGTGTAGCAAAGGATTCTGGGACAGAACATGGAGTGTGTTAGAGTTTAGATCTTTGGTGAAATTATTCTTAAAGTCTCACTGACACAGAAACAAAACCTAAACTGTTTAAAGGGACGGTTTACCCCAAAATCCAAACTCCATATGTCTCCTCTGGCCTGTAGTGCTGTTTATCCATCCAGATAGTTTTGGTGTGAGTTGCACAGTTTTGGAAATTTTGTCCAATATAATGGAACTAGATGACACTCAGATTGTGGAGCTCAAAGAGACAAAACATAAAAACACATTTAAAAATCTCAACAGCAACGTTTCTTTACAGAAATCATGACCTGGTTACTGAAGATAATCCACAGACCTTGTTGTGAGCAGTTTCATGTAGGAACTAGAGCTGCAACAATGAATGAATTGATCAATTATTAATCGACCATTAAATTAACCCCTACCTATTTTGATATTCAAAATAGTTTTATTCGTTTTGAGTCATTTTTTAGCAAAAATGCCCAAATTCTGATTCCAGCTTCTTAAACATGAATAGTTTCTGTTTTCTTTACTCAGTGTTTCCCAAAATCCAAGATGACGTCCTCAAATGTCTTTTTTGGTCCACAATTCAAAATAGTCACTTCACTGTCAGAGAGGAGTAAAGAAACCAAAATTATTAACATTTAAAAAGCTGAAATCAGAGAATTTGGACTTTTTTTTCTTACTAAATGACACAAAATGATTAATCAATCATCAAAATAGTTGATGATTAATTTAATAGTCAATTAATAATCAATTAATCATTGCAGCTATAAGTATTTGTACTTAAGTCCAGTGTTTGAGGAAATGTACTTACATTCAGTCTGTTACTGTCAGACTATTGTCTCACCACCAGGGGGCAGCGTTGAGCTGCTCCTGAATCCATTCCACGTATTTGGTGACTCGGGTGTAGACTCCGTACACCCTCTGACTGCCACACTCTTCCGGCCCCCCCCACGACACCAACCCGAACACCACCCACCTCTGACTGACCCCGTCCTCCATCACGAATGCCCCCCCGCTGTCCCCCAGGCACGTGTCCCTCCCGCCCTCGAAGAAGCCAGCACAGAACATATTGTCGGTGATGTTGTAGCTGATGGACCGCGAGGCGTAGCTCGCCTCACACTCGTCCTGAGACACCACCGGCAGCTTCACGTACTGCAGGAGGTCAGAGGTCATTGCCAGGTCAGAGGTCAGCGTGGAGGAGGAGGACAAAGAGGAGGAGGACGAAGAGGAGGCATTGAGGTTGGAGATTCCCCAACCAGCGACCACACCCAGAGAGTTGGGGAGAGGAGAGGGGGGGTCGTCCTGAGGAGGAAAAGAGAGGTCAAAGGTCAAAACATGTTTCTATAAAAGGACGTCCTCACTTTGATCAGGTCTGTTCACTTTACTAAAACATCCTAACTCAACATCCTGCAGTATTCATCATGTCTAAACTTTTCTGTAGTATTTTCTGTAGTATTTGTACCTTGTTGTGAGGCGGCGGCAGACACACAGGACGGATGAGCTGGTTAAACTCCACCTGCTCCGTCAGCCTCAGCAGGGCGATGTCGTTGTTGTAGTTGTTGGGTTGGAAGTTTGGATGGAGGAAGATCTCATCCACTGAGCGGTTGGTGGCCTGATGTTTGTCTCCAGCATCATGCAGACCCAGGAACACCTAGCAGACATCAGTGTACTAGTTAAAGTGGTTGTACTGGGTGTACTGGTTATTCTCAGACCTGGACCAGGATTCTTAAAAAGCAGGTTCCTGCTCAGACCTTGACGTGTTCAGGGGCCACTGGAACAACACTGGTGTCCCTCCTCTGGGACCTCAGGACGTGGGCAGCAGTGAGAACCCAGGACTCAGACAGCAGGGCCCCAGAGCCAAACCAGCGGTCCTCTGGGACCCGGGACAGATCCTCCACACTGAGCAGAACCTGCCACGGGAACAGACCCGGCTCGGCACTGCGACCACCCACAATCCTCTTCACCTGAGGAGGGAGGGGGCGGGACGGACGGCCACAGGCTAGACAGAGTCAGGGACAGGAGACAGACAGATATTGTCTCAACAACTGCTGCACTACTTCATGTGCTACTATCGATCCTAATGAGTTACCTGGCAGACAGTTCGGCAGTCTGGTTCCTGATTCTGAACTGATCCAGTCTCCACTCGGCCCACAGCTGTAGGAACCTACAACACACACACAATGTACTAATAATAAACCAGTCTAACCCAGTCTGAAAATATGTTTATATATTAAATCAATATATAAAAATATGTTTATTTTGAGTTTCTATTCTATTCCAAACGTCACGTCACGTCATGAAGATGTCACTTTGAAAAATACATCAAAACATCTTAAACTGAAACATGTTCATTTAAAAATAATCAAAGTACCACAACACAGTTACAGTATGATTACAGTGTTTCAAAGCAGTACTGCAGTACTAACAATAGTGATACTCTTACTGTTTCTGGTGTCCTCCCTGCAGACGTAGTGAACCACGGATCCAAACAGCGTGCTGTTGTCATGACCACCAAACACCACCTCAGCCATGGCGACCGCCTTCGGACTCCCACAATCCACAACTGTGACAGAGAGACCAATCAGCTGTCAGCGTGAGGACAGAGAGAGGACCATGATGATGATGATGATGATGGTGATGGTGATAGATAGAGACGGATGTGAAAGATGAAGACTACACTGAACTGGTCTCTGTGTGTCCAGACTGTGATCTGGATCAGAGTCCAGGTCACATGATGTAAATATTCCGTGATGACGGTCTGATCACATGATCAAACACTATCTGAAGGGGTGTGCATGAGACTGTCATGAACATGAAGGAGTCTTAATGAATGTTTATGACTGTTGTCATTAAGTGTCATTCAGTCAATCATGTTAACAACTTGACATTAACCATGACAACATAACCTGTCAGTGTCTTTGTCAGGATATCATCATGGAATCATGTGATGTTACTGACTGATCAGCTGATGTTTGGAGCAATTCTGATGACGATTTGTTCAGATGGAACATGGAACATATTTTAATGACAATGTGAAGTATAATATTAAAGTCATACCTCTGCACAGGTTCATTGTCATCATCATTATTATTATTATTGTTGTTATTATTATTATTATTATTAGTAGTAGTAGTAGTAGTAGTATTAGAGATAGTTTGACAGAAACACACTGCAGATTCTGTTTTTGATTTCTTTTTTTATTAGAAAATAATTTAACAAACTACTGATGAACTCTTTGTCTATCAGCCACTAATCTAGACTGTGATTGGTTAGGATGCTGGACAGAGACTGCCTCCTCCTCCTCCCAGAGCCTGTTTCTACAGAGAGAGACAGAGAGAGAGAGAGAGAGACAGACAGCAGGAGGGGCAGTTTATCTGTGATCAGTGTGACTTCATGTCAGACACATTAAACAGTTCAGAGTTTCACTGCTCGCAGCAACATTTCATGATTTTAAACTCTGAGTACATGAAGGAAACACTGTGTGGAGCTGATATTCAGTGTTTTCTTACTGTGACAAAGAGGAGGACTGCTGCTCCACGAGCCATCAGACTGACAGTCCATTTGATAATGTTCCAGATAGTCCCCATCCTGAAGAGACACAGAGACACAAGAGACAAGAGAGACTCATATCAGACTGTAAACACTCAATCACACATTAATCAGACATATACATTTATTCAGAGAGAAACTAAACTCTGCTTCAATACACGTTTTATGATAATCAAGTCTATGTTAAAGTCCATTTAATATACTGTACAGTCTATACTACAGTCCACTTAATATACAGTCTAAACCACAGTCCGTTTAAAACAGTCTATATACAACTACAGTCTATACTACAGTCATTAACAATCTATCTACAGTCCTATCACTACAAGTCCATTTAAAACAGTCTATACTACAGTTCATTTAAAACAGTCTATACTACAGTCCACTTAATGTACAGTCTATACTACAGTCCGTTTAAAACAGTCTATAGTACAGTCCACTTAATTTACAGTCTATACTACAGTCCACTTGATGTACAGTCTATAATAGTCTATTTAAAACACAGTCTATACTACAGTAGTGTACAGTCGATATTACAGTCCGCTTAAAACAGTCTATACTACAATCCACCTAATGTGCAGTCTATAGTACAGTCCATTTAAAACACAGTATATACAACAGTCCATTGAAAACACAGTCTATACTACAGTCCACTTAATATACAGTCTATACTACAGTTCATTTAATTTACAGTCATTCTACAGTCCATTTAAAACACAGTCTATACTACAGTCCACTTAATGTACAGTCTATACTACGGTCTAAAACACAGTCTATAGTACAGTCCACTTAATATACAATATATACATATATATATATATATATAATATTATTATTTATTCATTTGATTTTGCCACTGTTCACTGAAATAGCCGGTTTCAATAAAACTACTTGTGACATGTCATATTTGGCTTTGACTTTGACTGAACATTTGCTCTCACTTTGCGGAAAAAATATTGGGATATATATCGTATATCGATATTCAGCCTAAATATATCGGGATATGATTTTTGGTCCATATCACCCAGCCCTAGTCTATACTAGTCCATTTAAATGACATCCTATACTACAGTCCACTTGATATACAGTCTGTACTACAGTCCATTTAAAACACAGTCTATACTACAGTCCACTGAAAATACTGTCTATACTACAGTCCATTTAAAACGCAGTCTATAAAACAGTCCACTTGATATACAGTCTATACTACAGTCCGTTTAATGTACATTCTATACTACAGTCCACTTAATGTACAGTCTATACTACAGTCCACTTAATGTACAGTCTATACTACAGTCCACTTAATGTACAGTCTATACTACAGTCCGTTTAAAACACAGTCTATACTACAGTCCACTTGATGTACAGTCTATACTACAGTCCGTTTAAAACAGAGTCTATACTACAGTCCACTTAAAAAACAGTCTATACTACAGTCCACTTGATATACAGTCTATACTACAGTCCACTTAATGTACAGTCTATACTACAGTCCATTTAAAACACAGTCTATACTACAGTCCACCTAATGTGCAGTCTATAGTACAGTCCATTTAAAACACAGTCTATACTACAGTCCACCTAATGTGCAGTCTATAGTACAGTCCATTTAAAACAGTCTATACTACAGTCCACTTAATATACAGTCTATACTACAGTCCACTTAATATAACAGTCTATACTACAGTCCATTTAAAACACAGTCTATACTACAGTCCGTTTAAAACACAGTCTATAGTACAATCCATTTAAAACGGTCTATACAACACTCCATTTAAAACACAGTCTATACTACAGTCCACTTCATATACAGTCTATACTACAGTCTGTTTAAAACACAGTCTATACTACAGTCACATTAAAACACGTCCTAACCTAACCAGTCCACTTAATGTACAGTCTATACTACAGTCCACTGAAAATATGATCTATACTACAGTCCATTTAAAATACAGTCTATACTACAGTCCACTGAATTTACAATCTATTCTACAGTCCACTTGATGTACAGTCTATACTACAGTCCACTTAATTTACAATCTATACTACAGTCCACTTGATGTACAGTCTATACTACAGTCCGTTTAAAACACAGTCTATACTACAGTCCACTTCATATACAGTCTATACTACAGTCTGTTTAAAACACAGTCTAAACTAGAGTCCATTTGATATACAGTCTATACTACAGTTCGTTTAAAACACAGTCTATACTACAGTCCACTTAATGTACAGTCTATACTACGGTCTATCTAAGACACAGTCTATACTACAGTTCACTTAATGTATAGTCTATCCTACAGTCCACTGAAAATACGGTCTATACTACAGTCCATTTAAAACACGGTCTATACTACAGTCCATTTAAAACACAGTCTATACTACAGTCCATTTAAAACACAGTCTATACTACAGTTCACTTAATATACAGACTATACTACAGTCCTCTTAATGTACAGTCTATACCACAGTCCACTTAATATACAGTCTATACTACAGTCCGTTTAAAACACAGTCTATACTACAGTCCTCTTAATGTACAGTCTATACTACAGTCCACTTAATATACGGTCTATACTACAGTCCGTTTAAAACACAGTCTATACTACAGCCCACTTAATTTACAGTCTATAGTACAGTCCACTTAATGTACTGTCTATACTACAGTCCATTTAAAACAGTCTATACTACAGTCCACTTAATTTACAGTCTATACTATAGTCCGTTTAAAACACAGTCTATACTACAGTCCACTTAATATACAGTCTATACTACAGTCCACTTGATAAACTGTCTATACTACAGTCCGTTTAAAACACAGCCTATACTACAGTCCACTTGATATACAGTCTATACTACAGTCCACTTAATGTACAGTCTATACTATGGTCTATCTAAAACAGTCTATACGACAGACCACTTAATGTACAGTCTATCCTACAGTCCACTGAAAATACGGTCTATACTACAGTCCATTTAAAACACGGTCTATACTACAGTCCACTTAATGTACAGTCTATACTACAGTCCACTGAAAATACGGTCTATACTACAGTCCGTTTAAAACACAGTCTATACTACAGTCCATTTAAAACAGTCTATACTACAGTCCACTTAATATACAGACTATACTACAGTCCTCTTAATGTACAGTCTATACCACAGTCCACTTAATATACAGTCTATACTACAGTCCACTGAAAACAGTCTATACTACAGTCCATCTTAAAGTACAGTCTATACTACAGTCCCACTTAATGTTTCAGTCTATATACAGTCCACTTAATATACGTCTATACTACAGTCCTTCAAAACAGGTCTATACTACAGTCCACTTAATGTTACAGTCTATACTATGTCCGTTTAAAACACAGTCTATACTACAGTCCACTTAAACAACATCCTATACTACAGTCCACTTGATATACTGTCTATACTACAGTCCATTTAAAACACAGTCTATACTACAGTCCACTGAAATACAGTCTATACTACAGTCCACTTAATACATATACAGGTCTCTAAACTACAGTCCACCTTGAATCTATCTACAGTCCTAAAATACGTCATCTAGTGTTTAATGTACATTCTATACTACAGTCCATTTAATATACAGTCAATATACAGTCATTTAAAACACAGTCTATATACAGTCCACTTAAACAAGTCTATACTACAGTCCACTTGATGTACAGTCTATACTACAGTCCCGTTTAAAACACGTCTTGACTACAGTCCACTTGAAAAACAGTCATATACTACAGTCCACTTAAATACAATCTATACTACAGTCCACTTAATGTACAGTCTATACTACAGTCCAT
Source organism: Lutjanus argentimaculatus (assembly GCA_034769285.1). Lineage (NCBI taxonomy): Eukaryota > Metazoa > Chordata > Actinopteri > Lutjaniformes > Lutjanidae > Lutjanus > Lutjanus argentimaculatus. Next base: position 42,016,469 of record JAWZSL010000001.1, on the reverse strand, counting down.
GTAAAACAGTCTATATACAGTCCACTTAAAACAGTCTATACTACAGTCCATACTTATCATTTTAAAAACAGTCTATAATACAGTCCATTCAAAATACGGTCTATACTACAGTCCATTTAATACACAGTCAATATTACAGTCCATTTAAAACACAGTCTATACTACAGTCCATTTAAATACAGTCTATACCCAGTCCACTTGAATATACAGTCTATACTACAGTCCTTTTAAAACACAGTCTATACTACAGTCCATTTGATATACAGTCTATACTACAGTCCACTTAAAACACAGTCTATACTACAGTCCATCTTAAAAACAGTCTATACTACAGTCCATTAAATACAGTTCATTACTCTGTACCTTCACAAGTCTGATCGCCGCTCTACAGTACCAGCAGCTTTAAAGTAATTTGATGACTCACAGGTCCCTCAGCCCTACAATTACTGTCATAACAAATAGAAATTTTTAAAAAACACCATCTTCTGACAGTCCATATGACAGATCTGTTATCATGTGTTCCAGTCTGTTTGATACACGTCTTTATGATCCTCCACCCGATGTTCTATCCTGACGTCCATGTGAAAATAGTCAAACTACGTCCACTTGATATACAGTCTGATACTACAGTCTGTTTAATGTACATTCTATACTACAGTCCATTTAAATACAGTCTATACTACAGTACATTTAAAAACAGTCCTATATTACAGTCCACTTAATTTTCAGTCTATACTACAGTCCACTTGATGTACAGTCTGTACTACAGTCCGTTTAAAACACGTCTATGCTACAGTCCATTTAAAAACACAGTCTATACTACAGTCCACTTAATATACATTCTATACTACAGTCCACTTAATGTACAGTCTATACTACAGTCCATTTAAAACACAGCCTATACTACAGTCCACTTAATTTACAGTCCATACTACAGTCCACTTGATGTACAGTCTATACTACAGTCCATTTAAAACAGTCTATAATACAGTCCACTTAATATACAGTCTATACTACAGTCCATACTTCAGTCCATTTAAAACACAGTCTATAATACAGTCCATTTAAAACACAGTCTATACTACAGTCCCTTTAAAACACAGTCTATACTACAGTCCATTTAATATACAGTCTATACTGCAGTCCACTGAAAATACGGTCTATACTACAGTCCATTTAAAACACAGTCTATACTACAGTCCATTTAATATACAGTCTATACTACAGTCCACTGAAAATACGGTCTATACTACAGTCCATTTAAAACACAGTCTATACTACAGTCCATTTAATATACAGATTCATTCTTTTACCTTCATCAGTCTGTATCCGACTCACAGGTGACCAGGATGTGGTCTTTGAAGGAGTATTTTGATTGGACGGGGTTCAGCAGGGCATGGGGCGGGGCCTCAGGCACCTTACACTGACTTCCTGTCATAACAAAATAGAAATTATTAAAAAACACATCTTCTGACTGCTCCATACTGACAGATGTGTGTGTTCAGTGTGTGTCTGTCTGTGTGTGTTACCTGTAGCTGTGTATGTGATCCTCCAGCCTGTGTTCTCTCCTGAGTTGTCGCTGTGGAAGTTGATGGTGACAACGTTGCTGTCAGTCTGAATATCTCCTGGAGATCGATCACCACAGAAGGGACCGAACACACTGCTGCCTGCTGTGATCTGACACACACACACACACACACACACACACACACACACACACACACACACACACACACACACACACACACACACACACACACACACAATCTGGGTTTCTGCCTAACCTGCACACTACACCCGTCCAGGTTAACCACATCAGGTGGTGATAATTTCATTGTGAAATATGTAGGAGGATATTAGTGTTGCAACGATTAATCAACTATTAATAGACTATTAAATTAATCATCAACTATTCTGATAATTGATTAATCGTTTTGAGATATTCTTTTAAATGAAAAATGGCAAATTTCTCTGATTCCAGCTTTTTAAATGCGAGTATTTTCTGGTTTCTTTGCCTCCCTCTGATGATAAACTGAATATCTTTAAGCTGTGGACAAAAGAAGACATTTAATCAACATTTTTCGTAATTTTCAACTGGTGATCGATCTGGCAATAATTTTCCTTCTAATCAATGAGTTACGTCCATAAAATGTCAAAAAATGTCGAAAAATGTTGATCAAAGTTAACATTTCAAGTCAAGATTGTAACAGGATAAATTAATCGTGTTTATCTACTGTAACACCATCCTCCTGTTCGTGACGCCAAGATTTATCGTTCATCTCTTGTATGTCTGTATGCTCCACATGTTTGGACCTATTTTTCCACTAGTGATCAATCTGGCGATCACTTTTTCCACTAATCGATTAGCTGTTTGGTCTCATAAAATAAAACTGAATTGATTGGTGCTTTCCCAGAGTCTAAGATGACATCCTCAAATGTCTTGTTTTGTCCACAACTCAAAGATCTTCAGTTTACTGTCAGAGAGTAAAGAAACCAGAAAATATTCACATTTAAGAAGCTGTTAGAGGTACTAGTGAGGCATTTGAGGTCCTGCTGTTAATCAATATTCCAATGTTCCAAACTTTATAATCTCATTATTGACCTGTGTTTGTGTGTGTGTTGTGTCACCTTGACGTAGTCGTAAGGGCAGCTGACGTCGGGGTGGTCCTCCACGTCAAAGTGAGGGTCAAACTGGAGGCGGAGCCTGAAGCCCGGTTCCACCTCGATCCGGTACAAACACTCAGAGCTCTTCGGGTAAGGAGACGGGAAATCAACACTGCTCAGAACACCGGAGCGTTCCCTGAACACACCATCACTGCACTCCACTGAACACACACACACACACACACACACACACACACACACACACACACACACAGAGTGACTTTCTATGTTTCAGATGGTCTGTGAACAGTTGAAGTTAATATTTATGATTGATTATTAAAACAGAAACTGATCATCAAAGTGTGAAGAGCTGCTTCTGACAGTTGATTGGACGAGAGCTGAGTGTGTGTGAATGCTGCAAATGATGAAAACAGGAAAATGTCATGTGACAAAGTGTTTTTACTCTGAATCTATTTTCACTACTTCAGTATTAATGGTTATCGATCTGTACACAGAACACTGATGGAACATATTGATCCTCACATATGATGAAGAATACAATTTTATCTGAACATCGGGACTTTGTAAATGATTCATGTTTTTAATCTGATTGTTTTGTTTCAGGATCAAAGATGGAGATGAACTGTATCAGGACACATAATTGTGACATACATTTATTTATATTTCACATCCTTCAGTTACGTCGAGCAGATGTTCTGAGGCTGAGCTGGTTTGTTTACCAGGTTTGTAGCTTTTTGTTAAATTGACGAGGATGTGAATATGATGTAGATTGTATACTGCAGTCATTCCCAAACACTGGATCATGGAGATTTTATTTGGGTCACCAAATAATAAAAGACTATGAAAGAAATTCTGCAAATTTAAGATTTATATCTGCAGTACAGCTTTTATAAAGCATTTGAAATATGTCTGTTATTTTACTGATGAGAGGAAAAAACAAGAGCCTGTTAATTCAATCTAAATGCACTTATTTTGTTTAATTTATGAGGAAGCTAAAATATTCTATATTGTTTTATGATCAGAGGAAATAAAAACAATGAGATGGCCTGTTAACTCAGCCTAGATAAATGTATTACTCATTCCTAAAGTTTGCTATATGTTTTTGTACATATATATACTGCACATCTAAATAACTTCAATCAAATCATCATCATCATCCTCATCTGCTGTAAACCAGCTGCAGAGTTCAGCCTCAGTTCAATATTAATTTAAATATCTTTACATCTCATGTCCCTGCTGCTGCCTGCAGGGGGCAGCACTGACATCAGCAGGTGAAAGATGTTAAACATGAAGAAAAGCAGCAGCTCATTTCACATGTGATCAACACTGTGTGTGTGTGTGTATATGTGGACGTGTATTACTTACCGTTGTGGGGACACAAATCTGTTTACACACTCACATTGTGGGGTCTCGCCTACTTTATGGGGACAAATTGCAAGTCCCCATGAGGTAAATCATTAAATTTTAGGGTGAAGACTTGAGTCAGGGTTAGGGTAAGGTTAGGTTTAGGATAAGGTCAGGGTTAGGGTTAGGTTTAGGCAGGGACTTGTGATGGGTAGGGTCAGGATAAGTCTCCAGGAAATGAATGTAAGTTAATGTAATGTCCCCAGAAGTGATGGAAACACAACATGTGTGTGTGTGTGTGTGTGTGTGTGTGTGTGTGTGTGTGTGTGTATGTGTGTGTGTGTGTGAGCCTCCTCCACACTGAAACATGCAGAACATGTAAATATTTACCACCAATCAGCAGCGACTATCAGTTAGACAGAGGTTAGAGTCCACACATGCACACACACACACACACACACACACACACACTTCAACTCTGATATAAACTTCTGCCTCTAAAGTAAAACAAATATGAATTGAGTTAAATAAAAACTATTTGAAATCAAGTTTAACAGTGAAAACAGAAAAACAAAAATATTTCAGATAAAGTATAATAAATACATTTCTCTATATTCTCTAAAGAGTTCACATTAAAATCTGTCTCTCTGTGTTTTGTCTGAATTGTTCCAACAGTGATTCCAGCTGCAGCATTTGCCTGGAAACATTTGTTTTTGGTTCTGGAAACATTTACTGACATAATCGGCCTCATGCAAGAACTGCTAGTAAGAACAGATTTGTTCTTAAGTAGTGTTTACGAGTGATTTAGGAGAATTTTTCTTTCAGATATGAACACAGTTTACAAGGTTCAGACCTGGTGTAGAGCCATGGGCAGTTAGTCTGAATGAAAAAACTCTTTTTACATTTTGCCGAACTAGTTGAGATAATTTACTTTTCTTCTTTAGATAAACTTGAATCTTTGATGTTAAAAAAAAAAAAGTTCACAGCTCATTCTCATTATTTGGGTGCTTGAAAATTAAACGGTTTTAATTGACAATATCAAAATATTCATCCATCATTCACTTTCACTTCAATGAGTTTACTCAGTGATTACTGAAATACAATTATTGGGGGGTTCTAAAACTCAAAGTTTCAAATTTATCTAAAGGAGAAAAGTAAATTATCTCAGCAAAACATAATTAGCTGGAGAAACCTTTTCAAAAGAGTCGAAGTTGGGCTCAAACTCAATAATTTATCTAAATAAGTTGCCTTGAAATTTTGATTTTTCTCAACTTTTTTGCTTTTACATTGTAGGACTTTTTAGCGGCTTCATGACTGAGACTAAGTGCATTTATACAAAATTAAAAGGATCATATACACATTTAAATGCTTTATAAAAGCTGTACTGCAAATATAAATCTTACATTTTGCAGAAACTCTTCCACAGTCTTTTGATGATTGATTTGGTGACCCAAATAAAATCTCCTGTGACCCACCTGTGGGTCACGACCCAGTGTTTGGGAATGACTGACATAGAAGCGTCAGGATTAAATGGTTATAAACTTACTATAGGCCATTTAAAACAGTTAGAGCTTTTTAATGTTTTTCTAATGTAAAGCCAATGCTATTTCTGGGAAGGATTATTGAACATTTCTCCTGAACAATCCTTCATTTCCTGATTAACACTAACAGGTACGTTCCCACCACGTTCTGTGAAGGTTAGTTGGATGTTCCCCTCAATGTTGCTCACATGTTGTGATGCTGACCCTCTCACTGAGTATAATCAACTGTTTCCTTCAGTCAAGACCAAGTGAACCTGAGTGACCCTGGCTGTGTTTTGTCCTGCAGCTCAAACTTGTCACAAAGCGTTCAGTGTTTGTCAGACTGTGACTTGTTGGCAGCAGCAGACTGTGATCAGGATCAGGACCAGGATCAGGATCAGGATGCTGGAATTTCAAATCTGCTCTGAGTTCATAGAAACACATTTAATCTGTTTGAAAAGCTGCAGCAAACAGTGAGCCAGTGAAGTCAGAGGGGCTGCAGATTATCATGCTCACAGGTCAACTCGGCCAATTATAAAGATCATAATCCCCTCAGACAGAATTCACTTTAACATCATTATACAATTCATGCAACTCACAGCCACTTATATACACAGGGCTGGCATATTGTAAATCAAGTGGTATGAGACAGAACTAGACCTCTGCGGCTCCTTTTGGCTCTATTTTCAGCATTTAGGGAACCTGGCCGATGACGGTACAACCAATCATCAAAAGACCAGGTGTTCATATTGGCTGTTCTACTAGTGCACCTGCACGTGCACGTTCCTCCGGTAAGACCCTGAATCAGTGGGGGTAACTCGTTGCTATAAAACTGAATTATCTGACAGAGAATCTTAAAAAGAGTGAGCTGACAAACTCCTTGGCTGAGCAACATGCTCAGCCAAGGAGTTTGTCAGCTCACCTGTTTATGTTTGACTTTACTTTTAGTTGTGTTCATTCACGTCTATCACAAGGCTTTGCCGAGGGCAGAGAGGACCGGGCGGAGCTGAGACAGAGAGCCGACAAACAGCTGCTCAGAGCCAGGAAGCTCTGCAGGAGAGGGTTGGTGGCAGACTTGGTGCTTCTAGGGGAAGAGACACCGGAGTCGCTCTGATGTGTCTCAAACCTCTGCAGCAGCGATCCACGAAGAAATCATGGAACCAATGGACAAGCCAGACAAGAGCTCAGCATTTGTTTTTTTGTTTTTTTAAATTTTTGGATTAAAAAGTGGATATATCTACTTTTTTGCTTGTAAACCTGTGTGCAGCAGCAACCAAAAAAAAAAAAAAAAATCACTCCAAACGTGGAGAAGATGGACATACACCAGATGGACGATAAATCTCAGTGTCATGAACAGGATGGTGTTACAGCAGATAAACACAGCTCAGTCTGCTCCACGTTTGGACCTATTTTTAAACCTCTGCCAAAATTGTGAAGGATTAATTAATTAAGTCTTTCCTGTAATAATTATTTTCATCATCAATCAATCTGTCGATCACTTTCTCCATTAATCAATTAGTAGTTTGGTTCATCAAATATCAGAAAATGGTGAAACGTGTTCCTGGAGTTCCACAGGGATCAACTCTCAGTCCCCTCAAGTTTAAACTTTTACAGGCTCTGACTCACAAACATCACACACATACAGCATGTTGTATGTTCAGTGTTCAGTCTCACCTCTGCAGGTGCGGTTGTCAGAGTGCAGCAGGTAACCATAGCGACAGGAGCAGTAGTACCCTCCGATGTAATTGTGACAGAAATGATCACAGAGCAGGTCCTCATCGGTCTGCTCACTGCACTCGTCCACGTCTGGAAAGACAGAGAGACAGAGACAAAGAGACATCTGTAATGCGATTACTTCCTTTTTCATCTGTAAAAAACAAAACATTTTTTCAAAACAGATTTTACAGATTGTACACTGTAAAAAAAATAGTTGAGATGACTTCAAATTTCAAGGCAATACACTGCAATAGATTTTTGAGCCCAGGTCAAATGCTTAAGTTTTGAAATAAAAAAATAGTTTTGCTGATCTATAATATTTAGTTGAGATAATTTACTTTTCTGCTTTACATAAACTTGGATCTTTGAGTTTTATAAACTAAAAAAATTGGTCACAGTAAAATACCAACCTCATTTGCCTCATAGCGCTTGAAAAATTAAATAGTTTTAATTGAAAATATTGAAATTTTTAGATTTACTTTCACATCAGTGAATTTACTCAACATTTTTTTAATACAATGTTTTGAGTTTCTAAAATTCAAAGTTTATCTAAAGAAGAAAAGTTAAATTATCTCAACAAAAGATCAGCAGTTGGTAAAACTTTTCCAAAACGTAAGAATATGAGTTGGGCTCAAAACTCAAAAAGTTTTTTTTTAACTTTTTTGATTTTACAGTGTAGTGGGAGGTGGCTGTCAGAAGGTAGGTTAGAAGTAGATTAGATGTAAATTAGGTGTAGGTTAGAAGTAGGTTAGATGTAGATTAGATGTAGGTTAGATATTAGTAGGATAGATATAGTTAGATGGGGTTAATAGATAATTAGGTAGTTGGTAGTGTAGCTAAGATATAGGTTAGATGTAGGTTAGATATAGATTACATATAGGTTAGATATTAGGTAGGTGTAGCTAAGTCTAGTATTATATGTAGGTTAGATGTAGATTAGATAGTTAGTGTAGTTAGTAGGCTGGTAGATGTTAGGTATATTAGGTAGATGTAGATAGATGATAGGTTAGATGAAGTAGGTTAGATGTAGATTAGAGTAGTTGTTAGGTTAGTGTAGGTTAGGTGTAGGCTGGGTCTAGATTAGATGTAGGTTAGATATAGGCTAGATGTAGATTAGATATAGATTACATATAGGTTAGATATTAGGTAGGTGTAGCTAAGATATAGGTTAGATGTAGGTTAGATATAGATTAGATGTAGGTTAGATATAGATTAGATGTAGGTTAGGTGTATTACAAGTATTGGGATGTGTCTGTCAGATGAACTACAGTCTGCTCTGTATATTCAAAGTTTCGGCCCAGTGTTCTCTCTGCTCCTCACCCACGGCGCTGTAGTGAGCCATGAATCCAGAGTATCTCTCCTCGTTGGAGAAGTCGGAGGTGAAGGAGACGCTCAGGGAGTTTCTGGGGGAGGTGATGAGCTGCTGAGCTGGCACCGCCTCCGTGTCCGTCTCCTCCCGACCGCAGAACAACCCCAGCATCTCCCCCTCCGCCTCCACCTGGAGACACAGAAAAAAACATGGCCGCCGTCGGAGTTCAGCATGAAAACAAACAAACTCAAGAATAAATAAAAGTCCTTAGGTCTGCGATTTCTTCGTGGATCGCTGCTGCAGAGGGTTGAGACACAAGAGTGAAAATAAATCCACTTTTTAATACATACAAAAATAGTTAAATAAGTCAAAGGTTTAAAAATAGGTCTAAACATGTCTACACATGTTTAGATCTATTTTTAAACCTTTGATCATCATTAATCAACAGATTGATCGATAATAAAAATAACTGTGACAGGACAGACTTGAAAAATAGATACAAACAGATGGATGGTGGCATATGCCGCTCCAAATGCTCCACGTTTTGGAGCTATTTTTCAAGTCTTTGACAAGTTTGTGACGGGATCAATTAATCGAGAAAATGATCAACAGATTGATCGACAGTTAAACTTTAGTTTCAACCGTAAATCAAAGAGAAAAGAAGAAGCAAACAGAGAGTCCACAGAGAGACAGACGAGCTGCAGAGACTCTGATAAAGACGATGCTTCACATTCTTATCTGACACCCAGTTTACACTGAGAGTCAATGAACAGCAGGTCACACACACACACACACACACACACACACACACACACACACACAACACACACACACTCTTCTCAGTGCATTAGTTACTTTTTAACCTTTGATGTTTAATAAAAATTAATAAAATAAAAAGAGAATAAAAATATTTTCGTTCATATAATATTTTCATTGGCCCGTTTGCGATCAGATCACCTGATTGGCTACAAAAAAGATGACAGGCTTGGGTATTAATTCAAACTATACTCGGTACTCCAATATGATTTTAAAAGTAACTAAGTATATTACATGGTGTATTTTCTGTTTCTTTACTCCTCTCTGACAGTAAACTGAATATCTTTGAGTTGTGGACAAAACAAGACATTTGAGGACGTAATTTTTCGACATCTTTTGACTTTTTATGGACCAAACAACTAATTGATTAGTGGAGAAAATGATCTACAGATTAACAGACAAGGTAAATAATCACTTGAAAAATAGATCCAAACATGGGGATGGCAGCATATGTTGCTCCAAATGCTCAACAATTAAAATAATCATTACAGGAAAGACATGAAAAATATTTTAATATGCCTAGTTATTGACCATTTTTAGCATTGATATCTGGGTTCTTGACTATATTTAGTGTGGATATGTGGATTTTTGACCCTTTCTAGTGTTTATATTTGGGTTCTTGACCATTTTAGTGCTTACATCTGGGTTCTTGACCACTTTTAGCGTTGATATTTGGGTTCTTAATCATGGTCAGTTGTCCGTCCGCCCATCAATCACAGATCTCAACTTAAGTAACTACAACATACGGTTCAGGACTTCCTGTGGTTTAATACTCTAGGAATGATTTTAAAATGATGGCACTCCCAGACACTATGGGGTCTACAGGGTTCCTGTTGATCACTTCACTAACAGATGTGATCGTCTCTGCTCTCTGGATCAATCAGCTGAATGACATGAAGAAATAATAAATATCTCATGATATTGATCTGTTAACCTCACATGTCTTCTGTCAGTTTAATAATAAGTTCATCACCTCTTCAACATGTTCACAGTCTTCTGTATTATTATTATTATTATTATCATTATTATTATTATTATTATTATATTATTATTATTATTATTATTATTATTATCAATCAAACAGATCAACAGACTGAGACGTTTTATGTTAAAGAAGCTGCTGGAAGACGAAGACTGAGACTAATGACATGATACGGTCTGTTAACACACACACACACACACACACACACACACACACACACACACACACAGTCAGCTGGTCTCTTTGTGTGTTGCAGCTGCTTGTTGTTGAAGGCAGGTTGCCACAGCGCCCAGTGACATCATTTGAATATGAATACGTGTGTGTGTGTGTGTGTGTGTGTGTGTGTGTGTGTGTGGGGAGGTGGCAGCAGAATCACATCAGTTTCAAAATAAAAGCCTGACCCAGGACCCTGATCCCAGAACCCATCAATAATAATAATTTATCGGACATGTTGTTATCAGTTTTTGTAGTTAAAGTGATTTTGTGGCCTGTCCTCTTCCAGGTCTCCATGGTGACAAGGAAGTCTTCTGGCTCTGGTCCAGTGGACAACACCGGAATGTATTCAGTGTCCTCCTGGACTCACATTCTTCACATATATATTATAAGTCTATGTATTACTGTGATTTACAGGAGGAGGTGACATACACAGTACAGACTGTAAACCCCACTGAGAAAAATTGTGATTTGAGATTTTAGGCCACACAAATAAAATTTAGCAGTGATATCTTGGTTCCTAATCATTTTTAGTGTTGATATCTGGGTTCTTAACCATGTTAACGTTGATATCTGGGTTCTTAACCATTTTAACGTTGATATCTGGGTTCTTAACCATTTTAACGTTGATATCTGGGTTCCTAATCATTTTAACGTTGATATCTGGGTTCTTAACCATTTTAACGTTGATATCTGGTTTCTTAACCATTTTAACGTTGATATCTTGGTTCTTAATCATTTTTAGTGTTGATATCTGGGTTCCTAACCATTTTAACGTTGATATCTGGGTTCCTAACCATGTTAACGTTGATATCTGGGTTCCTAACCATTTTAACGTTGATATCTGGGTTCCTAACCATTTTAACGTTGATATCTGGGTTCCTAACCATTTTAACGTTGATATCTGGGTTCTTAACCATGTTAACGTTGATATCTGGGTTCCTAACCATGTTAACGTTGATATCTGGGTTCCTAACCATTTTAACGTTGATATCTGGGTTCCTAACCATGTTAACGTTGATATCTGGGTTCCTAACCATGTTAACGTTGATATCTGGGTTCTTAACCATTTTAACGTTGATATCTGGGTTCCTAACCATGTTAACGTTGATATCTGGGTTCTTAACCATTTTAACGTTGATATCTGGGTTCTTAACCATGTTAACGTTGATATCTGGGTTCTTAACCATTTTAACGTTGATATCTGGGTTCCTAACCATGTTAACGTTGATATCTGGGTTCCTAACCATGTTAACGTTGATATCTGGGTTCTTAACCATTTTAACGTTGATATCTGGGTTCCTAACCATGTTAACGTTGATATCTGGGTTCCTAACCATGTTAACGTTGATATCTGGGTTCCTAACCATGTTAACGTTGATATCTGGGTTCTTAACCATGTTAACGTTGATATCTGGGTTCCTAACCATGTTAACGTTGATATCTGGGTTCGTAACCATGTTAACGTTGATATCTGGGTTCGTAACCATGTTAACGTTGATATCTGGGTTCCTAACCATTTTAACGTTGATATCTGGGTTCTTAACCATGTTAACGTTGATATCTGGGTTCCTAACCATTTTAACGTTGATATCTGGGTTCCTAACCATGTTAACGTTAATATCTGGGTTCTTAACCATTTTAACGTTGATATCTGGGTTCCTAACCATGTTAACGTCGATATCTGGGTTCCTAACCATGTTAACGTTGATATCTGGGTTCGTAACCATGTTAACGTCGATATCTGGGTTCTTAACCATTTTAACATTGATATCTGGGTTCCTAACCATGTTAACGTCGATATCTGGGTTCCTAACCATTTGTGGCCCTGATGTGCAGACTGTATATGATGACATTAATGTAAGGAGGTACCTGTAAATGTCATGTGATACATTTATAGCAACATCATTGTGTGTTTCAGTGTGAACCAGGGTCCAGGTTGTGGGTTTGATTCTGGTTTACATGAGGATCAGAGACCTGGATCAGTGCCCCATCAGTACCCCATGATGCCTTGCTGCAGCATGCGGTCAGTCAGTCTTACCTTGACGTAGTCGTACTCACACAGGTAGGACGGCTCCAGGTCGAAGTGACTGAAGTAGAGTCTGATCTGGAAACCTTCAGGGACGCTCAGGTTCCAGAGCAGCTGGCTCTCTCTGGGGTACGGCTCCGGGAAGTTTGGACTCTGCAGGCTGCCGTACATCTCAGAGAGCAGGGGTGGGTGGGCGTCCAGCAGGAGGGAGACAAAGAGGAGGAGGAGGAGCGAGGGGAGGACAAACAGACTGGAGAGGAGACAAGAGTCCATCATTTATACAGTTATACTGTACATACAGTCTAATTTATTTATTGATTTTTTTTTTTTTTTTGATTAACTGATCAGTGGTTTGGTCCATAAAATGTCAGGAAATAGTGAAAAATTAATCCTGTCGCAAATTTGTCAATTGAAAACTAGGTCCAAACATGTGAGAAGAGGTGGAGAGCACGGGTCTGTGCTCTCCACCTCTGCTCTATTTCTCTATTTTTCAACTAGTGATCAATCTGGCAATAATCTTTCCACTAACTGATCAGTTGTTTGGTGGATAAAATGTCAGAAAATGTTAAACAATGTTGATCAAACTCCAAATGATGTCCTCAAATGTCTTATTTTGTCCACAACTCGACCTGACTTTTTCTATTTTTAAAAAATAACTCAAAACGATTAATCAATTATCAAAACAGTTGGCGATTAATTTAGTAAAATAGTTAATTGATAAGATACTTATCATGATATTAAAAAAGAAAAATCAAGCCTTGAAAAAAATGTCCTTCATTAAATAAATTAAATATGATGTGTATAAATTAGTTTTTCCTTTTACCGACACAGCCGTTTAATAAAATAAAATAAAAATAATTAAATTAAATAATTAATCATGTAATATCACAGTAAATATGGTCACATTGTGGTTTAATTGACATAAAATCAGCTATTTTGACAATTGATTAATCGTTTTATGTCATTTTTAATTTAAAAAAGTGAATATTTTCTGTTTTCTTTACTCCTCTCTGACAGTAAACTGAATATTTTTGAGTCGAGACATTTGAGGACGTCATCTTGGACGTTTTTCAACATTTTCTGACCTTTTATGGACCAAACAACTTATTGATTAATGGAGAAGATGGTCGACAGTGCGACACATATTTGGACCTGTTTTTCTGTAAAGATTGTGACATGATTAATTAGCCAATTAATTGAGAAAATAATTCACAGATTAATCGATAATCATTTACTGCAAAGGGTCAAAAATCTCCCGCTGATTATTGATTATCAGTTCGTCCTGCAGCAGTTCATCACCGGAGGATCAATAAAGTTTCTGATCGAACCTGTGAACTTTAATAACTAAACTCAAGAAGTTTCCCGCTGCGGACAGAGCAGCTCTGTGTGATCAATGACTCTGATCGAAGCGGTATTGATTGACTGTTTCATAGATGAGTCTACTGACCTCATCCTGCGGCAGAAACGGGTCCGTCAGCTCCTCTCTGATCTGATCCTGAGTCTGTCCGGACTCACGGAGCCTCGCCGACTTCACACTGACGTCTGACGTGTCTGAAGAGCCCTGCGTCATCACGTCCGGTCTGAGAGGGGCGGGGCGACAGCGGAGAAACTCAGATCCTCAAAGTCTGAATAAAAAATCAAATATACATGTTTATATTTTACACACATAAACATAAAGATTTTATTTTGTTATAAATCAAACAGTTCATATAGATTAACATTATTATTATTATCAGTTCAAATAAAACTTTATTGATCACAGGAGTAAATTCACAAACTAAACACCAGGGTTGGGAGGGTTACTTTAAAAATGTAATCGGTTACAGCTACTAATTACCTGCTTAAAAATGCAGTAAGTAACCTAATCCAGGTATCACAATATTAAAGTAAAGTAACTTGATTACTTTCTCTTACTTTTGGATTACCTCAGTATAAAATATGGTGACATTGCTCAGTCTAATAAAAGGTTTCTAGGGATGCAACTAATTAATCCAACTGATTAATTGATTAGTTGTGTCGTCCAGTCGTTCCCAAACACAGAGATTTTATTTGGGTCGCTGAATTAATGACAAACTTCTGAAGAAATGTGCAAATTTAAGATTTTCCTAAATGCATTTATTTCTCATTAAATGAGAAATAAATGCAACATGATATATATTCAACGTGAGTAAATAAAGGTGGTTATCGTGAATCTGTGAACCAACTGTTTATTTATTGACTGTTTATTTATTGAGCCATTCACCTTAAAATCTTTAGATACTGATTATTTGTATTCAACTTTTTTTTTTAATGAAGAGAAGGAAATATAAGTAAACAAAGTGTGAGCTGAAATTATGCAGCTCTCTGTTGAGTTTCAAAAAAGGCACGAAGGATTATAATTTAGAGGATTTGTTGTCATTGTTGTCTCATTTTAATGGGTTGGCAAAATAATTCCTTTTAAGGCTGCTGATGTGAATTTTATTGAGTAAAGTAATGTTGTAATGTTCATTCATGCATCAATTAAGACCTACTGTGAACTGGGTCATCTGGTTTTCATATTTAAAAAGTGGATCACCAGAAAAAAATGATGAAAAGTTAATCCTGTCACAGTTTTGTCATTTGTCAACATGTTTGGACCTATTTTTTTTATCAAGGGATCAATCTGACAATATTTTTTTAATGCAAAGAATGTGAATAAATAGACCAACTCAGACTGATGTCTCCACCTGCTGTTCATCTGAAGTAATTACACACAAAGAACAACAACACTCCCCCCTAGTGGTCAAATCAGATATAACACAAACGTCTCCTATGCGCCTTCAGTTACCAGATGAAATAATCAACAAAATGTGCTCATGAATCTAAACTAAACTAAACTGCACCAACAGTGTTTCAACAGACAATCAAAGAAGGGACCAAATATCAAACAGCTGAGGTGATCACCTCATCAATAACTGATCAGAAACAGGCTCAACAGTTGTGTTTGCAAATAATCAATATCAGGACTGTAAGTGATCAGGTGGTTTGATGAAGAGTCGCCTGACAGGTCCACACTGTAAAAACCAAATGTTCAAATTAATTATTATTAGTAAGTAGTGAGAATTTTAAATTTCTTTCAGGGTTCAGCAAATTTAGAGCACCAGTAGAATTTTCTGTCTTTTGTGTTTATTAAACTTTTCAATTAATGGAAATAAGGTCTTTAAAAAGGTCTCTAAAACACAAATATTTTGAAAAATAATATATATTTTCCTTTATTTATCACTATTTTGAGAACATGAAATAGTTAAAATGTATCCAGTTCTGATAACTTAATGCCACTGAAAAAAAAATATATAAATATATTTTTAATTCAACTGTAATTAAAGAGCACATAAATATAAATATAAATATTTCAGTTCAGAAAACCTTAAACTTCTGAGTTTATGAGTTTAACTGTTTTGTTTAACTTATTTGGATTTACAGAGCAGCTCAGAGGTGATTTACTGCAGGCAGGGAGGCTGTTTTAGTCTCTAAACACAACACCTCAGCACTTTATAGACTGCAAATAAAATAAAATAAAAATCAAACCCACAGGTGTTGGAAAGGACCTGCATCCTCTGTGTATGATGAAGTGTGCACTGTACAAACTGAGCCACCAAATATTTATATATATAGATTTTTTATATTTCTATATTTTTATGTTTTTATATTTCTTTATATTTGTATATTTGTAGCAGTCTGTGACCAGCAGGAGGCGCCACCTCACCTCCATGTGACACCTCATTTTGTGTGTGTGTGTGTGTGTGTGTGTGACATTTACGACCCCCCCCCCCCCCCCCTCCCCTTCAGTAATCTGAGCTCTCGTTGTCGTGGAGACCTGAACACCAACCAGCCTCACTCTGGTGCAGGACTCTGTCAGTCCTCCAGTCTATGGACCTGCTGGACTCTACTGGAGGACTCTGTGACTGAGAGGGTTCTGATTCTGATTTTGGTTCTGGTTCAGGTTGTGGGGGGGGTGATCGGGCCGTCCTGCGGTCCTGGTCCTCCTCCCCTGGTTTTCCTCTAGGATGCAGTCCCGTCAGAAGCGGATCCTGTTCTCGGTCGCTGGTCTGTTGGGGTTCTGGTGTGCCCTGACGGCTGCTGTGGCAACCGGTCTGCCGTTCTGGATCAGTGGGACGGTTCTGTGCCGGACCGGAGCGGATCTGGTCAATGCCTCGGGACCAGAACTGGACAAGTTCTTGGGAGACCTGGACTATGGACTGTTTGGGGGACACAGAGTCAAACAGTGTGGACTGGGAGGAAGACCAGGACGCTTCTCAGGTGGGTCCAGGTCCTGGTTCTGACAGGGCACCTGTCCTACAGGTGAGACTCTCCTGAGAGACGGACAGAGACACTTTATTATATATACTGCGAGTTCAGGTCACATGATCACAGCTGCTCATTAATTATTCAGCCAATCACTGAATAATTAATGAGACTCAGAATCAGATGAAGCTGCACCGAGTCAAATATGTTCTGATATCACAGCTCAGTTCTGTACAGTGACAAACATTCTGAGAGCTCAGGGACACACAGAGGACACAGAGGACACAGAGGACAGATTCTCCACCAGCACACAGAGCTGACTGGCTCCAGTTAATGAGAGCAGCCGTCCTTCACTAACGAGCTTCTGCCTGACTGATCAGAACGAGATGTTCAAGTTCTGATGAGCAGAAACAAGACGGCTCTGTTCCTCTGACCACACACACACACACACACACACACACACACACACAGATATATCAGAGGCCAAATGGACCATAAACACTTCAAACGCAGGTTCTCATCACACAATAATATGTAAGAAGAACTCATACGACATTATTTGCGTCTCATTAAGCATTTCTATCTTAACCAGGTGTTTCATCCAACTCACAAACCCTAACGTGTTTTATTAACACGGTGTTATTTGCACCTCACTACCCTAACGTGTTTTTATCTTAACCGGGTGTTATTTGCACCTCACTAACCCTAACCCGTTGTTTTTATCTTAACCAGGCACTGAGATGTTAAATAAATGCTGAATATTGGTCTGTATAAATCTAACTGACTTCATTTAATGTCGTTATTAACATTCATCTCACTCACCTCCACGTTCTCAATGTTCTCCTCTGGTTCTCTTCTGGTTCTCCTCTGGTTCTCCTTCCAGTCTTCCCAGACCTGCTGAGCGCCATCCCAGCAGGCCTCCACGTCACCGTCATCTTCTTCTGTGGTGTTGTGATCCTTTTCTCCTCGGTGGCCACTGGCTTCTTCTTCTTCAACGCCTTCGGACGGCCGTACGAGACGCTGCAAGGCCCCATGGGACTTTACCTGTGGAGCTTCATCTGCTGTGAGAAACATTACATCATCATTACATCATCATGACATCATCTGTCTCTGATTATACTGCCATACATTAGAGAGTCTGTACATGTGGAAAACATGGATGTACGTACGCCTAAAGGTTCCTGGTACCTGAGGTGAAAACGCAGGTCCCCCAGAGATTCCTGGTTCCTGAGGTGGAAACACAATTCAAGTTTCCCCTAAAGGTTCCTGGTCCCTGAGGTGGAAACAGTGACTTCCTCCAAAGATTCCTGATTCCTGAAGTGGAAACACAGTGAGTTTCTCAAAAGGTTCCTTGTCCTTGAGGTGGAAACACAGTGAGTTCTTCCAAATGTTCCTGGTCCCAGAGGTGAAAACACACCTGGTCCCGGTTTAATGTCACTGTGTGTCAGTGAAAAGGTGAAGTCAGGTCCTCAGTTCTGGACTGTGTTATTGGTTGAAAGAGTAACATCAGTTGACCCAGTGCATTGTGGGACAGCAGCCAGCTCCCCTGTGACTGTGAGCAGATGATCAGGAGCAGTAATGAGACAGGGATTTAGTTTAAACTGGACCGAGGACAATCGGACACACAGAGTGTCGTTTGATAATCGCTGCAATTACAGAAACAGAGAGCGAGGCAGGAGACTGTGGTCTGATTTCACTTAATCTGTCACACAGACCACCTGTCAATCAAACGCTGCCCCCCCCCTCCCCCCAGCTGCTGTTAACACGTTCACCAGAGAGACGCCTGCAGCTCACACACAAGACATGAAGGGTGGAGGACAGAGATGAGTCAGAGTGGACGTAATTCTTAAAGACAGAAATCTATGAGAGATCCTGCCTTACAGAGGCAGACAGAACACCTTAAAAATGTGGTATTGTCCAGCGGGGGCGGAGCCTCACGTCCTACGTCTTTGTCCAGTGTCGGTTCTTGTTGGCTCTCACTGGCTCGTCTCGTCACTTTTGTGGATAAATGAACAAAACCGTGAGCTAAAAAGTTGTTTATGAAACTGATCGATGTCTTAAACCTGAGATTAAACCAACATCAATTCACGTGAAGTCACATGACTTTAACCTGCTGACCAGGGTTGTGAGGGTTACTATAAAAATGTATCCTGATACAGTTACTAATTGCCTGTGAAATAATGTAGTCAGGAATGTAATCTACTTTTCAGAATTTTAAAGCAGTGTAACTTGATTACTTTCTGTTCTGTTAACGACTGTTTTCTCTCTTAATCAATTAGTAATTTGGTCCATAAAATGTCAGAAAATGTCGTCAGTCATGTTCTCCACATGTTGGACCTATTTTTAAGTCTTTGACAAGATTGTGGCAGGATTAATTAATCTCGTTTGTCAGTGTTGTTTATCTGCTGTAACACCATCCGGTTCGTGACGCCAAGATTTATTATTTTTTAAAATTTTATTATTTTTTTAATTTTTCAACCTTTGACCTCTGTAATCTGATTACATCTTTTTTTAATCTGTAACTGTAATAGAATAGTTAACTTTTTTGTATCCAGATTACATAATCCTGTTACACGTAATCCGTTACTCCCAAAACCTGCTGCTGATTAGTTCTCGAGCAGAGACGTGTCATTGCTATGTCCTGACAATCCAAGTTTTTAGGGAGTGTCCTAAATGTCCTGCATGCAAACAGATTTTTTTCTGTATAAAACTTTATTGACAGTGTTGATGGTGACGTCCTGTCTGTCTGCAGGTGTGTGCAGCTGTCTGGTAATGATCCTGTTCGCGTCGGAGGTGAAGTTCCATCATCTGTCCGAGCGGATCGCCAACTTCAATGAGGTGAACTTCGTGTTCCAAACGTACAGTGAGCGCTACGACCGATCCTTCTGGCTCTTCTTCCTCATCTTCCTCCTCCACGGACTCAACGTCCTGCTGATCCGACTAGCAGGAATCCAGTTCCCCTTCCAGGACGCCAAAGAGATGGACCTGAGCGGGGGGGGCGGCCGACCTCATGTACTGACGGAGGACACCTGAAGTGTCCTCTGAAGGACAAAAGACACATGAAGCCACACAGCAGCTGTTTTAAGACACGTCGCAACAAATGTGATGTTTTTAAAAGTTTGTTTATAGACTGAAACTAACAAGTATTTTGATTATTGATTATTCTGCACATTATTTCATTCATTCATTCAGTTTAGTTTGATATAAAACACAGAAAACCAACAAACATTCAAAAAGCTGCAACCAGAAAACTGCATGAAGTGACCAACAAATCAAACTGCCTCAGCTGGACAGTCAGTCAGTAAGTTGATCAATTATATTAATGATATTTGAAAATCAGTTAATCATTTATTTGATTCAGAAGAAGAAGAAGAAGATACTTGGATCATATTTCTCTCTGATGTCCTCCGGCTGCTCTGCTGCAGCTCTCTGTGATTTATGAAGTTTCCTGATGGACAGATGGCTTTAATTTTTTGCTAAAGAGGCTAACTGCTAACATTAGCTGCACAGCTAACTAAAATAAGAGGTTACGGTTACGTTGCCTTCACGTGCTCCTTGGATGGTCCGCCACACAGAAGTCGTTCTTTATGCAGGTCCAGGTTCAGAACAAAATGACGGGACCGGAGAGAGGAGAAAAGAAACCAGAAAATATTCACAGAGATGCAGATTAATTTAGTAGTTGATTAATAATAGATTAATCGTTGCAGTATTTTATGTTCGTTGTTAGGTTTATTAACTTGTCGAGCTGTTCCTTCCTTTCTGATTTACTGATCAGCACTTTTTATCTCAGAATTTTGACTTTTATGACTTAACATTAATATTTTTTGTTTCAGTGGTGGAAATGAGCCTCTATAGATACCAGATTACAAATCACATGGGAGCAAAAACACTGAGACACAAAACATTAATTAAGAAAAAGTTATCAATCAAACATTTACTCTTGTCCCGCCGTGTTTCTGCGTATATGATGTCATCAACTCGGCAAGTCACGTTACAAAACTTCTGCCAACTTTCAGAAACTCATTTTTCTGATTATTCAGACAGCACATGAATGCAGCAGTTAGCTACTTTAGCAACAAGTGAAGCTATCTGTCCATCAGGAGGGAACATGATGTCTGATGTCAAAATTATATACATTTGTCATAATTTGCCACTTTAAATGTTTTTTAATATATTTCTTAAATGTGAATATAAACTGGTTTATTGTTTCCCGTCTTTGTCACTTTAATAACAGATTTTATTGAGCACATGATTTACTGTGTAAAAGTCTGTTTTGTATGAACGTGTTTGTTTTCTGTCGCCTGCACGTCACCGAGGGTTTACACAGGCAATGAAATTATTTTAGATTCAGTCAGGACAAAGTGTCAACAGAAAGAAAATAAATGAATTATTGACAGAATTAAAGTTTTGTGTCTGATGTTAACATGAACTACTCTGTGGTTTGAGTCTGTGGCTTGTTTTTTTTTTACAGCTCAGAGTCAAATTTGACTTTTAATCTGATAGATGCTAACATGCTAACATGCTAATACCAACATATTGGCCTGTTTGTTAACCAATCAGATGACAGAAACCTGTTGTGACATCAAATGTTTTTAATGTTTTTAATTTAGCTGCGTCAGTGCTGATGGAACAAGCAGAGAGCTCACTGCTGCCTCTGGTGGTTGGAGGTCAGATTACAGTGATACTGCTGAACTGTAGTTTTATTATTGTAACTAAACAGCTGATTGATCACATGATCAACAGATACAATCAGGGTTCTGTAGGCTGAGGCGCCCTCGTCTCTCTGAGTGTCTGTCAGTCCACTGTGACGTACCTGTCTCTGGTCTTAAAGGAGGACGACAGGACGGTCTAATGAGGCCTGTCTTCGTCTCATCTCCCGCAGTGACACTGAAACTGTCTCATCAGGACCTCTGGATTCGGACGTGTTGACAGAACCAAACAATCCGGTGTGACGAGGACCTGGACGGTCCTGTGAAGACCTGGACCTGCAGGGGGTTGTCTTGTTTCCATCATGTGATTAATGGTGGTGTCTCGTTCAATAGATGACGAATTAAAGGACACCGTCTCATCTGAGATGCTGCTGGACCGCCTTCAGACACACTGTTAAAAAATAAAGACATCATCACATGTGAGCAGCTTCAGAACGTCTGCACTGTAAAAATAAAGACATCAGGCCGACTGGATCAGAATCTGGACAGTTTTTGTTTTAAAAATGTAACGTTGGAGTCAAGTTGAAATCAGGACATCAATTCAGTTTCTGCTGATTTTCCTCCTCTGATCAATCAGCTGATAAATCAGCTGATCACTGTCAACATCAGAACATCATTTTATATTTAAAGATACACAGAATTCTGCAGGAGACTTTTTTTTCTTAAATGTCCATCATGTTTGTGAATGAAGTTCAGTCTGTGAGAAAACGATCACATATGAAACAATGTTTTTATAATTTTACATTGTTTGATTGTTTATATTGATCAACGTATATCACATGACAGAATTTAATGTTAAAAAATGAAATAATGTAACTTTAAAGTTTGAGTATTATTTTGAAAAGGTTTGATTTATAACATTAACAATAAAACTGTATGAATCTTTTTATCTTTGATCAGTGGACAGATTGACTGATTGATCAACTGATCGATTGGTGCCTTGTAGACACAACACAGGGCAGAGACACACACTGACTGTGTCCAAGGCGTGTGTGTGTGTTGAATATAAAGCCTTGTGTCTCTCAGGTGAAGCTTCAGTCGGATGATCATCTGCAGGTAAGAACTCATCATCATCATCTTCATCATCACTGAGCTCAGTTTCTCTTCTTCTCATCCACTCTCCAATTTGATTTTATGATATTTAATATCTTTCATGATATTTACTTTATTTAATCATTGTTAATTTATTTAATATTATTTAATTTACTAATGATATCTAATGTATTTAACAATATTTAACTTTTAAAATATTTAATGTATTTAATGACAGTTTGACAGCTGGTCTGTTGTTTTTTTTTAATATAAAAATGATCTTTTCCTCATTTACATACTTGGATCATAAAACATAAACCAGTTTAATCAAATTAATAAAATAAAATCCTCTAAACTAAACTGCACTCAGAAGGTTTTCTGTTTATCAGTGTTTTAATGTTTCCACTGTGCTGTGATGATTTAATTCAATCATCATCAGTTATTCTCCATGTTTGTGTGAAAAATAAATTTTACATTTTATACATTTGAAATGAGTTCAGTCTGCAGATTAAAATCTGATTTCTGTGTTGATTCATTTCAAAACTTCACCACAAAATAAAAGTTCAACTTACATTAATGTTTGTTAAATAATAAAAACTACTTCTTTGAATCTTCGTGTTTGTTTTCAGAAAAACTTTGTTCTTCATATAAACGGCTCTTTGATTATTATTTTGATTATTATTTATAAATTGGCACAAATCAAACTGAATATGAACAAACATTATTAAACTGTTTCATCGACACTTTGTGCTCGTTAACAAATTAAATGAGTTCATCATGTTACAGCTTCATGTTCTCCTGATGTTCTGTAGAGAACAGACGTGTTGAGGTGAAAGAACATGAGCTCAGAGCAGCAGGTGAGACCGACATGTTCTCACACATTCTCTTCTCAGAACAGAGTGGAACACACACACACACACACACACACACACGTTACGTATTATTACATACAGCTGTGTACATCATGTTTATACATTATTACACGTGTTGTGTGTGTGGTGTGTGTGTGTGTGTGTGTTCAGATGGAGGCGGAGTTACAGCAGATCCTGGCACAGGTGTCTGACCTGCAGCACTCGAGGGAAGTTTTCACTGAAATCTGTCTGAGGACAGACAGACAGACGGGATCAGACAGACAGAGAGACAGAAGACGATAGACAGACGGACAGACAGACAGACAGACAGACAGATAGAGAGATAGACAGATGGATAGACAAACAGACAGATAGACAGATAGACAGATAGGTTTCACTGACAGTTTAAAATCCGACTGATTTGTTGAAATAACATTTAACATTTTCTCTGCAGGTTGACATCACAACATGAGATTGTGAGTATCTTCATATTCATCCACATTTAAATGGACATAAATTAGATCAGATCAGATGGGAGGAGCTAAGACAGTAAATTTGTTGCTAATTTGTTGTTGATTGGTTCCTGTGACGAGCCAATCAGAGGAGGAGACACAGACAGACAGGAGACAGTAACCATTAATCAGATTAATGAGTGAGAGCGATCCCTGCTGGTACTGATGTTCTACTGCACTCAGGTCAGTTTACAGACAGCTGATCCTGTAACACACACACACACACACACACACAGCACACACAGAGAGAGAGAGTCAGTGTAGAGTTTCAGGTGTGTATCTACCTGCTGTGTGTCTCAGAGCTTCACTGTTACTGCAGTAGAACTACAGTCAGTACTGCAGTCAGTACTGTATCAGGGCAGTTATCAGCTGTGGTGCAGTAGCAGGAGCAGTCAGTAGTACTGCAGTACTGTCAGTAGTATCAGTCAGTAGTACTGCAGTACTGTCAGTAGTATCAGTCAGTAGTACTGCAGTCTGTCAGTAGTATCAGTCAGTAGTTGTAGTATTTGGTGATGTCAGAGTTCAGGCTGGACTACATCGAGCTGCTTCAACAGGAGGTCAACAGGAACCCTGATGTGAGTGATTACAAGTTACTGTTGGATTACTGCTGTAAAGATTACCAGTCAGAGTACTGAAAACCTTTACTCAAGTAGAAGTAATCTTACATTACTGAAATATTACTCAAACTACAAGTCATATTACTGCTGTTAAATAAATACTTCAGTCAAAGTACAAAGTATTCTTGTCAAAAAACTACTCAGAGTATAAGTTACTTTTTAACTGTTGGTGTTCAATGAATTAACAATAGCAGCATTCAGTCACATCTGGATATGAATTCAACCTGTCAGCCCACTCAGTAACTAATTGTGATTTTCAAAGTAACTAAGTAGATTACATAAACCTTTGATTAACCGATGGCAGCTAGTTCCTCATCAGTTACCTGGTAACTACTCAAAGTGTTTGTAAAGTGTTACTGTAGATTACTTAATGTAATCCATACTCAGGTAATAGTAAAATTACAGACTTGAAAAATACTCAGAAAAGTAGAAGTAATTAAGTAAATGACTTAATTATTACAGTAACGAGTAGTTGTGGTGGTGTAATGCAGTGACGATGACAAGAAAATAAGAATTATTGATTTAACTTAATGATATATTTAACGATATAGAATTTATTTAATAATTTAATATTTAATTCATTCAGTAATATATGATTTATTTAATTATATATAATTAATCCTGTCACAACCTGTGCACATGTTTGGACCTATTTTTCAAGTCTTTGACAAGATTGTGACAAGATTAATTAGTCGATTAATGGAGAAAATAATCAACAGATTGATCAACAATAACAACGGTTAGTTGCAGCCCTGGTCAGGTTGTTGGGCAGGTGTCCTCAGGTTAGGTTGTTGGACAGGTGTCCTCAGGTGTGTCCTCCTCTCCTCAGAGGCTGCTGGATGTGGAGGAGCAGGAGGAGGAGGCCCCTCCACCCTGCAGGAGCCTCCCACAGCTCTGCTCCATCCCCAGAAGACTGATCATCTCCCCGGGTCTCGGAGGGACACCAGTCACTCCCCAACTGACCGAGGTGAGACAGACTGTCTGTCTGTCTGTCTGTGTCTCTCTGTCTGTCTGTCTGTGTCTCTCTGTCTGCCTGTGTCTGTCTGTCTGTCTGTCTGTGTCTCTCTGTCTGTCTGTGTCTCTGTGTCTGTCTGTCTGTCTGTGTCTCTCTGTCTGTCTGTGTCTGTCTGTCTGTCTGTCTGTGTCTGTCTCTCGTGTCTCTCTGTCTGTCTGTGTCTCTCTGTCTGTGTCTGTCTGTCTGTCTGTCTCTCTGTGTCTCTCTGTCTGTCTGTCTGTAACTGACTTCCTGCTTTAAACACATTAAATGTTATTTTCTGTACAGAGTTTAATTAAACCTAAATGTTGGCAGGTGTCGTCCATCCGTTCATCTGAGAGACAAACATTCACATAAAGTTTGTTTCCGTGGAAATGTGAGCAGGTCACATGACACTGACACTGTTGTCTGGAAACTGACCACAGACCAGCTGAGAACACAAACAGTCTTGTTATGTCATGTATCCTGTCACGACCTGGAAATGGATCTTATCATGTCGTTACATTGTTTCCATCTTGTTACGTCATTTTTCATTTTGTTACGTTGTTTTTGTCCTTTACGTTGTTTTTGTCTTTTATTTTGTTTTGTCTTTATTTGTTTTGTCCTTTACGTTGTTTTTGTCCTTTACGTTGTTTTTGTCTTTTATTTGTTTTTCTTTTAGTTGTTTTTGTCCTTTTACGTTGTTTTTGTCCTTTACGTTGTTTTTGTCCTTTACGTTGTTTTTGTCTTTTATGTTGTTTTTGTCCTTTACGTTGTTTTTTGTCCTTTACGTTGTTTTGTCTTTATTTTGTTTTTGTCTTTTATGTTGTTTTTGTCCTTTACGTTGTTTTTGTCCTTTACGTTTTTGTCTTTTATTTTGTTTTTGTCTTTTATGTTGTTTTTGTCCTTTACGTTGTTTTTGTCCTTTACGTTGTTTTTGTCTTTTATTTTGATTTTGTCTTTTATGTTGTTTTTGTCCTTTACGTTGTTTTTGTCTTTTACGTTGTTTTTGTCTTTTATGTTGTTTTTGTCCTTTCAGTTGTTTTTTGTCTTTTATGTTGTTTTTGTCCTTTAAGTTGTTTTTGTCTTTTATTTTGTTTTTGTCTTTTACGTTGTTTTTGTCCTTTACATTGTTTTTGTCTTTTATTTTGTTTTTGTCTTTTGCGTTGTTTTTGTCCTTTACGTTGTTTTTGTCCTTTACATTGTTTTTGTTTTGTTACGTCTGTGTGTGTTATTGTCTCGTCCCTTTAGACTGAAATCAGTCTCGATGTTTTGTGTAAACCTGTTTTTAAAATGTGAGTAGAAAGAACAGATATTTATGTTCAGATGTACGGAGTCAGAAAAATAAAAACTCAAGTAAAGTACAGACCTGAAAACTCTACCTGAGTACAGTAACGGAGTATTTGTACTTAGTTATTTTCCTCCTCTGGGATCTTACCTGTTTGACTGAGAGGCCAATCAATCACAGCTGTCCATCTGTCACACTCAGTCCAGCTCTGTCTTCATGTCTCTGCTGGTCCTCAGAGTCTCAGGAGGATCCTGTTTGGAGGCACGTTTCATGTCTTCAACTATGAGTGGAGGAAATCTGTCTTCCAGTTCAGAGAGACGAACTCTGAGATGTCCTACGCTCTGGACACGGACAGGGTGAGACACACACAGAACTTCAAATACAGCTAGCACAAGTTCTGATAATGTCTACTACTGTTAGACAGCTTACTGCAAACATTAATCAATTATTGATCGACTATTAAATTAACTGACAACTATTTTGATAATCGATTAATCGAGAAAATGATTGACGGATATTTGTGTCTTTCAGGGCGGGGCTCGGGCCGTCCAGATGGTCGTTCAGGCTCGAATCATTAAACACCTGCTGTTCACCCGTCAGAGCAGCTCAGACAGACAGACACTGCACAGGTGAGGACGGACACGCTGTCATCATCCTGTTGGACACGTCCACAGTGAAGACGATACTTCCACCAGCTGACAACATGATGTCACATGACAACATGAAAACACACCTGCAACATGAGAGGGTGAAGACAGACTGTCTCAGTGTCCCAACAGACAGACAGCATGTCTTAGTGTCCTAACAACAGACAGACAAAAGACAGACAACACATCTCACTGTCCCAGTAACAGACAGACAACATGTCTGTGTCCCAACAGACAGACATGTCTCAGTGTCCCAACAGACAGACGACATGTCTCAGTGTCCCAACAGACAGACAGCATGTCTCAGTGTCCCAACAGACAGACAGCATGTCTCACTGTCCTAACAGACAGACAGCATGTCTTACCGTCCCAACAGACAGACAGACACGTCTCACTGTCCCAACACACAGACAGCATGTCTTACTGTCCCAACAGACAGACAGACATGTCTCACTGTCCTAACAGACAGACAACATGTCTCAGTGTCCAACAGACAGACAACATGTCTCACTGTCCTGACAGACAACATGTCTCAGTGTCCCAACAACAGACGATCAGTCTGCTTCATTACAGCTCAGTTCTGTCATTAATCCTCTCTATGAGTCATTATAACATGTAATAACCACATCACCAGGTCAGATCTGAGACATGATGACATTTCGTTTTTGCCTGTCAGACTTCTGTGTGGTGATGTCATCATATTATCAGGTGTTTCTGTTATTTTGTCCACCCTCTGTCTGCAGTCTGTGTGACGTTGGACTGAAGGATCAGGACAGGGCGCTGGCGGCAGCGCTGACCGACAGCCTCTGGTTGGCCGGTCAGGAGGTCAGTGCCACCGTTACCTTGGTAACTGAAGACTACTGCATCACCCCTCACCTGGACTACAAACTGGACACCTTCACAGAGAGGGTACTACACAGTACTACACAGTACTACACAGTACTACACAGTACTACACAGTACTACGCAGTACTACACGTAATACACAGTTAAAGAAGTTCTAGGGGTTCTTGAGGAGGTTTTATAAGCCAGTCATAAAAGTCCACAGGTTCTCTTTGGGGCTCATTGAGGAGGTTCTGTTGTACTTTAGGAGTTTTAATAGCCTTTTGAAGGTTGCTGAGTACATTCTAGGGGTCATTTAGGAGGTTCTAAATGTTCTTTAGGAGGTTCTAGTGGTCATTGAGGAGGTTAGGGCTAGGTCAAAACAGAGCCAAGAGATCCTTTAAAAGGTTTTTGTTATTGAGAAGGTTCTAAAATTCCTCTATAGGTGTCATTTTGCAGGTTCTAGTGGTCATTGAGAAGGTTGTATAGTACTTTTGGAGTTTTGATGGCGTTTTGAGAATGTTCTAGAGGACCTTTAGGAGGCTCTAGGGATCATTAAGGAGGTTCTAGGTGTTGTCCAGTAGGTTCTCATGATTACTGATTATACCTTGGAGTTTTGATGGCAGTTTAAGAAGTTCTAGGGGTTCTTGTGGAGGTTTTAGAGGCCATCGATAGGCAAGTTTTTGTGGTCATTCGGGTACTTTAAGAGTTTTGGTGATGGGTCCTTGAGAAGGTTTTATTAGCCAGTCATAAAAATCTAGAGGTTCTCTAAGAGGTTCCACTGGTCAATGATGAGGCTCTATACTACTTTCTGAGTGTTAATAGCCTTTTGATGGTCACCGAGTAGGTTCTAAAGGTTCTTTAGGAGGGTATAGTAATCAGGAGGTTCTAGAGTGCCTTTGGAAGATTGTAGGGGTTGTTATTGATGAAGCTGTAAGGTACTCCAGGACTTTTTATGGTCGTCAAGTGGGTTCTTGTGGTCCCTCAAGACGTTTTAGTATATTAATGTTGTTCCAGAGGTTCTGTTGGTCATTGAGGAGGTTCTATTGGTTCTTTTGGTCCTATAGGTGGTTGAACGCCAATGTGAGCCTTTGAAGCGACATCCCTCCAGTAGAGTTCATTACATGTGGAGAACCTCTGATGAGGATCCCTTAAGATGTTCTGGAGGCTCCTGGAGGAACCTCACTAACAGACTTTAAGTTTTAATTTGATACCTGTTTATGTTCCGTCATGCATCACTGTGTTCCAGCTGCAGCTGTTCACATTTAATAAGAAAGAAGACGTGAGGACGTTCATCTTGGACCACATTCAGTGTGTGAGTGCATCCTGTTTATCAGCACAGACTGAAAATCAATAATCAATAACTGATATTTACCAGCCTGATTGGTGATGACTTCTGTTCTCCAGTTTAAAGAGGAGGGCAGTCACGGAGTCATCCTGTTCCTCTACAGTCTCATCTGCTCCAGGACAGTCGACAGGTAACAACACTGAAACCTTCAGGTGACATCAGCGCCCCCTGCAGGCGGCACAGCTCAGTACATCCTGCAGACGCTTCTGACCAATCAGATCTCTCACAGCTACAACAATTGACACAGCTGGATCAATAATCATGTCATTGATCAATCAGAAAATTTTTTCGAAGTTTTACAAATTTCCTAATCTAAACGTAAAAAGCAAAAAAACAAACACAAAACTACAAGAACAAACTGTTAAACTTCATCTTCAGTCCAGCTGCAGGTGTCTGACTTGTCCTCATCCATGTCTTCGTCTTCCTCACAGGCTGAAGGACGATCTGGACTCCACCACCTCCCACCTGCTCTACGTCAGTCTGGGAAACTTTGTCTGTCGGCAGGTGAGAAACTCACCTGTTTAACTGTAATAAGACGTAAAAGACTGGCACAGGAGGACGTCCTCATGTGGACCGACTGGAGCTGGTCTGTCTTGATGTCCCTCAGCTGGTCTGTCTCTGCTGTCTCTCAGCTGATCTCTGATGTCTCTTAGCATGTCTCTCAGCTGGTCTGTCCTGATCAGCTTGTCTCTTCTGTGTCCCTGCAGGCTCTGCTGAACCTGCTCCTGACAGGTCGGGCCAGTCCAAATGTCTTCAACGGGACGGTATCTTGTGGTGAGGACGGTCGCCTCTGCAGCGCCCCCTGCAGGGAGTCCTGTCCCGCACTGATGTTGGTTATCTGACGTGGAGCCGCGAGCAGGAGGACAGAGGACGACTTCCACAGGTGCAGTACTACTACAACTACTACTACTACTATTTGTTTATACTTGAAGACAAAACAAAAATTGATATCTATACAGTACTAGACAATACTCTACCGTTATGATTTGGAAAGTAACTAAGTAGTTTACATGGTGTAATGAATACTCAAGTAGCAGTAAAAAGTACAAGTACCCCCAAAAAACTACTTAATTACAGTAAGTTGAGTATTTGTAATTAGTTACTTCCACCCTTTATTGTAACTTTACCATAAATTAACAAACATTCACCTCTGACAGGCCTGAAGAATTTTATCTACATTACAAAGTTTCATATCAAAATTAGTTTTCACAGGAAGTTTTTTATCAGCTGGTATTTGTATTGTCAAAAGACTCAGAGGACTAATTCTACAAATACTAACTGATACTACTGAATACTATCAATAATACTACTGAATACTACTGAATAACTATCAATAATACTACTGATACTACTGATACTACTGATACTATTGATACTACTGATACTATCAATAATACTACTGATACTACTGATACTATCAATAATACTACTAATACTATCTGATACTATCAATAATACTACTAATACTACTGATATAATATCAATAATACTCTACTTATACTACTGATACTATCAAAAAATACTACAATACTACTGATACTATCAATATACTACTGATACTATCAAATACTACTGAATACTATCAATAATACTACTGATACTACTGATACTATCAATAATACTACTGATACTACTGATACTATCAATAATACTACTGATACTACTGATACTATCAATAATACTACTGATACTACTGATACTACTGATACTATCATATATGATACTACTGATACTACTGATACTACTGATACTATCAATAATACTACTGATACTATCATAATACTACTGATACTATCAATAATACTACTGATACTACTGATACTATCAATATACTACTGATACTACTGATACTATCAAAAAATACTACTGATACTACTGATACTACTGATACTATCAATAATACTACTGATACATACAGATACTATCAATAATACTACTGATACTATCAATAATTAATACTACTTATACTACTGATACTATCAAATAATACTACTGATACTACAGATACTATCAATAATACTACTGATACTACTGATACTATTAGTTGTTGTGTTCAGCTTCAGATGCAGTGATAAAAAACAGAATAAAGAAAGGCATCACAATTCTTCACTTTCTAGTTCTGATATTACTACTGCAGTGATACTACAGATACTACAGACAGTACTGAACACTCAGAGAACCCACGACTACGCCTGTTCCTGTTAAGGTGGAATTACTCGTGTGTCTCAGCTGATTTATGGTTCAGCGTCTGATGTCAGCTGGCAGACGGATCATGTGATCACAGGGGATCATATTTTAATTAGAGCTGAGCTGATCATGTTTACATCAGGAGATCGATGAGACAACATTCTGAACACAATCATTAAATATGTACAACAAGCTGAATATTAATGCTTCCTGTCAGTACAATTTTTTTTTTATATTTGATGTCAGCTTGTCTGTATTTGCAGGTGTGATGAATGAAGAACCCAAACTGACCAATCACAGCTCTCCTTGTCTCCATGTGGTCTCTCTGTCGGCAGCTACGCTTCAGTCTGCTGCTGTTAGAGCACGCTGATATCTGACAGAGAGAGAAACTGAAACAAAAAGAAAAATTAGTAAAGATCACAATTCAATTAAATTTTAAAAGTCAAATTTAAAAAGCTTGAATTAAAGGTGGAAAGGGGGAACAGCATGCCCACCTGTCAGAGTGTTCACCTGTCCCTGTGGTCACCTGTCTGCGTGCTCACCTGTCCTGTCTCCAGGTGGGCAGCATGTTGAAGACCCCCAGGTTTCCTGTTTGGCTCTGTTGCATCAACGGCAGCTACTCAGTGATGTTCAGTGTGAACCGCTCGCTGCTCTCTGATTGGAGGATGGAACACCTGTTCCACCTGTACTACTACAACGGACAGACGTCCCAGAAGACCACAGCCAGGCTGACTGTAGGTGAGGACCACAGTCCTGAACCCTGAACCCTACCTGATCCTGTGTCCAGATGTGATCCGGTCTGTCTTTAGTCTACGTCCAGGTGTGATCCGTCTGTTTAGTCTGTGTGCAGGTGTGATCCGGTCTCTGTCTGTCCTGCAGACACTCACTCTCACCACTGGGAGGCGTCGTCCACACACTCGGACGGAGACCCTGAAAAGAGGTTTCCTTCCCTGGAGATGACCATCAGGACCAAGTGGGCCGGAGCCGCTGTGGACTGGAACAACACCACACCTTTTTACTGACACACCTGACAGGAGACTCACCTGCCACACCTGATGATGATGATGATGATGATGAAGCACCACTGATCAGAGCTGAGTCAGCAGGTTATTAGACCTGCAGAGTGTGGGTCAGTAGAACCAGGTACATCGGTACCATCAGTATCACAGTATTAAAGTATATTAATATTGTGATACTTGGATTACATTACTGACTACAGTTTTTAATAGATAATCAGTAACTGTACCGGAATATATTTTTAAAGTAACCCTCCCAATCCTAATAAATAATAAATGTTAATAAAATAATATAATAAGGCCTGGCTGTAACCTGGAGCGCTTTTGGAGAAAATAGTCATTTAATAGTCTGTTTTTTATTATGAACATTCAGTTTAATTTTACATGAAAGAAAAACCTCAAAATGTTTGTGTGTTCTGACAGTTATAGTTCATAGACTGAAACTCAGAATCGGACAAAATCGGAAATGGCAGGTCAGACCCTTAAAAAAAAATCTGAATCGGCCAAGAAAATCGGTGCATCTCTACTCTTTAAAAACCAAAAATAAACTGAGGACTCAGTTTTAGTGAGTTCTGCTGGACTCTGGTCCAGGTACAACTTTTATTCTGGATGTCATGAGAAGAAAACAGTGCAGTGAATCAGCAGTCAGACCACAAAACAAAATCAGGATCGGCAGGTCAGACCCAGAAAAAAAAAATCTGAACTGGCCAAAACTGCAAACAGCAG
This sequence comes from Lutjanus argentimaculatus, assembly GCA_034769285.1. Taxonomy (NCBI): domain Eukaryota; kingdom Metazoa; phylum Chordata; class Actinopteri; order Lutjaniformes; family Lutjanidae; genus Lutjanus; species Lutjanus argentimaculatus. The sequence continues at coordinate 41,982,924 of JAWZSL010000001.1, read as the reverse complement.
GTGGGACCCTTTAAAAAATCTGAATCAGCAGGTCAGACCCTTTAAAAATTTCTTGCAGTAAGAGCATCTCTACTCTTTAAAGACCAAATGTCATGTCATTCTGGATGTCATGAAGATGAAAACAGGAGTGTTTCTGCCCCCTGGTGGACACATCACATCACTTCATGTCCACAGTGTCCTCAAACCACTGGCTGTACATGTTTGGACTCATTAACTATAAATCTGCTCGTCGTCAGATTTCAGGCCGACTTCCTTCCAGGAGGACATTTCTCTTCAAAATAAGACGACTGTCTCTGATTACTGTCTCCTGATACTGTCTGTCCATTAGAGCTCCTGTACCCATCAGAACCAGAACTGCAACAATTACTGAATTATTAAATTAATGGCCAATTATTTTGATAATTGATTAATTGTTTTGATTCATTTTTTAAATAAAAAAATCTCTGAATGTGAATATTTTCTGGTTTCTTTACTCGTCTCTTCACAGTAAACTGAATATCTGGTCAAAACAAGACGTGAGGACATCACCTTGGACTTTTAGGAACACTGATCGACATTTTTCACCATTTTATGGACCAAATAACTGATTGATTAATAGAGAAAATGATTGACAATATAACAGTCGTTACTGGAAAGACTTGAGAAATAGGTCCAAACATGTGGAGCACACTACTAATCAATCGATTAATAATCGATTAATCGTTGCAGCTCTAGAGAAAACTAGAATGGAGCAGAGGACATTTGAGTCCCACAGACCAACCAGAGACCCTTACTGCTGCCTGTCCTCAGGTCCAGGTTCAGACTGTCCTCTTCAGTGTCTCTCAGGTCCACAGAGTCTGATCTCAGTCTGTGGTTCAAGCCTGGGCCCCGGGGACCAGCAGGGGACCTGAAGAGGCTCCTGGTGTCCCTGAGTGCAGGACAGACCTCCAGGTCCACATCCAGGTCCAGGTTCAGACCATGCCGCTCCACTGCAGAGAGGTGTACAGGACTTGCCCATCTGTCCCCGGCGAGCAGAGCAGGACCGTCTTCTTCACGTTGGAGCCCAGACGAGCGACAGCGAGGACGTCCAGCAGACAGACGGACTCGTCCAGAGACAGACAGACAGCGATAAAGTGGGCGTGGAACCGCAGAGGGTCTCCTGGAGACAAAGACACAGACGGACAGGAGACATTAACTTTAACATTTTATCTTTTGTTTGTTTTCATTCTGAGATGAAGTTTGTCCCTCAGAGTCACTGTACCCATGATACATACTGTATTATATCATGGTATACACTGACATTTATCATACTGTTTACTACAGCTGCAACTATTAATCAATTATTAATCAATTCAATTAAATTAATCATAAACTATTTTTATAAATAATGAAGTGTTTTGAGTCTTTTTTTTAAAATAAAACTGCACAAATTCTCTGATTTCAGTTTCTTAAATGTGAATATTTTCTGGTTTCTTTCCTCCTCCCTGACTGTAAACTGAATATCTTGTTGTGGACAAAATGAGACATTTGAGGACGTCGTCTTGGACTAAGATCAGACCCAAACCCAACATCCAAATGTCCAAACTTTTCTGTAACTGGAGTTTGTATGTGTGACGGAAAAAATAAAGCTAATGCTAAACACGAGAGCAGGAGCAAATGTTCTGAATGTAGGTGAAGCCAAACCCTCAGCGGCTTCAGTGATTGGCTGACAGCTCAAACTGACCTGGATAAACCAGGAAATCTCCTCCAAACTTCCCCGCGATGTCAGGTAGAAGCCCCGCCCCCTCAGGTCTCTGAACACCTGGTACCTGGCGGCGCGGTGCGGGCCGTCCTGTCCTCTGATTGGCTGGTCGGCCTGCAGGAAGGCCCTGGCCTCGGGGCAGTAAGTCAGTCCCGCCCTCGCCGTGCTCAGCTGGACCGCCAGTGCTGATGGGAGGGAAGGTAAAGCTGTGGTCCAGGTCCTCCAGGCGGCCACGCAGTTCTTCATCTGTGGGCACCGCTCCAGATCCAGACCCTGAGAGAACCAGGACTGTTGGTCAGACTGCAGGTGTGGGTGGGCTCTCTCCTGATATTCACCTGTCTTCTCACCTTTCTGTGTTGATGTCATAGCTCGGAGCAGCGCTGACTTCCTGTCCTCCAGAGCGAGGACACTCTGCTCCTCATAGCTCCTCTTCTGTTCCTCCTCGTACTGACGCACCTGCTCATGAAGCTCCGCCCCTCATCCTGACAACAACAACAGCCAATCAGGACACACCTGAGGACCAGTCCCTGGTCCCAGTCCCCTAGTCATCCGCAGGTAAACTCACCTGTTGGTTGGCGGGTAGAGTGGCGATGGTGGTAGCGGGGCGTGGCGCTCCCTCAGCAGCCTCTCCTCCTCGGCAGCAGCAGCAGCGGACGTCCCAGGCGTCCGTTCTGTCGCGGCGTTCGAGGCAGTGAGCCCAGTAGCGCCCCCACCAGGCCGCGACACCTCACTGACCGCAGGTCCTCCATCCTCCACAGCAGGGGGGCGGAGTCACACACACTGACCCCCACCACGTGACACGAGTTCTCCTCCTCCTCGTCCATCACCGCAATCTGGACAGGATCAATAACACTGATCAGACACCGATCCACTGATCAGTATAAACTAATATTTATAGGGCTGCAACTAACGATTATATTCATTGTTGATGTTCAGCGGTATCAGTTTCCATGGTTACAGGGCAGTCTAGTTCAGTGGTGTTAGTTACCATGGTTACTCAGCAGGCTGGTTCAGTGGTATCAGTTACATGGTTACACATGTTTGGTTCAGTGGTTCAGTTTACCATGGTTACTCAGGGCAGTCTAGGTTCAGTGGGTTAGTTACCATGGTTACGAGCAGGCCGGTTCAGTGGTGTATAGTTACCATGGTTACAGAGCAGGCTAGTTCAGTGGTATCAGTTACCATGGTTACAGAGCAGGCTAGTTCAGTGGTGTAGTTACCATGGTTACAGAGCAGGCCGTTCAGTGGTTAGTTACCATGGTTACAGAGCAGGCTAGTTCAGTGGTATCAGTTGACCATGGTTACTCAGCAGGCCGGTTCAGTGGTGATCAGTTACCATGGTTACTGAGCAGGCCGGTTCAGTGGTATCAGTTACCATGGTTACATATAAGCCACAGTCATGGATCAAATCTCTCAATTATCAAAATAAACCAGACTTCATCCATGTTGACCGTCCAGGAGGTCAAACACGGATGGTTTGTGTCGGTGAAACGTCCCAAGGAGCAAAACAATGAGGGACAGTCAGAGCTGCAGAGCGTCTGTAGATACAGACAGAAACACACGCTGACAGCCGGTCAGTTGACTGACAGACGCCATGTTTATGAGTCTATACTCATGTCAACATGTTTGTGTTTCTAAAGAAAATGCTGCAGATTATACCTTTAAACTGTCTCACCTGTTCAGGTGAGATGTCCCCTCCAGCAGACAGGTGAGTCTGTTTACACACACAGACAGTTAGCTAGTTACAGTCAGTTCAGTTATAGACAGAGACAGTCAGTTACAGACAGTCAGTCAGCTGTTTAGTGTGACGGAGTCAACTCACTGTGAAGACGCTGTGTGCACGTGCTTCCGGTCCCGCTCCTCACGACCTGCTGTAAACTGACCCGGAGACACTTTTTACGGCAGTGAGACACAAACTACAGACACCGACCTGCTGCCGTCTGTGTCCCTGCTTTATATCTGTGTTTATATTTATATGCACAGAACCTAACGAACTACAGCCACCGACATGACGTATCAGACAGAACAGTCAGCGTCACTCAGCGCTAACAAACTAAAGCAAAACGCGCATGCTCAGCCCACGAGGTTTGATATGTACACCGTCACAGTTCAGCAGGGCGGGACGGCGACTGACACGCGACCGCCCCCTCTAACCGCTTGAGAGACAAAAAAGAGCGCACGCAGAAAAACGCAGGCCGGAAAACCGACCAATAGGAGCGCAGACATATTTGACTGACAGCGGAATCAACCAATGACAGGCTGAGAATGGTTCAACGTGAAACTGAGTTCAGTGTTCAGGTAAAACTGTCATTAATGAGTTTATTTTTTATTTATTTGATGTAAAACTACAAGTCATTTGATCAACATGAAATGTTTTCTTCATTTTAAAATTCACTATTTATTGTTTCAGTACAACAGATTTTCATCATGTGATCAATAAATACTAAAATAATAATAAAAATATTAAAATAAATCAATAAATGTGAAAAATGAAACAAGTTTGATGCACAGACATCTGTCAAAAGTCCTCAGACTATTGATTATTGATTGGTTCAGTGATTTAAATCAGACTGCTGTTTCTGTTTCAATCGTTTCTATACTCAACGGCCACTTTTTAACTTTTACTGACCTTTCAACTGCATCGCAGCCTTCATCATTGACTCCATCATCATCATCCTGTTATGTGACCAAACTTTTAATTACAAGAAGTCCAAATTCTCTGATTTCAGCTTCTTAAATGTGAATATTTTCTGGTTTCTTTACTCCTCTCTGACAGTAAACTGAATATCTCTTGATTTGTGGACAAAACAAGACATTTGAGGACGTCATGTTGGCTTTGGGAGACACTGTAGTGGAAAAAGTGATCACCAGATTGATTACTAGTTGAAAAATAGGTCCAAACATGTGAAAACAGGTGGAGTAAACAGACGTACTCCACTCCTGAGTACATGAAGGTAATTATACAGATACACACACAGTGAAGAAGAGACGACTCAACTGGACTCAGTGACTCATGAACAGTTTATTAGAGTTCAGTTCAAACAGTTGGCTGTTAAAAGCAGTGAAGATGAAGACGCTTTTATTCTGAAAGGATCACTGTCAAAGGCTTCAGCATCTGTACAGATGTTGCATAGCAACAGGACTTAGATGGGCTGGGCATGCACACACGCACACACACACCACACACACACACTGAATGTGTTAAGGAACATTTCAACACTTTTTGAAGTTCTTGTTGAAATGTTCCTTTAAAAATACTTTCTGACACTCAGCAGGTGTTCAGCTTCACACACACACACACACGTCCCAGAATCCTTTGGGCAGCCTCCAGAGCCAGCAGACTGATCGATGCTCTCAGCAGCAGGTGAATGAAAACACAACATTAATCAGTTAACCAATCAGTTCATGAATGTGAAGCCCCGCCCCCTGACATGAGCCTCACCTCCGCATCGCCTGTCAGGTGAACAAAACAGGAACAGATGCAGCGTTCAGTCTGTTTAAGTGCAACAAAAAATGTCTCTGACACACACACAGACACACACAAACTGGTCCTGTCTGTGGTGTGTGTATGTGTGGTGCTTTGTGGGACTGGAGGCGGGGCCTGTAGCTCCTCTAGCTCCTCCTACTGTCTGATCTGTAGCTCCTCCAGCTCCTTCAGCAGCTGCTCCTCCTTCTGCACCTTCTCCAGCTGGAACACACACACAGATCAATACAACACTCACACACCTGATCACTTTTCTTGATTAACTGACAATAATGTAGTCACATGGCGTATGATTTAGTATTTGTTGGTCACCTGATTCTTCTGCAAAACTTTTCCAGACGCCTGCTGCTCCTTCAGCTCCTCGATGGCTTTAAGTTTCTAAAACACACAAACACATCACATGACTGACTGACCAATCACAGCTCAGAACACGGACTGACTCACTGACCAATCACAGCTCAGAACACGGACTGACTGACTGACCAATCACAGCTCAGAACACAAACTGAATCACTGACCAATCACAGCTCAGAACACAGACTGAATCACTGACCAATTACAGCTCAGAACACGGACTGACTCACTGACCAATCACAGCTCAGAACACGGACTGACTCACTGACCAATCACAGCTCAGAACACGGACTGACTGACTGACCAATCACAGCTCAGAACACAGACTGACTGACTGACTATCACAGCTCAGAACACAAACCAACTCATTGACCAATCACAGCTCAGAGCAGCATGTCCCTGCACACCTGGGGCAGGTTCACTGTGCGGATGGTGCGCAGCAGGTTCTCAGGTATGTGGCGTGTCACAGGTGTTACCCAATCAGCAGTGAGGTGTAGATAAACGCTGTCATGTGTTTAAATAAAGTTTTTGCGGCGGCTGAACGCAGCTCTGCTCTCTTTGACTGAACTCTCACTGATCAGTTGTTTCTTCACCTTCTTTAAGTTCTTGATCTTCTTGTCAGTCTCTGGGTCGCCACTGCTCGGCTCTGATTGGCTGCTGGTGACAGGGGCGGGTTCAGACGGAGGTCCAGGTTCAGATTTTGCCTCCTGCAGAATAATTAGAATATTTGTTATTATCAGATTAATATTACTAACAAATAATTTATATTATTTTAAAATAGAAGTTTAATATAATCCTGAAAGCTGCTGGTTCTCCTCTTCAGATGGAGGAAGAAGAAGAGGATGAAGAGGCAGGAGAACCATCAGCTGACAGGAAGTGTGTTCTGATTGGTCGACATCAGTCACCTGTTTAGCAGCTTTCTTTGCTTCTCGTTTCTTCTGGTTCTTCAGAGCGGATTTAGAGACACTTTTCTCTCCTGAAGGACGAAGATTCTGAGGAGGCTCCTCCTCATGCTGACACCAGAGAGAGAGACAGACAGACACAAGGTTATACATCAACATGTTGAAGTGAAATGCGCTCTGGGAGTTGTAGTTTTTGAGGCCCTGTTCATGCTTGGTATCAACACGTTCACACCCAGGTGGGAACATGTTAATACCAGGTGTGAACTGGACCTCTGTGTGATTAACTGTACACCAGTTCAGTCCTGGTTCCTCACCAGTTTGGCGCTGGGTGTGGCCGGCAGATGTCTCAGAGCAGGTGGGCGGTACGCCTGAGTGGGCGCGGCCTGTGTGGTTCCCAGCTCGCTGGGGGCGGCCTGGTACTTGATGGGCCGTTCAGGGAAGCTGCCGTCAGGGAAGGACTGCCAGCGGACCTCCCAGAGCTCCGAACCCGCCGCCACTTCCCATTTATGCAGCACAGAGCCCGTGTAGTGCCAGATCTTATAACCGTTACTGACACGCAGCCGTGGAGAACATGTCGCCGTGACAACGTGCTCGCCGTCAGGACACCAGGAGAAATGTGTGGCATCTGGAGCCTGAGGTTTGGACACCTGAGTGGACAGACAAGTTAGAGTCAAGGCAAAAACTAAAGGAGACGCCAGGTCAATAAATGATAGAAAACAATCACATCAACTGAAGCTGCAACAATTAATCAAGTATTAAATTAATCATCAACTATTCTGATAATCAATCACTCATTTTGAGTCATTTTTTTAAATTAAAAATGTCCAGATTCTCTGATTTCAGCTTCTTAAATGTGAATATTTTCTGGTTTCTTTACTTTTCTCTGGCAAACTGAAAATCTTTGAGTTGTGGACAAAACAGGACATTTAAGGACATCATCTATCAATGGACACATATTTTATAATGTTGGTGTATTGTTTACTTTCTGCTACAGTTTCTTAAATCTCGAAAAACATCCCAACATGTATCACAACTCTTTAGAAAAGCGTCTGTGAAATCAGATATTTTAAGCCACAACAATTAAAAAAAGAGTCTGAAATCCTGGAGGGACGGACATTTGACAGCTGTGAGGACGCTGGTCACAGTGTGGTGTCCCTCCTCTATTGTTTCTCATAAATCTCAAATGTGTCCAAAAGAGTTTGTCCATCATGTCTTAACTCTGATTGAAACTGTCTCTGTGTTTATCAGCTCATCTTCATCTCTGTGTTTGTGTCTCTGCCCTTTGTCTTCCTCACCTGTTTGTATTTCTTCACGTCCCAGACCTCCATCTGTCCCCGCAGGTTCCCAAACCCAGCCAGGACCAGGATGTGACCCTGAGGACTGAAGACACGAGGACAGAACAGTCATGACGTCTGTCCAACAGGTCAAACATGTCAAACCAGACTCACCTTTGCTGTAATACAACTCCACCTGGTGGACACGAGAGAAACTGCAGCTGTGAGGCTGCTGATTGGTTCAACCTGACCAACGCAGTGACCTGTCCGTACACAGGACGGGTATGCTCTGTCTCACCTGGACAGGTGTGCTCCGTCTCACCTGTAGTAGGCACCGTTCCGTGGCCCAGTTCCAAAGTCGAACACGGGGTCACATTTGAGGTTGAAGACGGTGGCTTTAGCCGGCATGAAGCCGTAAACGACGCAGAACTCTGACGAGTTTGGACTCCACGCCACGTCGTAGATCGGACCGTTCTTCGCTGTTTAAACAGGAACACAAGAAGGAGAAGATCATCATATTAAGAAAAAAAGTCCAAAATTTAGCTTCTTAAATGTGAATATTTGTTAGTTTCTTTATTCCTCTCTGACAGTAAACTGAACATCTTTGAGTTCAGGACAGAAAATCTAAATACAAGAAAAAAAAAAAAAACTATTTTTCAACTGACAAGATTAACAGGATTAAATAATCAATTAATGGAGAAAATGATCAACAGATTAATAGACAATTAAAAAGAATCATTAGTAGCAGTCCGTGTGTGTACTCACAGTAGTACTCTGTAGTAAACTTTGTGTGTACTCACGCAGCTGAACGAGCGCCGTCTCCCCGTTGGTGGCGAGGTAATGCAGCGTCTGTTCTCCGTAATATGAAGCTCCAGTTTTGTCGACCTCGGTACTCGCTGTCACCAGAACAGCAGACGCTAAGAGAGACGGACAGCTGCATTAAACCACCTTCAGGATTCTTTAGGATGTTCTAAGTGTTCTCAGATTCTTCAGTATTTTCCTCCTGTGCAGCTGAAGTCCCACTGAGAACATTTGAGAGTCTTTAAGGTGAAATAATCTGAGGACATCAGATGACGAAGAGGACGAGGAGACACCAAGACAACATTATCCAAACATTACCATGAAGGTCAAAACGCACTAAAGGCGTCTGACGTTCCCGTTTTGAAGGACGCACCTTACCACAAGGTAAAAGAACCCCCCAGCTGTCTCCTGCTTTCTGTCTCCTGATCTGTCTCTTGGTCTCTGTCTCCTGATCTGTCCCCTGGTCCTTGTCTCCTGTCCTCACCTTTCTTGTTCCACTGCATGTTGACTTTGTCGGCCTTGAAGAAGCTCTTGTTGGCGAGGGCGGCGGTGGGTCCTCCCAGGACCGGGTACTGGTACAGACGGACAAATGAAGGAGCTCCTTTACTTCCAGGAACGTAGACCACCACCTAGAGAGGACAGATAGGACAGGATCAGACCAGGACTAGGCGTGGTCCTCCTCCGTGGGTCACATAGTATGATCGCTCACCTTGCTGGGCTGTCCTCCAGGTGACAACACGAAGTCAGACACCTTCTGCATGTGGAGTTTGTTGGAGATCGTATCTGAAACAGAACCAGAACCATCAGAACCACATTCATATGGGGACAGAACCAGTCAGTACTGGTCTTTACTGGTCTGTGTGCTTTCTTACTGAAGTCATTGTTCTCATAGAAGTGCAGCTCGTTGTTGACGCTCCGCACACAGATCTTCTCATCATCTGACCAGCTGGGACACCTGCAGCCAATCAGAGAGACCATCACAGACAGACCATGAGAGACAGCCAATCACAGACAGACAATCACTAACAGACAGGTGAGTCTCACCAGTTGTCGACCTTCTTCTGGTACAGAGCTTTGATCAGCTGACCGCTCTTAATGTCCCACAGCTGGAGGTTTGCTTCACCCTGAGGACTGTCCTGAGTTTCTGAGAGACAGACAGATGGAGAGACAGACAGAGAGACAGTCAGACACCAAAATCAGTTTAATACCACTGATTTAAAATCAGCTTCCTGTTGTGACTCCTGATGGTGGACCTGGACTGAGTCTGTGATATATGTGATGATGCTAAGCTAACTAAGCTAACTCAGTCAAAAGTTATTAGCAGAACATAGTTGTGTTATTTTAATGTAATAATCTCATTAACCTCTAAAGAACCAGCACTTATTTTAGGAAACAATAACAGACCCACAATGAATCAGGAACAACTCCCCAACCATCAGGCCTTTGACAAAAATATGCTAAAATACAACATTTATGATGTAATTTATAAAGATATTCTCAGGCGCTCTCCAGGTTTTAGCCATGTTTATGTGATTCTTACTGAGTGTTTTGCTTCAAAGTACTGAAATATTAATAAACACAATGAATACTGAAGAGTTTGGTGCTGTACAGGCAGATAAATGGAGAATAAGAGGCTCTGTTTGATTTGATGTGCAGCATGAACATGTTTCTACATGATAAGTGTGATCTTGTTTGTTTGTTTGTTTGTTTGTTTGTTTGGGGGGAGGACCCGTCAGACCCGTCCAGGCTCCATGCAGGACGTAAACAGCATTGATCCAGTTTCAGCTCAGGCGTGTCCACATTAGCATGCTAACATTAGCTATTAGTTACAGCTGCATACATAACAACTCATCTGTCTCCTCATCCGATGTCCTCTCAGGTCCACATTTTATTTAATCTGACCCCGTCTGTCTGTCTGTCTGTCTCATGTCTTACTGGTGTACGGCTGCCAGGTGACCAGGACACTGCTGAGGGGAGAAAAGTCCAGCAGAGACGTCTTCGGGAGGTCAAAGGTCGACACAATGGAGCCGTCTGAACTCTTCACCACAGAGACACTAAGAGAGAGAAGCAGACATGCAGACAGACAGAGACAGGTCAGGGTCAGATTTATAGAATCATAAAACTGTTATTTTGCAAAAATGTTTTTGACTGAAATCTTTGAGGTTAAAACATTTTTTAATATTTAGTGAAATAGCCCTTTAAGTCACAAGCTGTTACATAAAATTTTTTTTTTTATAGTTTTGATGCAGATTTGCGCTTCTTACATGAAATCGGTTATTATTATTATTATTGTTGTTGTTATTATTATGGTATGAAGTGATGAAGATGATTACTTGTGTCCGTTGCACCAGCCGAACAGCGTCCCGTCTCTGCTGAAGGTGACACACCTGCTGGACCGAGGGTCCCTGAGAGACACACAGAGGACAACACCACACACACACCACACACTGTTGACCTGTCTGAAGATCATCACACACACTGAATATGGATGATGATGATGATGATGATGAAGGTCTGGGGTGTGGTTTTACCTCTGGAAGGCCGAGTGCTGCTCACATGCTGGAGGACCACCGAGCAGAGACGTTCCGTCTGATCCACGCACTGAATCATGGGTAAACACACAACCGTGACTGTTCAGTAGTTTATCAGACAAAATACAAATTAATTTCAGATCTCAGATATTTTTCATGACAATTATTTTAATAACAACTTCAAACATTAGGTTAAATTTTCTTTGTTCCTGTTAGTTCCGTGGAAAAGACAGAAGGTGGAGCCACTAATTGATCATTCCAACAGTAATCCAATCAGTCTTAATTAGTGACTGATGAACAACACTGTGAGCTGATCAAAGTGAAATAAATGAGACTTGTTGTCATCAGAAACAACGACAAACAGTATGAAACAGCCCGGGTCTCTAACTCTGAGGATGAATGCCAAAATTAATTGAGAAATCTATTAATTTAAATGATCAATGTCTACCAGATATAGAATCTGATACAGAAAGTTAATACTCCTCAATCCTTTCAATTCGGCAAACATCTCATCTCTGAGCGCCTCGACTCTTTAAGATTTACAAACTCATTCATTTCACTTTAAGGCAGTGCTTCTCAATCCTGGTCCTCAGGCCCCCCTGCCCTGCATGTTTTAGGTGTTTCCCTGCTCAACACACCTGATTCAAATGATCAGCTCATCATCAAGCCTCCACAGAAGCCTGATAATGACCTGATCATTTGAATCAGATGTGTTGTAGCAGGGAAACACCTAAAACATGCAGGGCAGGGGGGCCTGAGGACCAGGATTGAGAAGCACTGCTCTAAGGGCAGAAAACCAGATCTGTCTGTAGATTGTATTTAAACTGAACAAAACAAATATTAATCCACTTTTAAACTGAGTTTGGCTTAATCTCTACTCTACGAGGAGGATTATCACGGTCGCTGACAGTTGAGTTTATGATGTAGCCGACTGAATTCCATTAAGAAATCTATTGATTAGAAGTATCCATGTGTACCGGCTGAGAAGCCCGACACATGAAACTGAACTGAAGTCAGTCCCCAAGTCAACAAGCGTAGCTGTTTAATTCGGCAAACATATAATCTGTCAAACAGCCGAACATCTGTTTCTGTCCAGCTGGTTCCTCGTGTCCACCGTCCAGACACAGGTGTTGATATGAGACAGCGGACAGCGTGATCACGTTTTATAAGATGATTTGTGTGATCGGATCGATGCTTGAGTTTTTTTATTTTTGACTCGCTGATTTCGTTTCCGTCGACAGTTTTCTATTAAAACAGATCAACCAAAATAAAGCAGATTTTAAACGCAGTTTGGCGTGAGATTTCTTCCACCAAACAGAACGGAGGATTATCAGGTCGCTGACAGCTGATTGGCTGATAACTGACAGTCGGTGACACGTCGCTGTGAGTATTTTAAAAAGACGGGAACAAAATGTAAAGAAAAGAGAATTAAACTGAAGTTACCCACCTGCTAACAGCGGGCTGGGGGGCGCCATGTTTACGTGTTCCGGAAGAAGAAAGCTCGTGCCGCGGAAATGCGTCACGGCTGCAGGAGGCGGGACTTTGAGTGCCACATCAGCATACAATCATCTCTTTTCTTCACCACGTCATTTAAAAACAAACTGTGATGAATCAGCGTTTAACGAACGTTTCTCACGTCAGCTGAAATATTCCATCAAATAAAGACACTTCAAATCAGTGAATAAGAAAAAGATCGTTTTTAATAAACGTTTGAAGTTCAACAGCTGCGTCAAGCTGTCGGAGAGCAACTGACGGTGAGATCACTTCCGTTTTCAAAATAAAACCACGGCGTGTTTTTTTTAAAATGATGTCCAACGTTAAATACAGAATCAAACCGCACTGCTGCAAAAACTCCCATAAAACACCAACGTGAGGGTTAAAGGAAAATAGAAAACAGTTTCTGTTTCGAGATGTCTGTCCAATAATGCATCTTTAAGCCTTTATACTGAAATAACTTCAGTTACCTTTGAAGCAGACGGCAGCTGCTGATTTTCTTTGAAATGTGAAATATAAAAAAAAAACAAAATCAGGAATAAAATGACATTATTGTTAAAGAGAGATGTGAGTGATTCTGCTTCAGTTTTATTAAGAATCAAACATCACAGCTGGGACAGTACAAAAACACAACAAATGTGTGTGTGTGTGTGTGTGTGTGTGTGTTGGTGGGGAGCCACGTCAAGAGCTGATATGGTTTAATTTTGAAAGGGCGTACGGGAAGTTTTATTTTGACACGCAGCAACTTTACGCGGGTGTCGTGGGTTCCTGTGGGCGGGGCTTCATCTTTTTGAGTACGTAGACAAGAGAGAGGAGCTCCCAGTCGGTCCGAAACATCACAGAGAAGAAGAAGAAGGAGCGGACGAAGAAAAAGAATCAAAGTCTTCACACACGAACTGACTCATAAATTAAAGAAAAAAACAACTGAAGAATCAGAAACAAGATGGTGGCCAAACAGAGGATCCGCATGGCGAACGAGAAACACAGCAAGAACATCACTCAGCGAGGGAACGTGGCCAAGTCAACGGTGAGTTTAACAACCAGCCGCTGATGGAAATACAGTGAAAACCAGTGAGAGACTCAGAAGTGTTACTGGTCTGATAGAAACCAGTTTAAACTGTGTGCTTGAACCAGTTACAGCCTGAAAAACCAGTCAGTAAGTCCCAGTCAGACACCGCGTCACACTAATGAGGAAGTGTTAATTAATCAAATGTTTAAAGTTTACTTCAACTTTATTTAAAATACTTGGTTTTAAAATCATTTTGAAGTGCAACAGTAATCAATATGATCAATAACTGCCATTAATTGGCTGTAGGGCTGGTTATAGCTGGATTAAGAGTCAGCATATGGATCAGTGAAGGGCTGTAACCCAGTTTTATTTTCATCAATGACGAACAATTGATTGATCAGTTATTAACAGAGCCGCAACTAATAAATATTATCACTGTCAATTAATCTGTTGATCATTTTCTTGATTAATTCATCCTGATGAAATCTTGTCAGTTGTCTTTCCTGTCATGATTATTATTACAATCATTTCTCTATAAATTGATTAGTGGTTTGATCCATAAAAAGTTGATCAAAGTTGTCCCTTAAATGTCTCGTTTTGTCCAAAAACTCAAAGGTCTTCAGTCTCCTGTCAGAGAGAAGTAAAGAAACCAGAAAATATTCACATTTAAGAAGCTGAAATCAGAGAATTTGGACTTTTTTTTCCAAAAAGAAAAGTCAAAATAGTGGGTGATTGATTTAATAGGTGATTAATAATCAATTAATCACTGCAGCTGTAATTATAAATCCAACAATCAATAGAAAACAGTGAACAATGTACACAGATTCAGTTTTTACTGTGAAACTAAACAGAAAACATCCACTTCCTGTTTCTGGAATAATTAATGAGTTCATCTCTGAATCAATCAGGTTGATTAGATTTAAAACCTCATTAATTATCTGTCATTTAAACTCTAATCCAATAAATGGAAGTGTTTGTGTGTATAAACAAACATCAGACTGACGATCAACACACAAGGAGAACGTAGAACCAGAACATGTAGAACAGACGGGTTCTCATTAATCATGTTTCTGTGTTTCAGAGGAATCTGTCTGAGGAGAAAGGAGTCGGTCCCTGGCTGCTCGCACTCTTCGTCTTCGTCGTCTGTGGATCAGGTGAGTCCTCCTCCTCTTCCTCTTTAAAACACACACGCACACACACACACACACACACACACACACACACGCCCCTGACACAAACAGCTGTTTCCTGCCAGACTTTTGAACATGAAAGAATATTAACATCAGTGAGTTCAGTTTATTATTTGGACTCACTGATTATTTAGTCATTTTGTGTCTCTTGGATCAATATTCTGTCTTTTCATTTTCCACCAAATCAAACTTTATATTTTTGATCATCTCTTGACTCTGAAAGAAAAGAAGCTTTAAGGAAATTTAAATCTTTTCAGGGACTTGAGTTGATAAATAATCTCACAGATTTATTACTTTAATGAAGTTGATTTAATTTCTATTTTTTTAACAAACAAACTACATTAGAGCTGCAATTAATCAATTATCAGTTGAGTATTAAATTAATCGCCAGCAATTTTGATAATCAATGAATCATTTTAAATCATTTTTTTTAAATTAAAAAATTGAATTTTCTGATTTTGTGGTTTCTTTTCTCCTCTCTGACAGGAAGAGCTCAGATCAATTTGTTGAAATGATCAACAGATTAATCAATAATGAAAACAATTGTTACGGGAACTGAGAAGATTGTGACAGGATTAATTAATCAACAGCTCAAAGCTGAATTCTGATCAGTCAATAAAAAACTCTTCCAATCGTTGATCAGCCTTGTTTTGATTAACCGTTTTAATCATCATGTCAGTTGTTGTGACTGAGGCCCCGCCCTCCGCTGACGTCAGATGGTACGGGCGGGGCCTATGGGTCACTTTGTACCATTCGTGTCACTTTGACAGAAACACGAATCGCGTCCAAACACCTGTTGTGTCTCAGGTGTGTGTTTGTCTGAGCCTGACAAAGATCAGTTAGTAAACAGAGGTCTCACTCTGGGCCAAAGCGCTGATCAAACAAAGATCCATTAGTGAACAGAGCACTCACTCTGATCAAACATCAAAGTCCAGCTGGAACCTGCTGAGACGACAAACTGATAAAAGACTGAAGAGAAACCTGACTGGTTGATTTAACTTTCATCAGGTTTATAAGCTCTTATTCATGTTTATAAGCCCTGGTTGATCAGTAGATCCAAACATTTTGTTATTATTAATATTGATTGTCATTATTGATTAATCTGCTGATCATTTTCTCAATTAATCGATAAGCTGTTGGTCTGATGTCAGATGTCTTGTTTTGAGGAGTAAACAAACCAGAAAATATTCACGTTTAAGAAGCTGAAATCAGAGAACTTGGACATTTTTATTTTAAAAAAGAGACCCAAAACAATTAACTGATCATCAAAATAGTGGACAATTAACTTAATAGTCGATTGCTAATCGATTAATCGCTGCAGCTGTAGTTATCAATCCAATAATCAATAGCAAACGGTGAAAAGTTTGTCTTCAAATGTCTCATTTTGTGCCAAAAACCCAAAGAGATTCAGTTCAGAGAATTTGTACTTTTATTTAAAAAATATTAAAAACAATTAATTATCAAAATTTTTGGTGATTAATTTAATAATCGATTCATCAATAACTTGTGTGTTTGATCCATCGTTCAGAGCAGCAAATACGATCCGTCAACATCACAGTAAAAGTTTTTGTTTGTGTTCCCACAGCCATCTTCCAGATCATCCAGAGCATCAGGATGGGCATGTAGACTGATGTCACCAGCAGGGGGCGGGGCTACGGCAGCGGCGACGACAGACCTGCCAACACCAACATCAGCTGACCGTCATGTCCCCGCGCCCACCTGAACTGAACCAACCAAAACATTCCTGAACTTTGACGCCGTCTGCAGCCGACCTGCTCACAAACGACCAAACAGACCCTGAAAATAAAAAAACAAGCTCCGCCCCCAAAACAAGCGCCAACAAGACCCCCCCCCCCGATAAGCAGCATTAATCTGTTGGTTGAACATGTCTCTGCTCGCTGACCTTCACACACGTGCCTTCCTCTGTTTACCTGTGCTGCTGTGGCCCCGCCCCCTCTGATTACACCTTATCAGTACAGGAGGAGGAGGGGGGGCGGGGTCAGAGTCCAGCCTGCAGCAGGTTTATTCTTCTTCTTGACATTCCAGCAGCAGCTTCCTGCTCCTCTTCCTCAGTGGGACGAGTGAATGAGATGAAGGTGTCAGGTGTGTCTGCACCGTGTGCAGCGTCACCTGAACTGTCTGATGATACGAATAAAGTTTAATTTTCAACATGGACGCCGTGTTTGTCTTCATGTCTCAACTGTTTGGAAGAGGGAGAACTTTTTACTTTTACTGTCGTTTTTATTGTGGTGTCGACATTTATCACAGAACATTTTGTTAGAACGTGGATCAAAATGGTTCTCCTCTGGGGACAAGCTGAAGAACCCTATATGGTTCTAGTTAGCACCTTTATTTCTAAGGGTGTATTTAATGCTGTAAGAGAACGTGGAACATGTTGTCACGGAAATAAAGCTTTGATTGAGGGGTTGAATGTAAATGGTAGATGATTTTTATAGATTGTGTTGGTATGAATAATCGATTAATTGATCGTTAATTTTAATCGAATAAGATTTTTTAAATTTTAAATTCTTATGTTTTGAAAGTTTTACCAACTACTGATCTTTTGTTGAGATAATTTACTTTTCTTCTTTAGATAAACTTAAAGGGAGAACAGGGAGAACAGGGAGAACCAGTTCGGACGCGTGTTCTGGACGACACCAGTAAACAATAAACTGATGTCCAACACGCTGCGTTCGAGGATGGTGACACGTTTATTGTCACACATGCTCACCTTCACACAGGTGAAACATCATACGTCCATAATTCATCTCAGGTAAGTTTACATTGATCAGGTTCAGTTCACCTGTGTCACCTGTGTTTTCTGTCCTACTGCTCCACCTAGTGTACAAACATCAAAACTGCATCTGTGTAATCACCTCTGTACTATTTAAACATGAAACAACACAAACAACAATATTATTGTGGCTCCAACAGTTTTTAAATTTAAATAAATCTTTTCATTTATTTTTCAACCTTTGATCATTTATCGATCAATAGACTGATTCATGGGAAAGGCTTGAAAAACTGGTCCAAACACGTGGATGGCAGCATATGTCGCTCCAATTTCTCCAAATGTTTGGACTTATTTTTCAGCTGACAAGACTTTGACAGGATTCATTAATCGATCGATCGTTTTGAGTCATTTTTTAATCAAAAAAAGTCTAAATTCTCTGATTTCAGCTTCTTAAATGTGAATATTTTCTAGTTTCTTTACTCCTTGTGGACAAAACAAGACATTTGAGGACGACATTTTGGACTTTTGACGTTTTATGGACCAAATAACTAATCGATTAATAGAGAAAATGATCAACACATGATCAACATACGTCCGTGTGCTCCACATGTTTGGACTTTTTATAAAAGTCTCTCCTGTAACGATCAGAGTTGTAGTTCAGTACAACAGTGGCACCTGGTGAATTTTTCTCCAGGGGGCGCTATAATGAAAATCAGGCAGGTATCACACCTGTGTATTTTTTTTTTTTTTTCCAACAATAT
Source organism: Lutjanus argentimaculatus (assembly GCA_034769285.1). Classification (NCBI taxonomy): domain Eukaryota; kingdom Metazoa; phylum Chordata; class Actinopteri; order Lutjaniformes; family Lutjanidae; genus Lutjanus; species Lutjanus argentimaculatus. The sequence goes on along the minus strand of JAWZSL010000001.1, from coordinate 41,964,670 downwards.
CTTTATTTATTTTCAGACATAATAAAACATACATATAACCCCTGGGACTCAAAACTCCTGCCCCGAACCATACAAAACCCATGTCTATCAAACCACGACCAAGACGTAACAACAAAACAGCATAAATAAGTAAATATAATCACTTAAAAATATTAATAATAATAAAAAAATATAATAAATTTAAAAAAAAAAAAAAAAAAAAAAAAAAAAAAAAAAAAAAAGGAACTTAAATACACCATAAAATAATAGTACAAATGCTACCTAGGTAAGTAAAAAAGGGGGGGGAAAAGTACAAAACCAACCATACACCGCTCATACTCACAAGTGCGCATTGCACATAAATTAGATAGTGGTCATTCAAGACCAGACAGTAAACATTTTCCTCAAGTGAACTGCAAAGGGTTACTTATGGGTCCTCCCCAGGTGTTTCCACCAAACGAGACAGGTCTTTATTTGCAAGAAAATTTTTAAAGGGGCCCCAGATATTATCAAAAATTGGCTGCCTTCCCTTGACTGCATACGTGATCTTTTCTAAGGGCAGAGTTGCTGTCATTTCTGAAAACCATTTACCTATCCTTGGTCTATCCATCTCTTTCCAAGCAATTGCAATGACTCTTTTGGCCAACAACAGGCCTATATCTATAAATAATTGATGCTTCTTTCTTATATTACAGTTAGCTGGGTAGATACCCAATAGAAAGATTTTTGGTTCTAAATGTAAATTTATCTCTAATATTTCTTCAATACACTGTTTCACTTCTTCCCAAAATTTCTTTATTTGAGAACACTGCCATACACAATGAAAAATCGTGCCCTTTTCCTTGTCACATTTTATGCAAACATCCGGTATGGAGTTATTAAATTTGTTAAGCTTAACTGGAGACATATAAGTACGCATTAGCCAGTTGTACTGCAGAAATTTTAAGCGTGTATTCACTGTTTGTAATTGAGCTTTGGTACACGCCCTTTCCCACTCCTCAACGGAGATATTCTCCTGTAGGTCCTCTCTCCAGGATTCAAGCTTTCTTATGGATGTTTCTGAAGATTCACCAACCAGTTCATTATATATTTTGGAAATCAAGCCCCTTCCCTGGCAGTCCCACACCATCATTTCTTCGAGTATTGAAAGGCCAGGAATAGACAAGGACTGACTTTGTTGAGTTCTAATAAAATCTCTCAGTTGTAAATATCTAAAGAACTGGCTGCGAGCTATGTCATGCTTGACAACAATTTCATCAAAAGACATCAGATGTTTATCATCCGGACTGTAAAGATCACCTATTTTTTGTAACCCCTGTTCAGCCCAAATCTTAAACCCTCCCCCACCTCCTCCTGGGGCGAAGCGATCATTTCCCCATATCGGACTAAATAATGAGAGTGAGTCAACTACTTTGAAATATTTCTTAACTTGTTGCCACACACTAATCATATTTTTAGTCATGGGATTCTTGGTGTTATTTTTGAGTTTCTTAAAATTAGCTGAGTACAGGTAAATGGGCAAAGGCAGCTTCAGTGTATCACCTTCCATTTCTCTCCACAGTGGCACATTCTCCTCGGAGTAGTAGAACATCAGTGTTCTCAGTTGCGCCGCCCAGTAATACCATAGTGGGTTTGGGCATTTAAGCCCTCCTCTATCATAAGGTAAATACAGCAAGGATAAGCGCAGCCTGGGACGTCTATTGTTCCTTAGAAACCTGAGGAAAAGAGTCTTCAGCTGAGAAAATAAATTGCTTGGTGGTGGCAGAGGTAAATTTTGAAATAAATACAACAGTTTAGGGAGTACATTCATTTTGAGAATATTTATTTTCCCCATTAACGTCATTGGTAAGGCAGCCCATCTGTCTAAGGAATTTGAGATCTCTTGCATAACTGGCTTATAGTTAGTTTCTATGATATTGGTAAGCAAAGGAACAATCTGAATGCCTAAATAAGAGAAGCAATTGACGATCTTAAATTGAGCAACTACATTAGTTGGATTTTCCCTGTCTGCTTGGTTTAATAACATAATGGATGTTTTAGACTTATTAATCTTATAACCTGAAATCTTACCAAACTCTCTAATCAAGTCTAGCAGGGCCGGGATGGATTTGTTGGTATTTTTGAGAAAAACAATTATATCATCCGCATACAAAGCTAAACGGTGCTCCGTCTGTCCTATGACTATTCCAGAGATGCTATCATGTGACCTCACTGCAATTGCCAAAGGTTCAATTGCCATAATGAACAACAATGGAGACAAAGGGTCCCCTTGTCTACACCCTCGGTTTATTTTTATAGTTTTTGAGATATTACTGTTAGTTAAAATTTGTGCATATGGTTCCTTATAGAGTAATCTTATCCAATTACAAAAATTCTCTCCCAAACCAAAGCGAGCCAGAATTTCAAACAAAAAAGACCATTCCACTCTGTCAAACGCTTTTTCAGCATCGAGTGACAGTAGAGCAGTGTCTGGGGCATCCTTTTGGTGATAGAGAATATTCAAAATCCTTCTGACATTATGGAAGCCTTGTCTCCCACGAATGAACCCATTTTGATCCTTCCCAATTATCTTAGTTATTATTTCTTCGATTTTTTTTTGCCAAAATCTTACAAAGTATTTTCAAATCTGCGTTTAGCAGACTAATGGGTCTCCAGTTTTCACATTTATTATTTGGTTTATCTGCCTTCGGAAGCAAAGTAATTAATGCTCCTCTTAGAGACGATGGCAAGGTGCCATTTTGGAAGGACTCAGTAAACATTTCTAAAATTGGAGTCAACAATTTATTTTTAAATTTTTTATAAATTTCAATTGGGAGACCGTCAGGTCCGGGAGTTTTTCCTGCTTTAATACTATCAATTGCAGCAGATAATTCCTCTACTGTAATATCTTTCTCCAAATTATTCCTAAGGTTTTCTGGTACCTTGGGTATGTTTATACTATCTAAAAACATTTTTAATACCGACTTGTCAGTAAATATTTCTGAACTATAGAGGTCTTCATAAAATTTTCTGAAGGCTTCATTTATTTCTGTTGGATCTACAATGGTTTCTCCTTGGTCACTCTGCAGTGAGGTGATAGCTCTTTCACTCTGTAACTGCTTGAGACGCCATGCAAGAACTTTCCCAGGTTTTTCACCCTGCTCATAGAAGGACTGCTTAAGTCGCAACAGACTGGCCGTCGCCTTTGATGCAGATAATTCGTTGTATTGTGCTCTAAGCAGCAATAGATTTTGATGAGCTTCTGGTGACCTTGTTCGATAGTACTCATTTTCTATTTCCTTTATTTTCATCTCTAAGTTTTTTGCCTTTTGAAAAGTCAATTTTGCTTTAGAGCTTGTGATGCTGATTATTTGGCCTCTAATAAAAGCCTTAAAGGCCTCCCATCTCATGCTTGCTGACGTTTCTGTTGTATTGGTTTCAAAATAGAAACTGATTTGTTCATCCAGAAAGGAGACAAAGCCGGGGTCGGCCAACCATTTTTGTTTGCAACGCCAAATTTTAGCATCTTTCACTAGTTTTGAGTCCTGATAAACCAAAGAATTAGGAGCATGGTCTGAAATTAGAATAGCATCATAAGAGCATTCCTTGACTTTGTGCCTTAGCTCTGCAGATATCAAAAAGAAGTCAATTCTTGAGTAGGACTTGTGTACACCGGAGTAACACGAAAACTTTAAATCGTCAGGATTTTCTTCCCTCCAGATATCTATTAAGTTCAATTCTTTCATGAAGTGTTGTATAATTACCCTACTCCGAGAATGAGGCTCTACAGCTCCAGAACTCCTGTCCTTTGCCGGATCTAGTGCACAGTTAAAGTCACCCGCCACCACCCATTTACCAGGGAGAGAGGACAAAATAAGGAATACATTTTGAAAAAAGTTGGGGTCATCTGTATTTGGTGCATAGATGTTTGCCAAGACAATTTGTTCTTTTAGTAAATTTCCTTGAATGATAAGATATCGTCCAAATTTGTCTGTGATAACCTTATTTACCTGGAGTGGTACTGACTCATGTACCATAGTAGTGACACCTCTAGCTTGAGAGTTAAACGATACAGAAAAGACCTTGCCTCTCCACCTCCTCCTGATTTTCAGATCGTCATTGTACATCAGGTGTGTTTCCTGAAGAAACACAATACTAGACTGCATTGATTTTATCCTATTCATGACTTGTTTGACTTTATTAAGTCTACGTAACCCCCTGCAGTTCCACGATGTAATTTTAATTTTTATCTCCCTGGACATTTTGTATAGTTTGTATAGTTATGCTCCCCAAACATTTCAAGGTGTTTGTAAAAAGTAAAAAAATGAAACAAACAAAAAACGAACATAAATAATGCTACTGGTGAACAATATACCCGAACCATCACCCAACTCCAGGACACTTAGCCTGAGTTCTTTCCCCTGTAATCTTAAAACTTCCAGATAGCAGTTAACTGTTCAACCCGAGGGTAAAACAGTATCACTGAGCTAACCAAAAAAACCAACAAACAACTAATTATAACACCAACCTTACACTCTTGTGCTACCATAATTAAACCTTAAACATTTTCATTTCAGAAACACCCTCCTTTAACTGAGCTAAATCAAATTTCACTCTCCTAAGTCACTATGTTGTTCTAGAAAAATCTGAACAGAAATGATGAGTTACTATAACCCCAATTACTTAAGTTAACAAAGTGACAGTTGCCAAAGATACATTCTGCCTCTTCACTCTTATTCATAGAGGGGGGGGGGATACATACAAAGCTTAGCCATGGAGTGAATAGAGTGGAGAGTCACATAGCTTCAACAGTTACTATAAGCTCTGAGTATAAGCCTCGAACATACTGCAATAAACATTATTAAACAAGGGTGTATATTTAACATTATAGTTTGTACCAGCTCGGCTCAATCTTGCGCCTTTTATTTTTCTTATCAGCTTTTACCTTCTACTTTGTAAACCGCGACCCACCAGGTCGTTAACTAATAATTCAGTCCGGTCCCTCTTCTGACCTGATCCGTTTGATGAAGTCCTCCGCCTCGACGTGGTTGTTAAAGATGTGAGACCGTTCCTTATAAGTCACTATCAGTCGGGCAGGGGGGATGATCCCATAACGGAGACCCATTGAACGAAGCTGCCGTCTCACCTCGTCAAACTCCTTCTGCTTCTTGTGAACACCTGCCGCCACATCTTGATAAAACCTCACTGTCTGGTTCTTGTATCGCACTTCTCTTTTTGTCTTGGCTGCTCTCGTCACCAGTTCTTTATCTCTAAAGTTCAAAAACTTCATTATCAGCGTTCGGGGTGAAGGATTGTTATGTGCTCTTGGTCCGATTCTGTGAGCCCTCTCCACCGTTAATTTTGTGCGCCCCAGTGGCAGTTCCAGTGCGTCCGGTAGCCAATTCTCCAAAAAGGCGCACGTGTCTTCACCCTCCACTCCTTCCGGTAAATTGACAAGCCTCAAATTGGAGCGCCTTGATCTCGTCTCCAGATCCAGTAGTTTTTCCTCCAAGTCCTTATTTTTGTTTTCTAGGACTTGAACCTTTGTTTGGAGCGAGGCGACGTTATCTTCAGCTGACGAAATCCTTGTTTCTGCCTCCGTTACGCGCTCTGCACAGTCAGTGATGTCATTCCTGACACCTTCAATGGCGGATAATATGCCGTCAAACCTGGTGGAAAACTCCGTTTTCATGTCATTAATCGCAGTCAGAATGGCAGCCGACATAGGACCGGACTCTCCCTCCACCATATCATTGCTTCTATCCGACGCTTTATCCTGCGGAGTCGAGCTAGCGTTAGCCTCGTCGGAGTCCATGTCTTTGATGCTAGCTGAGGATTCCTTGCTAGTGTTCGGCCTCGTAAAGTCCGACAGTTTAGCTTGAAGAGGTTTATTTCGCCCTTGACCGACTTTTTTCTGTGACACAGGCATCACCCTTAGCTTATCTATCGAAATGGAGGTATTTCAACAGCTCAGGTACAATATTTAAGAAGGATTTAGCCAACAGGGTAGCAGAGCAGGTTAACGCCCGTCTACTCAGCTCGCCGCCATACCGGAAGTCACACCTGTGTATTTTAATCAGTTCCCTGTATTATAAACATATACTTGCAAATTCTTGCTAAATACATTTTCAATGTTCATGAAAAAAAATGACAAAATTTTGGAGTCATGGTAGATGATGTTTGGAAAATATCAGAATTTTATCTCAAAAACTGAATTTTTTACAGCATTTTGAATTTCACTCTCATGTGAACAATTGGAGTCAATGCAAAAATGTCATTTTTAAACATCAGTTTTTCACTTTTGGAGCCAATAAATCATTGTTAAAAACTAATGACCAACATCTCCATGCTGTCTAGATGCAATTTGTATATTTTGGGATTTTTGTCTCAATAACTGAATTTTTGACAGCCGTTTGAAATCTGCCTTTTCATGCTAACAGCTGCTGTCTTGCACACAGGTGACTGGCTTAGTCAATTTGTGAAGCTACAAGTGGTGTTTCCATTTGCCAATTAGCTCAGTGAGATAGAGGATGGTTCTTGGTGTTGAAGGTTGTGAGTTCAAGCCTCAGCTTGTACAACATTTCCATATGAGAAATCTACCCAAACTTTTCACAAAGGTCCAGTCCCATGCCAGATGTCCTCAACTGGAAACACAAGACAATAGTCCTGATGGTGGCGCTACAGCAAGCCTCTAAATTTCAAAACTTTGAAAATTCACAACAAATCAACCATATGTGCTACAGCTTTGGAACTTTCACTTTGAAATGTTCTTTTCCATGGCATGGATGGCTGCTGCCTGGCACCCTGATCCTTGGCTTAGTCAATTTGTGAAACCACACATGAACTGTCACTTGCCAATTAGCTCAGTGAGATAAAAGACAGACTTCAGTGTCAGAAATCGTGAGTTCAAGCCTCAGCTAAGGCAGGATGGACTTTCAAATGTGAAAGCCTTATGTTCAGGTATCATGCTATGTGGATTAGAGACTACTAAGGTCAAAATACACTTTACACAAACAACACTTTTCCCTGTTATCCCTTGCCTAAAATTGCCCGGCCTCGACCATTGTTGCGCAGCAGCTATAATTTTGTTTTGTTTTTGAGTTTAAGTTCCAAAAAGATTTTACCTCTCAGGTGACTTTCTTCATTTACACATGAAGCAGATTCTTACAGTTTTGTAAACACTGTGAACAAAGTGCTGTTGCCTTTGATTTTTAATGAATTATACAAAAAAAAGCAGCTTTCTTTTGCAGTTTTCTCTTAGTCCCACAGTTTTCATGTTTCATGTTCACAATTTTATTTGATCTTTTTAGAAAAGCTGCCATGAAATCAGACATTTAAAGCTGCAACAATCCCAAAAAAGGCCATGAAATCTTGGAGGGATTGAATAATATGTGAAAAGGGCCTTTATTTGTATTTGCTGACTTAAATTAATATTTTTTAGCCTCTTGAAAATTGCTTAGTTAAGGTAAGTTAAGCTACTTTAATATGTGCAAATCATTTCATTAAGAATTCTATTTTATTTTACAATTTCTGCTCAAAAACTAAAGTCAGAAAAAACTACCTCAATAAATATGAAAGAAAACAGAGAGCACAAACCTTCAAACGATGGAAGAAAAAGATGAACACACTCAAACCTTTTGGAAAATAACAATATTTAAGAATAAATAAATACAAATATGGTATCATATTTTAAATTGAAAAACTGCCATCTCGTGGTTTAAAATTGAATTTTTGTCCATAAATTGTCTCTGAGAGACGTAAATGTCTCACTGTCTCTGCACAGAAAGACCAACAGCACACAGTCACCTTCTGTCATCTCCAGTAACTAAGTACATTTACTCAAGTACTGTACTTGAGTAGAATTTAGAATTGTTTCTATTTTATATGACGTCATAGCTCCACTCAACTTTTTACTCCACTACATTTACCTGACAGGTACAGTTACTAGTTACTGACAGGGAGTATTTTACTGCACAATAGTTACTTTTACTTTAATACTGACATACTTTTACTGAGTAAAGCAGGACTTTTACTCGAGTGGAGTATTATTGTTTTTACTGAAGTAAAGGATGTGAATACTTAATCCAGGTCGGCTCACCTGTCTGCAGATCACGTGGTCCTCTGATTGTTGTTGGTTATGATGTCACCTGATCAGGTCCAGGTTCTTTAACTCGGAGGTTCTCCTCTAATGTTCTCCTCTCAGAACATCTCGTTTGTGGTGTCTTCACTGAACCTCGTGTCTCTATTTTACCGTGTTGATGGACTGATCAGCTCATCTCACCTGCTGTATTAATTATCAGGTGTATATCGACCCGCTCGCTCTCTGCTGCCACCCAGAGGTTGAAATCAGCAGCGTACAGATGGATGCTGAGGGCGGAGGTAACCCCAACAATGATCCAGGCCTGCGCAGAATCGATCACCGGCGATCGTTGCACAGTGCTTGAGAGGTGCAGTGCATGCTGGTTAGATTTGTGTCCGACTTGATCCCGACTCGCTCTGACGTCATGCACACGTGGACAACGTAACTTTCAGGAGCTCAAGGTGGCTGCAGTTTTTAGAGCCAGACACTGCAGCTGATTGAAGCACCTGTTTGTCACCTGATCGATGAGCTGACAGGCTCTGATTGGCTCTTAATTTTGACAACAAACGCCACGTGTTGTATAAAATATTAATTTTCTGTGTAATTGTAATATTTAGTGCTTGATGCATTAGTCAGATGTTGTCCAATAAAGGGTTTTTAACACATTTTTACAGTTTTGACCTACTGACCTAATTTTCAAGTCTTTCCTGTAACAATTATTTTCATAATCAATCAATCAGTTGATCATCTTCTCCACTAATTGATAGGTTGAGTTGCTGGTCCATAAAATGCAAGAAAATGTTGATCAGAGTCCAGGATGACGTTCCTGTCACAATCTTGTCAACTGAAAAAAAATTCAAGTGTTTTCTGTAACAGTAATTTTCTTTTTGATTGATCTGTCATTTTCTCCATTAATCAATTAGTTGTTTGGTCAATAAAATATCAGAACATGGTGAAAATGAAATTAATCAAAGTCCAAGATGACATTGTCAGATGTGTTGTTTTGAGGAGTAAAGAGCCAGAAAATATTCACATTTAAGAACATTTAAAAAAATTAGAATCAATTAATCGCTGCAGCTCTAATGTGAAATGATGAAGATCCATTTGATGCAGCGTTCACTGCTGCAGTAGTTCTGTTTGTCCACAGGGTGGTGCTGTTTGAGTAGAACTATGAGTAGAGTCCAGTAGAGTGAAGGTCAGTCAGCTGAGCAGGTACTGTGTCTCACCTGTCCAGGTATTGTTGGTCTTCACTGCCTGCACACCAAACTCCATTCAGAAATCACACGTTTATCGTCGCCTTGTTTTAAAGCTTTTTTTGTGCTTTAATTTAATTTTAGTAACTTTGTCACTGTTTTCTTTCAATGTATATGAAGTATATTTATATATACTGTGTGAACACAGTGTTTCTATATTTATATTTGACCCATTCTGTTCCATAATTCTTCCGTAAATTCATTCTGATGAAAGATGTAAAAGAAAAACAGACTTTGTGTAAAATCTTAAAACAGTTTTAAAATCTCCTGCATGTTTGTTACCTGAAGACTGAAGATGGTTTCATGTAGATCTTGTCTCCTCACTTCAGCTTTTATCTTCAGACTGTCTCCCTGTCTTTGTCCCTCAGTGTGGACCTGATGAGGCAGATTTGTTGTCCCTGTGTGGACGCAGCCGGTTTGACCCACATCACTGAAGCAGACAGACAGACAGACAGACAGACAACAGCAGATGTGGGTCAGCGAGGGTTAAAACCAGACTCTTCTTTGTTTGGAGGCTTTTGTCTCCTTCGCCTTCGTCTGGAGGATGATTTGATTGACATCAGACCAGCGTCTGTCCTGTCATGTCCTGTCTGTTTCTCTGTCTGTCTGTTACAATTTTATTCATCATAAATTATCATTTTATTTTTTCTTGTTAGGTTGTTAATGTCTGTTTTTATTTTTACAAATTTGTTTTATTGGGATTTTATTTACAGCATGAACAGATGAAGACAGAAAACAAAAATAAAATCAAATAAAATGAATAAACAAAAACATGTGTGACACATTTTCATATTATTAAATATGTAAATCAAACAGCAGCTACCTTTGGGTTTTATTTTCAGGCTACGACAAAAGATTTAATCTAAACTGAAGTGAACGTTTCATCATCAGCCCTCATTGTAACATTTACAAATCTGTAATAAACAGTTAATAACAGGTTATAACTACCAGTTTTATTTGTTTCTGCAGGAACGTCGTGTTCAGTGTTTTTGTGTTTGAATGTGTCAAATAATTTAATAAACTGCAGCTCGTTGATTGGATCATTTTCTCATCCTGTCACTTCATCTTCAATCAGGACGCGTGAACACAACAAAGAGAAAAATAATCACAGTGACTATTTATGAGGTAGAGCTGCAGTTATTAATCAATTAATTAATTGTTAATTGACTATTAAATTGATCATCCACCATTTTGATAACTGATTAATCATTTTGAGTCATTTTTTTAAAGCAAAAGAAGTCCAAATTCTCTGATTTCAGCTCTTTAAATGTGAACAGTTTCTTGGTCCATAAATAGTCAGAAAATGTTGATCAAAGTCCAAGATGACGTCCTCAAATGTCTCATTTTGTCCACAACCCAAAGATGTTCAGTTTACTGTCAGAGAGGAGGAAAGAAACCAGAAAATATTCACATTTAAGAAGCTGAAACATGTAACAATACTTTTCTTTATCGACTGATCATTTTCTCCATTAATCAATTAGTTGTTTGGTCAATAGAAATGTCAGAAAATTGCGAAAAATGGAATTGATCAAAGTCCAAGATGACGTCGTCAAATGACGAGAATAATTGATTAATAATCGAATGTCTGTTGCAGCTCTGTGTATAATGATAATAAATGTCCTTGAATCATTTTCTCCACTAATTGATTAGTTTGTTTGTTTGGTCCATAAAAAGTCCAGGATGATGTCCTCAAATGTCTTCTTTTGTCCACAACTCAAAGATCTTCAGTGGATCATTATCCTGATCAACTGACAATCCACTAATAAACGTAAAGAAACATAAACTCAGAATGTTAGCAGCTTGATTTAATAAAATCACAACAATTAATGATCAACCCGATTATAGATTATTGATAGAAATCTATTGCCATGTTTCCATCCAGATGTGTCACAAATGTTCGCTCAACTTTGAGTAAATCGTCCAAAGAAAAAGTGAATAAAGAGTGAGTTCTATCCAGCACTGTTCTGTGTTCTCCGATTCATGGAGAACAGCAGCAGGTGGCGCCAGTTATCCAGTTAGTGAACCATTAAACCACCACAGAAGAAGAAGAGGAGACAACGAAAAGAGCATCAGAGGAGTGAAAAACAAAACACAGAAAACGTGAGGAAGGTTCCATCAGATCTGTGTGGAACCATCACAGATGTGCTACAGAACCGTGAGAGCCATGAGGAAACAGCTGCTCAGTCATGTGACTTGTGATTCAGACAGTTCGCCAGCCTCGGATCTGATCGGGCCAATCACAACGGTTTATATAATATGGGGCGGGGTCTATAAGATGATCGACAGATTTGACAAGTGATGTCACACGTTTCACTGCTCTGATTGGTTGTCGGACGGTCCAGCTGTGTCCAGAGGCAACGTGTTGATGAACGAGGCCCAAAACTGATTCACATCTGTGATTCAGTGCAGTGATGACATCATGGCGTTCCGTAGGGATCACAGGTTTATGGCGTCCAGCAGGAGGAGGAGTCAGGAGTCACAACAACATGACATCATGCTCAAGAATTATGGAAAACATCATGTCGTGTCATCCTGCAGGATTGTGGGTAAATTACGTCCTGCAGGATTGTGGGTACGTGGCGCCCTGCAGGATTGTGATCACATGATGTCCTGCAGGATTAGGGTAAATGACATCATGTCTGGAGGGTTACGAGAAGACAAGGTCGTGCTGATACCACAGAGCTGCCACAGGTCGAACCACCTGGTCTCAGAGTTTTGTCTGTTTCACCATCATTTCTTATTGCGATAGGTGATTCATGTCCAGGTGTGTCCAAGTGGAGGACAAACACCTGTAAAAAGAAGCTCTGTCCAAATCACCATGTCCCTTCATCAGTACATTTATGGTTTCATCCCTTCATCAGTATATCTATCTTCATCGTCTTGTCTTGTCCCCGTCGATGTCCTCAGCTGTTGGACGGCTCTTCTGGTTTCAGTCGGATGGCCCAGGAGTTGGCAGACACGATGTCACCACGGCGATGGATGCGGCAGGTGTAAACGCCCTCATTGAACTCGTTGGCAACGATGCGGAGGTCTCTGTCCTTCATGACGATGTATCCGGGGATGGAGGCGAGGATCTGCTCGCCGTCTTTATACCAGCTGGACAGAAACAGAAAGAAACAGAGATGAACGGAGACATTTTAGGTTTGAAGACGTTTCCTCTCTGACAGGTGAGCTTTTAAAATCTAGACTTTTATTTGAATGTTTTTTTTTTATTGTGGATGGAGTTGCTCAGTTGTCATGGAGACGGTTCAGCTGCTATCACATGACCTAAACATGAGACCTTCAGGGTTACCACCATTGACCTTATATTAAATCCACCTGTAATCATGTGACCTGCTCAGGTCACGTGATAACAACCAAACCATCTCCATGACAACTGAGCAGGAAGGCCATGAGATAAGGTCGAAAGCTCTAGAAACAAAGGACATTGTGACAAATTCACCTCACTTATCTGCTGATTGAATTATTGATCTTCATCAGGTTTATGTGTCTGACCATAATAACAATCTGTCACTTGGAGCTGAAATGATCGATTACCTGACCGTTAAATTTAAGTTAATCAGCAACTATTTTGATAATAATATAAAAACAGAAACATCTTTCAAGCTTCTGAACTGTGAATATTTTCTGCTTGGACTGCTGAAGATTCTGACTCTGAGATTCTTTTCTTCTACTTGTTGACATTTTATAGACCTTAGTTTTAATCAATAACGAAAGTAATCAATAGTTCCATCCTTTCATTGATCCGTTCCAGCTTCAGTTTCATATGAAGTATTGATCAGCTGACCTGACTTTGGGCGGTGAGCGGGGGTTTTTGGTTCCGCAGCGGAAACCGACCACCTTCCCCCGAGGAACCATCTTGATCTTGACGTTGGCCGGAGGCGGCGTTGGCGTGGTAACCGCCTCCAGAGGCTCTGCGGGACAGGAAATGAGAGTCATACCAGAGACGGTGAGACGAGAGGACAAATCTCAGAGAGAGAATCAGGTTTCTGTCTGCAGGTCCAGACTGCAGCAACGAGCTGACACCATTTTGCATGAGACTGTTTACTTGTCCTAGATGTTCCATGATGTATAGATGTTCTAGCTGTTCTCTGGTGTATGAATGTTTTAGACATTCTATGATGTTCTAGGTGTTCTATGATGTATAGATGTTCTAGATGTTCTATGAAGTATAGATGTTCCAGGTGTTGTTGATGTTTTATTATGTATAGATCTTATCTGGTTAAATAAAGGTCAAAGTTCCACTTGGTCACAGAGTGGAACTTTATTTATTGGAGTGTGTATGAAGTGATGATGTCATCATGATGTCATCTCACCGTAGCAGAGGTCACAGCGTTGAGGACAGTTCTTCTTCATGAACGTCTTCCTCCGCTCACAGAAGCCGAGTCGAGCCCACGGCTCACAGACTCGCTTCTTGTCTAGACAACCTGAGGACAGACAGAACAGCTGTCAGACACGCAGGACTGACACAGTACTGACGCAGTACTCAGCAGTACTACAGTGTAGAAATACTCTGATATAAGTAAAAGTACTGACAAGTAATCAGATACAAGTAATAGTACTGACAAATACTTTGACAAAAGTAAAAGAACTTACAAATAGTCTGATACAAGGTGAGTGCAGGTGTGTTCAGGTGTGTCCAGGTAGTATTCAGGTGTTTTAAGGTGTGTTCAGGTGAGTGCAGGTGTGTTCAGGTGTGTACCGTAGAGTCTTTGGATGCCCCACACGTCGTCCTGGGCGATGTTCCTCTGTCCCGTGTATGTGGCGTTCGGGTGCATCAGAGCCTGTGGGTCTCTGGAGTGCCACAGACCGAGAGCATGACCGATCTCATGAGCTGCCACCTGAACAAGGTCGTTCAGCCACACACCTGCAGTCACATGACAACAGCTGCAGAGTCACATGACAACAACTGCAGAGTAACATGACAACAGCTGATCTCTGGCTGCTACGTCATGATAATACAGAACAAACATGCCACACATGTCACTGTACTGCTGTGTACAGTATTCCAAGTACTTTTACTGCAGTACAGTTACTCTTAGTACAGTGCAGTTACTCCTATTACTGTGGTACAGTTACTCTTAGTACAGTACAGTTACTCTTACCACAGTACAGGTATTCTAGCTGCAGTGCAGTTACTCTTACCACAGTACTGTTACCTTGTTTCCAGCTGAAGCGGGACTTGCCGAGGATCCAGAACTCGTGGTTATCAAAGTGGATTTCTCCACGCGGCGGCAGGAAGGCGTGAGCCAGCTCGCCATTCAGCCCGTCAAAACATGGGTGGAGAGGAGACCACCAGCAGTCGGTGTGGTTAAAGGTGTAGAAACCTAACGCACCCACCCACAAACACACACACACACATTAATCTCAACATGTCTTCCTCTGTTTGTTTGTCTGATGATTTAAGCTCCTCCTACCGATGGTGATGTCAGCGGTGGCGTTGGCGTCGGTAACCTCGGTGAAGGTCAGCGGAGACACGTCGCTCCACTTGGTGAAGGCGATGCTGATGGCCTTCCTCGTGTCTTCCACGTTCAGAGTGTTTGGAAACTTTATTATCCTGGGAGAGAGACAGGTCAGAGAGACAGACAGGTGAAAGAGACAGACAGACAGATAGGGCAGACAGACAGACAGACAGGTCAGATAGGTCAGACAGACAGGTTGTTGGTAATGAAGCTGTAATCAGTGGGGGTTTTTGCCCTGAGTGAAGCCTCTCAGAGACTGAGGGGAGGCGTTTGATTGGCTGAGCTCGCACACTTTCCTGTGAGGAACAGTTCAGGGTAAAAACATCGTCATGTAAAGGCAGACTGGCCAATCAGAGGGCATTCAGAGGAACAATTCAGCTCAATCAGTTCACTTCAGCAGCTCAGTGTGTCTCTGTGTGAAGGTTTAAACTCACAGTCTGATGCTGAGGACTGAAACATTAAAACTCTGTTTACAATTGACACATTGATCAGCTGATTATCAGCTGATTATCAGCCGATCTCTGAGCACCAATGAGCATCCAGCAGTCATAATGGTTTATTTAATATTTCTGTTTTTAGCCTTTAATGAACACCATTTCCTACAAGCCCACAGACCACAGCAATCAGTGCTGGAAATTAACTAAGTATATTTACCAAAATACTGCACTTCCCTTGTGTGTTTCCATCTTATAATACTTTTTACTTCTCTGACAGCTGCAATTCCAGACTTTCCACTTCCTCCTGGGAGCTCCCGAGGCATTCCCAGGCCAGATGAGATATGTAATCCCAGTGGGGCATGCCTGAAAAACCTCCAGAGGCAGGCATCCAGGAGGATCCCAGTCCTGGCAGCAGTTCTACTCCGAGCTCCCCCCAGATGTCCAAACTCCTCATCTGATCTCGGAGGTTGAGTGCAGACACCCTACAGAGGAAACTCATTTGGTCACTACCCAAAGCTCTTGACCACAGGAGAGGGTTGGAATGGATTGACAAATTGCCGGATTGACTTCCAGCTCAACTCTCTCTTCACTACGATGGTGTGGTGCAACGCCCACATTACTGCTGTTACTGGACCCACCCACCTGTTGACCCCCGAGTTCTCCCTCGCTTGAGGCAGCAACACATTTCCAGTCTGGAGGGTGATATCCACTTGCAGCAGAGACATGACTGGCTGTTTCACACTTGGCTGCAAACTGCCACAGTGCTGAAGGTCACAGTCTGATGACGCCAACAGTTCTCAAACCAAACACCCTCCTCACCCTGGCTGAGCCCTGACATTCTGTCCATGAACTTCAGGAGCAGGATCAGATACATTGGACAATCCAACAGCCACTGAGGGCATCTTTGACTTTGTGCTGAGGGCACGGACACAGCTCTCACTTTGGTTATACAGGGAACAGATGGCTCATAGGAACAGCCCTGGTACTCCATACTCCCACAGCACCCCCCAGGGGTACAAGGTCGTAGGCCTTCTCCAAGTCCACAAAACACATTTAGACTAGAAGGTCAAATTCCCATGGTCCCCCCAGTAACCCTGCAAGGTTAAAGATCTGGTCTACTGTTCCATGATCAGGATGGAATCCACATTGTTCCTCCTGACTCTCAGGTTCAACATTTGGTTGGAGCCTCCTTTCCAGCACTCTAGAGTAAATTTTCCCAGGGACGCTGAGCAGTGTGATACCCCGATAACTGGAGCACACCCTCTGGTCCTCCTTTCTGAAAATGGAAACCACCACCCTGGTCTGTCACTCCACATGTCCCTGACCTCCATGTAACACTGAAGAGACGTGTCAGCCCAACAATGTCCAGAGCCTTGAGCATCTCAGGGTGAATCTCATCTACACCCTGGGCCTTGCCTCCAGGGAGCTTCTTTACTACCTTCGAGACCTCTGCAGGGATATGGACAAGACTTTACCCACATCTTCAGACTCTGTTTCCTCCAGAGAGGACATGTTGATCAGATTCAGGAGTTCCTCAAAGTTCTGCTTCCACAGCAGTTCTCCTCCCTGGCTGAACACAGCCTGATCCAAGTCTTGCTTTCCCTTCCTGAGTTGTTGGATGTCTTAATCTTCAGCAGCCAGCAAGGCTGCAGCCCTTCTGGCCCCCTAGTACCTCTCTGCTGCTTCAGAAGACCTCTGGATCAACCAAGCCTTAAAGGCAGTCTTCTTCAGCTTGACGGATTCTTTCTGTCCACCAGCGGACACAGGTGACCTTCTGATCACAGCTCCTACCAGCTGTCTCTATGATATGGCCCATTCTGATTCCATGTCCCCAGCCTCCAACAGGCTGCACGAGGAATTCCTACTGAGATGTGAGTTGCAGATCTTGCAGACAGGGGCCACTGCCAGACATTCCCAGTTCAGCCTCACTACAAGTTTGGGTTTACTTGGTCAGTCCAGCAGCCTCTCCCACCATCTGATCCGGTGGCGATTAGCTGACATCTCTGCTCCTCTCTTCACCCAAGTGTCCAAGACACGATGATATGACCGCAAAGTTCAATCCAGGACCAGCACAGAAGTCCAATAACAAAGCATTGCTCTAGTTCAGATTAGGCCTCGTCCTTCTCCTGTGCAAGTGTTGAAGTCTCCTTGCAGAACTATATAGTCTCCAGATGTCACAACAGTCAGAGCCTTCAGTGACTCTCAGTCACATGGAGGCAAGAATCTCGTTCTCAAGGAGAACTCCAACACAGTGACGCTCACCGTTGTGAGTATCCTCACAACTGACTGGCACCTCTCACCCTGGACACCCTCTGGAAAAGGAGAGAGTCCAGCTCCTCTCCTGGAGTTTGGTTCCAGAACCAGTGTTGTGTGTAGAGATGAACCCAATTATATCTTGTTGGTCCTGCTCCACTATGGTCTTCTATGTGAACATGCCACTGATTCTTCAGCTCTGAGGAGTGAAGAGGAGAGCTGAGTGTGTACACCCTCTTCCAGTACAGACCCTCACCACAACCAACACTCCTCCAGTGCCTCCCTGTGGTGCTGTCTGGGAAGTGAACTGCATGAAGATCTCAGAGCAGCACTGGGCCCCAGTGGTGTGTCGCACAGGCCCACTGCTGAGAGGATACATCTGCAAACCACTGCCCCGTCTATGGGTAAAATACCATCCGCTGCTTTGTTGGTAATCTCTGGAATGATGATGATGATGCTGAGATGGAGCACTGCTGCCTGAGCAACAAAGGGCCTCCATCCATCCCCCTAACCCAATCCCATCTCCACCACCCTAGAGAGGAAACTCTAATCTCTGTGCTGTGGAGGCACGGGGGCTCAGCCTTTTCTCATATGGCGAAGAGATAGGCACCCGGGGCTGATGATGGGACTCTGAGCTCATGACAGTGTCTCTGACGCAGCACTCGGTCACGTAGAGTGTCAGCCTGTAATGGAGGAGGTTGATATGGAAGCAAAAACTGAGGAGATGTCAACAGACTGACCTGCAGAGAAGAAGCAGCTGGAGTCCTGAAATGTGGGAAGCCTGCTCTTCTTCACTAACTCCATGAGCTCTGCTGCAGAAAAGGTGCTGTCACGCTGGAAATGAGAGATGCTGATATCTTCAGTCTGTACAAGAACAAGGGAGACAGGAGCGACTGTAACTCATCTCATCTCCCTACACTGCATCACCAGTGTACTGCAGACTCCAGGTCCTCACAGAGAAGCTTTACACAGAGTCACAAGCAGGGTTCAGATATGATCTTCTCTCTGAGGCAGCTGCAGGAGAAGAGAAAACCTCCACATGGCCTTCATCGACCTCAAGAAAGCTTTCAACCTCCAGAGCAGGAGCAGGCTCTTCCAGATGGTTGAATGGATAAGCTGCCCCCCAAAACTCTTCAGCATCCTCAAGTCCTTCCACATTGGCATGCAAGGCACCATCCAGTTTGATAATTCCACCTCAGACCCTTTTAAAATCTGTTGTGGTGTGAGGGTGTGTTCTGGTGCCGTCCTCTTTGCAGCAATGAGCCTTCAGAACATCTACGGAGGGAGTCGACCTGCACACAAGGACAGACGGTAACAAACCGTCATGGACCGGTTCACCAAAGCATGCAAGGACTTCAGCCTGACCATCAGCCAAAACCAAGACAATGGGAGAAGGTACTGCGCACCTGAACCCTGCCTACCTACCTCTACCCTGACCCTGCAGGACACAAACACATCATCATCAACATCATGATGGACGATGACATCGATGCTGGGTCTTTAAAGGTCTTCGTCTCTGCACCACGTCCTTAAGTTAGTTGTGTTAAATAAGAAAATAATAAACATGGTATGGAGACGTAGTGCAATGAACAACAGCAACGGCTTCTTGTGGAACAAGTGGAACATCTTAGGGAACTGAGGGGACACACTACCTCAGATACAGAAGGTTTTAAATCATGATGCTGCGATGGCAGAGGACTCAGTTGTCCATGACTGTTTCTACTACTACAAGATTAATTTTTTTACCGAATGTAGATGTCGACTCTGTCAGATGGAAAATCTGTCAGAGTCGACGTCTAACAGAGTGAACAAAATGTTATATTTTTTCATTTCACAGCACAGTCGTAGTCAGCAGCCATTTTATTTTTAAAGTAGCTCAGAGTTGTCGTAATGCTAATCAAAATACACATTTGTAAACCGTAATTCATATTTAGCTTTTATTTAGAAGGGATATGGAGTTGACATGTTATGGTTGAGACACATCTGATAGCTATATTATTTAATTAATTTGTTTTAAAATAGAAAGTTTACCAGTGCTTGAGCAGTATTCCCACCTTTTTCAAACCAGGAAGTGAGACAGGGGTCCTTCGGGTATAGCTAACCCTTTTTATGCCTGATTAAATCAATCAATTTGAAGGATTTTAGCACATTTTTAAATTGTTTTAAGTTTTGAATTCTTGTCTTGTTCATAAATTACATATATTTCATATATATAAATCCATAAAGAATACATTTTCTCAAAAAACACAAACAAATTGAGTGTTGATGTTTATAATTTTTAAAGGGTTTATTTTGGGAGTAAATGATTTGTCCCAGAGTGATATACATAATAAAGATAATACTCATTTTATGTAACTGGATGGATGGACAGACAGATGGACAGACAGACGGATGGACGGATGGGTTCCTACCTGTATGTGATGTTGTGGTGCATCCACTTGTGTCCCACAGGGTTGATGGCGTAGCGTCTGTTTCTCGTTCCTCTGAATGTCTCCATCACTCTGCTGCTGCCAGATGCCTGAAAAATACACCACAACGTGAATCGTTAGCCAATCAGCAGCCTCCAAACTGAGTAATGACATCACTTCCTCTGATGTCCACTCGAGGCTGCTGTGATCAAACTGTGATGACGTCTATCTGAGAAAAGATTTAAAAGATTAAACATCAAAGAAACAGTCAGGAAACGAACCGTTCTGCACATGCGCAAGCAGGCCGCCATCTTGGATAGCTACCTATGGCAACACCACTTGGGCAAACCAGGTAGTTTGCTGTGATTAGCCTGTTAGCTAGCTGCATGATCCGGAAAGCTGGGAAACGGATCATGTAGCAGGCACGGATCTTGTAACTGGATTATGTATCTGGAACAGATCGTGTGGATGGAATGAATTGTGCAGCTGGAACGGACAATGGATCGTGCAGCTGGAATGTATCGTGTAGCAGGAAGGGATCAGGATCGTGCAGCAGAAACGGATTGTGCAGCTGGAACGGATTGTGCAGCTTGAATGGATCGTGCAGCTAGAACCGATAATGAAACTGGAACGGATAACGGATTGTGCAGCTTGGACTTTGAGGCTGATGATGAGGCTGCAACCTTCCTCACATTCAGACAGAACGCCTCATAGTATACAAACTATATAAATATGGAAAACAACAAGATGAAGTGTTCATGCAGCTAGGACGGATAACGGATTGTGCAACTAGAATAGATCATGAAGCCAGAACGGATAACGGATTGTGCAGCTGGAATGGATCGTGCAGCTGGATCGGATCGTGCAGCTGGAATGGATTGTGTACTGACAGAAACCTGTGGAAAGACAAACTTAACATAACTTAAGTTAAAAACATCCAGTCACAGAGCTTCACTGTCTCTGTCTGTGGATTTGGTTTTTGATTTGACAGAAAACATTCAGAGAACCAAACTGAAACGTTTCCACATGAACAGCAGAGTGTTGAAACGTGGCAGCAGACTGATTCAGGACAGATGTGTAGACAGAAATGCTTCAGTCTGTCTTTGTGTTCCTCCTTTGATCCCCCCCACCTCTTCCTCCTCCTCCTCCTCCTCCTCCTCCTCCTCCTCCTCCTCCTCCTGCCCCCCACCCCTCTCAGATATGTGTCACCACCATGTGAACCTCCTCTGTTCATCCACATCTGTAAACTGAACCTCTGCTGGACTCAGTCCAGTCTCACAATAAAGACTTCAGGACTTCCTGTTCTGTCTCCAAACATCACCAACAAGAACAGACCTTCAAAATAAAGGTCCTGGAATCACAGTTACACCTCTTCAACATACAAACATCATGTACAGAAGAACATGTGTGTTATTTGTGTGTTTGTTTGTTTGTCTCAGTGAATTCTGGGACCTGAAACGATTTTATAGTTTTTAAAGGCTCATACCAAACAAGTTTTTTGACTTTTAGGACTTTTCTTTCTCCCTCTGCAGTTTGACACAACTAGAGCTGCACTGATTAATTGCTATTAAATTAATTGTCAACTATTTTGATAATCAATTAATCATTTTGAGACATTTTTAAAATAAACAAATGTCAAAAATTCTCTGATTTCAGCTTCTTAAAGTTGTGAACAAAATAAGAAATCTGAGGACGTCATCTTGGACTTGAGGAAACACTGATCAACATTATCTGACATTTTACTGATCAAAAAACTAATTGATTAAGGGAGGGAAAATGTTTGACAATGAAAATAATAATTATAAATTAGCTACAGCCCTAAAAAAGACAAAGATGGAGAGAAGCTGTTTGACTGATCGATACAAACATGATCAATAAATCCTGAGAATCTGAAAGACCCAAAACAAATATTTGAGTTAATATTTAATATTTAATGAGCTGATCATTAAAATCAAGTAAAAACATTAAAACTGACAGAATAATTACAAACTATTTTAATCTAACAAGCCTGATTTCATTAAATGATCATTTCTGTATCTTATTGAACTTTGCTGATTATTTTCATGATTGATTATCGTTGATTATTGTAATTATTCAAACATGGTGTCTTGAGGTGTGAGAAGAGGAAAAACAGCCAGCAGAGAACTGATGGAAGTTTTGATCATAAATTCTGATCGGTAAGTGACTGAAACTATTGATTGATTATCAGAATTATCTGTTGATCGATTGATGGATGAACTCACTGACCTGCGGCCTCGCACGGCTCCGCTCACCTTCATCACCGTCACCACCATCATCATCATCATCACACCATCAGAGGAGGCTCCATGACGACAGTCCGTCACATGACCCGTCAATCAATCAATCAATCAATCAATCAATCAATTCCGGTGCGTCCGTTCTGAACAAACTGAAGAACTGAAGAGAAGAAGAACTGTTCTCCCCTGTTGCGTTCTGTTCTGTTGTGTTCTGCTCTCCTCTCTTCTGTTCTCTTCTGTTCTCAAACTCTCCTCCCGGACTGACTGACGGAACGCTCGCTGCTGCAGAGGGGCTGTTCTGGAGGGGCGGGGTCAGGTGTGTGTGTGTGGTGTGTATGTGTGTGTGTGTGTGAGCGGTGTCCATTTACACTGAGACTCTAAATGTGAAGTTTAACCCTTTAGATTCAGACTGAGTTTGTTTTTGTTTCTGTTCACAATAAACAAAAAGTTTCAGTTTAAATTATTTAAATTAAAACTTTAAATTTAAATGTTTTTATTTCATTTTTATTTTTTTTATTTTTGATTAATTATTACTTCCTGCAGCTGTTATTTTCTGAATGTGAGCAGCAGATGAACAAACTCAGACCTGGTCCTGTTGTTGCCTGTGGGGGCCCTCGAGGTCCGGGGCCACAGGTAGGACCACCCCGAGGTGTTTTCCCACCGACAGCAGTCCAGATGTGCAGAGTTTGTCTTGTCTCTGTTCAGAACATCAGAACATCTGTCCAAACAGAGACACTGACACCTCTGACAGACTCAAACAGTCAAACAGAGCTGCTGCTGCATCGTGTTTCCAGAGCTGAAACGAATAATCGATCAATCAATTAACTATTGATTGTTAAATTAATCACCATCTCCTTTAATGATAGATACATCGATTTGAGTCTTTTTTTTTTAAGAGAAAAGGTTCAGATTCTCTGATTTCAGCTTCTTAAATCTGAATCTTTCTCCTCTCTGACAGTAAACTGAAGATCTTTGAGTTGTAGACAAAACAAGACATTTGTCACCATTTTACCGTCAGATTAACATGAGACTGACATGTTAAATTAGGTCAGATTAACATAAAATTTACATGCAATTTACATCAGACTAACACAAGATTTACATGGTCTTTTAAGTCAGATTAGCATAAAATTTACATGTTAAATCACATCAGATTAGCAAAACTCTACATATTAAATTACGTCAGATTAGCATGAAATTTATATGTTAAATTACGTCAGATTAGCAAAAAATCCACATATTAAATTACGTCAGATTAGCATGAAATTTACATATTGAATTAGTAAGATTAACATAAATTTTACATGGTCATTTAGTCAAATTAACATAAAATCTACATGTTAAATTACATCAGATTAACATGAGACTGACATGTTAAATTACATCAGATTAACATGAGACTGACATGTTAAATTACATCAGATTAACATGAGACTGACATGTTAAATGACATCAGATTAACTGAATGACATGTTAATTACATCAATTAAACTGAAGATCGTTTTGCATATTTTTATGCACAAGTTTAAAAAAAAAGGAAAACACCAGAAGGCAAAAAGTCTAAATGTTTGTCAAAAGTGTTTCCTGCCTGAGGTGTAATAGGATCAAACCAGAAACAGACGGTCGGCTGGGTGAATAAATGATGACATCATGAATCATGTGATGTAAAGGTCACTTCAACATCAGATGATGATGAGGCTGCAACCTTCCTCATATTCAGACAGAACGCCTTATAGTATATAAACTATATAAATATGGAAAACAACGAGATAAAGTGTTTGTGTAAACTGTAAACAATAGAGGAGTGAGTAAATTAAAGTATATAGAGTATATAGAGTATATAGAGTGTGTTTGGAAGGTTCATGTCAGAGCAGTTTATTCTGTTTCCTGGAGATTTGTTTATAATTTGACAGACGAGTTTTTTCATTCAGTGTGAATGTAAACATATAGATTAATTTCTGCAGTAACAATAGAACACGAAGCTGCGGATGACGGTTTATTCTAATGGAGGAATAATAAGGAATTCTTTTTGTATTGTTGTTGTTTATCAGGCGTTGGCAGCTCTCGGCCTTCGGTCACCTTCATGCCGACGAACCGCCCGCTCAGCATCTTCACAGCAGCTCATTATCATATGGTGACATCACATCCTGCATGTTAAACAGCTGTCGCTGCTCATTAGGGCTGCCGAATGAGTCTGAATGTTGGCAGCTGAGGTGCCTGGCACGCTCCCATCATGCACTGCAACAGTGACCTCACACCATCTCTCAGCCTCGGATCAATACCGCCACACAAACCTGAGAGCACAACACATCATCATCATCATCATTGTCATTGTCACTGATGATGTCACTGCGCGAATGTCTAAACATAAGAAAAGACTATTAACGTTTAATCAGTGTGTTCTTGACTTTTCATCAGTTCTCAAACTCATCAGTTTTTAGATATTGATCAGATATTGATCACTCATTCTTGAGTATTGGGACAAAATTGTATTTTCAGGGGGTTTGATTTTTTACTGAGAAAATATATTTTAAAAATCAAACTCTTAGCTGCAGACCCCTTAACAGTTTGTTAACAACAAGTTTGGCAACAGAAACACGAGCAGTTCTGATCGCGTCCTCAGTCCAGTCGATATGTTTAATATCTTGCAGCCAAAAACAAAAAACAAAAGGAGATGATGCTTTTACTGTTTTGGCTCCAACATTATGGAACAAACCTCCTCAACATCAGAGCAGCTGAGTGATAAACTCCAGTTTAAAAAGTTGTACAAAACTAGCATTTGTATGCTATATTTAAATATTTTAATGTTCTTTTATATCTTGTTTTCCCATCTCAAGGCACTATATAAATAAAGTTTATTATTATTATTATACATTCATCTGCACTTCTAAAAGGAACAGTTCAATATTTCACCTTCATGTCTGTGCAGCCAGCAGCTGTTCACAGTCAATAATCACTTGTGGCGTTCCTCAGGGTTCTGATCTTGGTCCCTAAGACCTGCTCTATGTTCACACACAGACACACACGCACAGCTCAGCCTAAGCTGTGACATCAGGTGTGTGTGTACGTGTGTGTGCGAACTAGTGGTTTAGATTAGAACTTTAATTTGGACTGAAACGCTGAGCCCAAAAAGGGCCGACAAAATTCTGTCGGAACCCGACCCGATCCCGTCCTTCATTAGCTTCTGACACATTTATAGATACACTCATATCACTAAATAATAAAATTCGATACATTTGTGGAAAGTAGCATCGATGAATAGTTTGAACTAAAAACAAACAAAAATACGCCGCATTTAAATTCATCACAATCACAAGTTGTAACAACCAGGGATTCAGAACATTAGAAAAACAAATTTAAAAAGCTGAGACACTGGAGAACGTCTCCACGTTTGGACCAATTTTTCCACTGACGAGATTGACTTGCAGCCCTAGTTGTTCGTCACCATGACAACACAAGGAAACATAAATATCCTGAACACTGACTCTCACAGTCGTCCTTCAGGTAGAAGCTCTGCAGGAGTTCCCGTCATGCTTCAGTGTTTCTGGCTGGGGGCCCCCGGGGGCCTCCTGGCAGCCATCCAGCCGACCTCGAGGCCGGAGCGCCGGGTTCTGTGTCTCCCAGAGAGAGGAGCAGAGAGACGGAGGAGGAGACAGACTTTCAGCCGGAGCTGAAGGATGAGGATTCAATTAGACGTCTGTCCATTCATCTGTCCATCACACACACACACACACACACACACACACACACACACACACAACACACTGTGGTCAGTCAGCAGCAGGTTCCCACATCACCTCGTCTTGTTTCAGAGCTGAAAACAAACAGCTCACTGTCTGTTTTTACTGGTCGTTATGGAAACCAGCAGCAAACCAACATGTCGTCCAGGTCGACGTTGATGTTTCAGTTTTAAAAGTTCTTCAGCACAAACTTTTCTTCTTTTTATATTTTCTTTGTTTAACTGTGAACTTTGTTGTTTTTGTAAATTTTATCTCCAGATGATGGTTTGATTTAAAGGAGGCATGATTAAGGTTAACCATGTTGCTGGTTGGTGCTGGTTGCTTGCCTCATTGTTGTGGTTGCTGGTTGCTTGCCTCATTGTTGTTGGTTGCTGGTTGGTTGCCACAGTGTTGTTTGTTAGTTGCTAGTTGGTTGCCACAATGTTACTTGCTGGTTGCTACAGTGTTGCTAAGTGGTTGTTGGTTAGTTGTTCCAGTGTTGCTGGTTGGTTGTTAAAGTGTTGCTGAGTTGTTGCTGGTTTGTTGCTCCAGTCCTTGCTGGGTAGTTGTTGGTTGGTTGTTGGTTGGCTGCTACAGTATTGCTGGTTGGTTATGAGTGCCCTGTTCTGTAAAACTCAGACTTTCTCAGGACTGGACGCAGCTCTTCCAGGCTGCAGGTGGACCAATGGTGGCTGTTCTGAGACGGTCACATGACAGGAAGTGAAGGGTTAGAGGACCTTGATGAGGAACTTCTGTTACATGTCAACTAATGTTTGATTTTTTATTTTTTTCAGACTTAATTTAACTTTTTAGAGTTCTGGATGTTGATATTTTACCAAGGTTTTGCTGATATTTCTGATAAAAGATCGTTTTATCTTTCTCTTGTTGTAAATGTTGAATATTTTTTGCGTCTCTTAATGTGTTTAAAACACAAACTGAACTCTTAAACAACTTTAAATTCTTTTTAGGTTTTCTCTTGTTTCTCTTGTTTTCTTTTTTACTTTTATTTCTATTTTCTGTGATTTTCACGAGCTGTTTTACTCTTTCTTATTGTCCTTTTATCAGCTTGTCTCCTGTGAAGCACTTTAAAAGACAGGCGCTCTACAGATATGATTAGATTTGATTTGACAATAAATAAACAGAGGCATATACAAATACAAATCCCAATGTTGGTTTCAACCTGTATTCAGTTGAATACAGAACAAAGACAAGATATTTAATTTTCAGACTGATTAACTTTGTTTTCTGTAAATATCCAGTCATTCTGTTGTGACAGGAGCCTGTTTACCACGGTGATACATCAGCTTTTCTTTTAACAACACCAACAACCAACCAACAACCAACCAAACAACAAACACAACAAACCAACACAACCAACCAACCAACCAACCAACCAACCAACCAACCAACCAATAACCCAAACAAACAACCAATAACCAACCGACATGTGGGTTTTTAATGCAGTGCTGCCTGAGAGGTCAAAGGTCACAGACATTCAGTGTTGATTTTCAGCCTTGTTCTCTGGATTCTCTGAATCTTTTAATGATATTATGGATTTAATACCAATCATGATCCTGTCACCTGTTACCAACTCACCTGTTTACCTGTGGAACGTTCCAAACAGCTGTTTCTGGAGCGTTCTTTCACAATCTTTTGTTGCTCCTGTCACAACATTATAATGTATTTGTATATTTACAAAAAAACAACAAAGTTTATCAGTTTGAACATTAAATATCTTGTCTTTGTTCTGTACTTAATTGAATATAGGTCGAAAAGTTTTTGCAAATCATTGCCTTCTGTTTTTACACGTCACAACTTTTTTGGAATCAGGGTTGTATATAAATAAATAAATAAATAATTAAATAAACAAACAAACAAAGAAATGGTCATCAGAGTCAGTCAAACTGATTTTATTGAGAAAACAAAATTTGGCAAATTGACATCAGACAGACTCACTGAACATGTTCAGTCTGACACAATATATTGATCTGCTTTACACACACACACACCACACACACACACACACACACACACACACACACACACACACACAACTTCATATTAATTCAGAACATCTGACAAAACAGTAAAAAAAAACTGAAACATATTTTCAGAGGAATTCAGACTGTCAGAGACTGAAGCATGCTGGGTAACCACAGATCACACACCGACTATGAGACAGGAGGACGAGGTTTGTAGGAACACTGACGACCTCTGAGGCGTTTGTGGAATGTGATTGGCTGACATGCGTCTCCACACGGATCTCATTGGACGTATGGAACGACTCAGGACAAAAGATGGCGTACAAACACAAAAATATGGCGTCATAAAAACACAACGTCATCAAGAAAAATCCGACATCAACAAAAACATGACGTCATCAACAAAAAACATGACATCACAAACAGCAGCAAACTGACCACACACACACACACATCTGTAGAGAACAACAACAATCCTTCCCATCAGCCCTTGCGGCAGGGGCGGGGTCAGCAGCGTGTCTCGTAGATGCCGCTGCGTCCGATGTAACGAACCCATTTGATGACATCATGATCGCTGTAGTTCAACTTCGGCTCGAAAACCTTCAGATAGCGAACTTTCAGACCAGAGGGAGCGAACGGGACCTGAGGAGGAGGAGACAGAGGAGGAGACAGAGGAGGAGACAGAGGAGGAGACAGAGGAGGAGGAGACAGAGGACGAGGAGGAGACAGAGGACGAGGAGGAGACACGAGACGAGGAGGAGACAGAGGACGAGGAGGAGACAGAGGAGGAGACAGAGGAGGAGACAGGAGAGGAGACAGAGGAGGAGCGAGGAGGAGACAGAGGAGGAGGAGACAGAGGAGGAGGAGACAGAGGAAACAGAGGAGGAGGAGACAGAGGCGGAGGAGACAGAGGAGCGAGGAGGAGAGACAGAGGACGAGGAGGAGACAAAGGAGGAGACAGAGGAGGAGACAGGGGAGGAGGAGACAGAGGACGAGGAGGAGACAGAGGAGGAGGAGACAGAGTAGGAGACAGAGGACGAGGAGGAGAGAGAGGAGGAGACAGAGGAGAGGAGACAGAGAGCAGACAGAGGATGACGAGGAGAGAAGGAAGACAGGGAGGAGGAGACAGAGTAGGAGACAGAGGACGAGGAGGAGAGAGAGGAGGAGACAGAGGAGGAGGAGACAGAGGAGCAGACAGAGGATGAGGAGACAGGAGCAGCAGAGATGAGAGACAGAGGAGGAGGAGAGGAGACAGAGGAGGAGGCAACAGTGAATTTCAGGAGACTGAACTGAGGAGACTCTGAATGAGACTGAATGGAACATTACACCTGATGGACGACTTGATGATCAGCAGGATAAATGATCAATAATCAATAATCAATAGAGAGACTGACCTCGAAGTTCATGGAGATTGGCGGTCGAGCCCATTTCTTCTTCTCATTGGTCGGCAGCAGCTCAATCTCAGCGCTGATCTGAGACTCCTTCATCCCCGCCAGGCGCTTTAATCTGACACACACACACACACATTAATACACACTGCATTCACATTTAAGAGGCTGAAATCAGGGAATTTAGACTTTTTTCTTTTAAATGACTCAAAACTATTGATCGTTTATAAAAATGTATGTCAGTTAATTTAACAGTTGATTAATAATCGATTAATGGTTGCAGCTCTAATAAAGTGCATCTGTCTGGTTGTTTCTTGAAGTTCTGATGATGATGATGATGGTTGTTAATATCATCAATTCTGCTTCATGCTGCAGCCTCACTCTGACCTGATGATGTCATGTGGAAATGTTTTGCTGACTCAGCAGGTTGTGTGTTTGTGCTGACTCAGCAGCTCTGATCTCTGAGTCAGCACAGACGAGTTTATTGCTCAGCTCAGAGGACAAACTATCGATCCCAAACTATTGATCCGTTCAGACCAAATACATCAACGCATCATGACATCATCTGTTCAATGACAAACAGCCCGAGACCGAACCCTCCACCTGACCCTGAACACATCACGACTCCAACCCTCCACCTGACAGTGAACACATCACGACTCCAACTGTCCACGTGACCCTGAACACATCACTACCCCAACCCTGCACCTGACACTGACTGCACTGCAAACCCCAACCTTCCACCTGACAGTGAACGCATCATAACCCAAACCCTCCACATGACCCTGAACACATCACAACCCTAACCCTCCTCCATCTTCATTGGTCTGTGGGCTCGACTGAAGCTGCCTCATATTAATCAGCCGTCAGCTGATCAGCTCTCTTCTCCTCTGCATCACTGATCTAAGTTTAAATAAAGTTATAAAGATGGTGACTTACTTCCACACGATGGCGTTCTCGCTGGCTTTGTACTTTGCTTTTCCCTTCATACAGATGAGGTGCACGCCGCTGGTGTTCAGAGGGGTCGGGATCCGCACCTGAGGGGGTCAGAGGGTTCAAGTCAGTCACCAAACTACACAAACCAGACAAACTACACATCACAAACTACACTACACAAGCTACACTATACAAACTACACAAACTAGACAAACTACACATCACAAACTACTATACAAATACACACACAAACTACACAACCTACACCACACAAGCTAAACACAAACTACACCACATAAACTAAAGAACACAAACTACATAAACTACACAAGCTACACAACTGTAGTTTTATTTTGAAAGATCAATGTTAGAGGAGCTTCCTGTAATGGAAGTTTTTTTGCCCTGAATTCAGTCCGTGAGGCTGTCACGAAGTTCTGCCTGAGAAGACAACCGTGTGGGAGAACTGACCCTCAGGTGTGAAACAGTTCTGTTATTGAACTTTGGTTTAAAAACACTCATCAATAATCTCCACAGACACAGCTTCTTATAACACTACTTCCACTAATAATAAGGGGTTATCATGACGACTGCAGTGTAAATGTGTCTGTGACGTCACCTCGATCTTCTGGGCGAGCAGCGACGACTTGAAGTTGGACTTGAGGACGACTTTGACCTCCAGTTTGGTTCGACTGACTTCTCGCACCAGCGGGATGACCCTGAAGGGCAGGATGATGTCTTTGGTGGTCCGGTACCTGCACACACACAGACGGACTGTCTCACGCTGTCGTCTCATGTCTGATGAAGGACGTGTCGAGTGTCATGTGACCTCTGACCTCATGAGCTCGTACTCGCCGTCTGGAGGGATGAAGCTGATGCTGCGCTCAGAGTCAAACTTACTGAGACGAACACACTGATGGAAGGTGCAGTCGTCGATCGCTATCGACTGTTTACTGAGAGGAGGAGGAGGAGAAGAGAGAGGAAGAGAGAGGAGGAGAGGGAGAGGAAGAGAAGGAGGAGAGGGAGGGAAGAGAGAGGAGGAGAGGGAGAGAAAAGAGAGGAGAGAGAGAAGAAGAGAGAGGAGAGAGGGAGAAGAAGAGAGAGGAGGAGAGGGAGGAGAGAGAGAGGAGGAGAGGAGGAGGAAGGAGAGGAGGAGAGGAGGAGAAGGAGGAGAGAGGAGGAGGGAGAGAGAAGAGAAGAAGAGGAGAGAGGAGGAGGAGAGACAAGGATGAATAAGTAGTCGTTAGTTGCAGCCCAGGTGTATTCAGGTGTGCAGCAGCTGTGATGTTCCTGTGTGACCTCTGACCTCTTGCCTCCGTCCTCTCCTCCTCCTTTGCTCTGCTTGTCGATGACGATCTTGTCGTTCATCCCAAATTTACACTCAGGCATCCCGCTGAGGTAACTCTTCATCACCACCCGACCTGAGACGTGAGCGCTGAGCACCTGACCTGAACACACACACACACACAGACAGGCTGTGAGGTGTGAGATGGCGCCCTCTGGTGGCTCAGCGAGGCGTCTCCTCCTGTCACATGTGTGAATTCAAGGGGAGTTAAACTCTGATGAACTTCGGGGGGGGGGGGGGGGTCACAGCCTCGACCGACAGTGAGGACAAAGGTCACTCCAACACATTTGCACATGTGACTGGGCCTTAACAGTGTGTCAGGCTGCATTCTGATTGGCTGAAAGGATGTTATTAGGGCTGCAACTAACCATTATTTTCATTGTCAATCAAATAATTAATTCTGTCAAGATCTTGTCAGTTGAAGCTGTACTACTCAGCAGTACTCAGCAGTACTCAGCAGTACTCAGTAGTACTCCAGTAGTACTCAGAGTATACTCTCAGCAGTACTCAGCAGTAACTCAGTAGTTACCTTGTGGAGACATGAGCAGGTTGACGCTCTCCAACACGTCCAGAAACAGCTCGTTGCGTCTGTATTTGATTCCTTCTCTCCTCCAGCCGATCTGACCGGTCACCTGACTCGTGATCTGAGACTGTTCTTCTTTGGTCTGACAGAGGCGACAGGAAGTCACATGATGTCACTACAGGTGTAAACAAGTGTGATTACACCTGTATCACTACTGTAAGTCACGTGATGATACTGGAACAGATCGTACTGACACTCCGCAACAGAGACACAGCAACAGGAAGCGAAAATAAACACATTCTTTCAAGGTACAATTTCAAAATAAAAGTATCTGAATAAAAAGGCCTGAACATGAATAATTCACAGAACAAAATAAAATATTTCGTGCTCTACAAAGGGAGTGGGGGGTCCAGCAGGGGGTATATTAACTGCGCGCGTGTGTGTGTGTGTGTGTGTGTGCGTGTGTGCGTGCGTGTGTGCGTGTGCATGTGTGTGTGTGCGGACTCACATGGTGCTGCAACAGGATCCGGACGAGCAGATGAGGACAGACAGGAAACAGTTAGTGAGCTGCTGTCTATCAAATGTCAGACTTCCTGTAGATGTTTCACAACAAAAGCCTTCAACCACGTGACTACGACTGTCATGACAGGTCATGTTTGTTTCTGTTGTCAGACAGCTTATTAGTACTGTTTGTGATTATTGATTATAGATCAGTCGTACCTGACTCTTGATGCCCTGCTGAGTGATGAAGGTTTTCAGAGCTCCAGTCTCTGAGTTCTGGGGGTAACCGAAGTCCAGAATCTCTGCAGGACACAAACACCGTTACAGCAGAGGGACTGGCAGATAGACAGACAGAGAGACAGACAGCAGGGTGGACGTTCAGCTCAGCAGAGACTCCTGGCAGCGCTGTATTTTCTTTAGGTTTTGATTTTCTCATCCAACGCTACAAAAATCAAAACCTAAAAAAACCACAGAGCAGCAGAGCAACGACATCTTCAGGATGGGACAGACAGCACTTCCTGTTGAAGCTCCGGGGTAAAACCAGAAAAAACAAGACCTGGATCAGATCTGTAGACAGAGTGAGACCTCCTACAGAAACCTGACTGACCCATTTCTACTTTTATTTTGTAGACTGGAGTTATTTCCTGCCTTTATGACATGTTTCTACTTTTATTTTGTAGACTGGAGTGATTTCCTGTCTGTCTGACTTGTTTGTACTTTTATTTTGTAGACCGGTAGTTACTTCCTGTGTGTTTACCGTCGAGCAGCTCATAGATGAGGACGAAGTTGTTCTTGACGTTCTCCTCACTGATCTTGCCGAAGTAGGCGGACATGACGTCACACATCTTGAAGAGGAACTCGAACACCATGGTGGCGTTGACGTTCTGCTTGGTGACCGCCGCCAGCCAGATGTTGGAGCGTTTGACGTGGAAGAAGCTGGTCCGGGCGATGTTGGTGACCGGAGAGCGGACCTGCTGTCGGGCGTGGATGATGTTGACTCGAAGGCGTCCACCGCGTTTCTCCTGGACAGGCACGAGAGGGGACGGGACCACGTAAAGACCACGTCCTGTTCTGATTCTGAACATTTGCTTTGACTTTTGTGCTGCAACGATAATTTTCATTGTCGATCAATCTGTTGATCATTTTCTCGATTAATTAATTAATCCTGTCCCAATGTTGTCAGTTGAAAAATAGGTCAAAACATGTATTTTTCAAGACTCTTTTATACTGAGTCTCTTCTTTAAAATATGAGATTTTCTGCCTTATTTAAAGTTATTTATCATTATTATTGTTATTGTTATTATTAAAGATTATGACCAGGACGCTGTGTGCTTCACGTCCTTTATGACGACCTGTTGTTTGAGACAGCAGCCATGTTATCAGTGCAGACTGAGGTGACCTCATCACTCTGAGATGAGCTTTCTGTCGGCGCCGCAGGGCTCAGTGCTACGCTGCTGTTGCCTAGCAACAGGCTCCCTGCATCACACAGCGACAGCGAGGCTGCAGCACAGGACTGTGCAGGCTCGACGAGAAGAGGAACGAATCAGAGCGACTGAGGAGGTTTTAAATTTAAAAAAAATATTTAAAATCAAACAGAGACAACTGAACAGCTGAGCACGGATGAGGAAGACAACTGAAGTCCTTCAGTCGTCTCTGCATCAGTACTTTACTGCTGCATATACTGTACATACACTACAGTCACATCTATTAATCCACTGTATATACATCGAACCGTTTGTATTAATCGACTGTAGCACAGTGTAACTTTAACTTAAAGGGTCAGATTAATATTAATGGTATCAGTAGTAGTGATAACACTGACAACACCTTTATAATGATAATAACTAGAGCTGCAACAGTTAACTGATTGTTAATCAACTATTCAACTAATGAAACTATTTTAATAATCGATTAACCATTTTGAGACATTTTTTTAAAATTAAAAATCCCCAAATTCTCTGATTTAACTTGTTAAACGTGAATATTTCCTGGTTTCTTCACGGTGTGTTTACTGACTGTGGTTGACTTTCGTGTCCGGCTCACGGAAACATCAGCAGGACTCACCCGATGTCATCGCGGTACACCCTGGAGATCAACACCTCCCCCTTGTGGTTGTAGATGAAGAGTCCTCCGATCATGGCCGACGCCCATCAGTCATCACAGCTGATCATAATGACAAAGCACTGCTGCGCAGAGAGGAAGACGAGGAAGGAAGATTATTACACAACTCTGATAAAACACCAACCTGTCGCCCGTCATCGCTGTATATGAATGTAGTCCATAAAATATAATCTCAAATAAAATATTATCTCATGTAAAACACAATTTCAGACAAAATATAGTATTAAATATAAAAATAATCTATTTTCATACAAAAATTATCTCATATCACATATTATCTCATAAATAAAATCTAAACTAAAATGTCTTTTAAATAAAATATATAAATATAAACATAATTGCATATGAAATATAATCTCATAAAATGTCATAAAATATTATCTTGTATAAATATAATCTCATTTAAAATATAATCTAGAAAATAATCTCATATCACATTATTTATATTAAATAAAATCTAAAATAAAATGTCTTCTAAAATATAATTTCATATTATATATAACCTCAAACAAGATATTTTGTATATAATATACTTTCTCTGTGAAGGCACGTAAGAGTTGATGAAAACAATAAATTAGAGAATAATGAGTTTAATATTCATTCAAACACGTCCATCTCCACCAGGAAGACTCAAAATTATGACCTCATATGTCCTATAAGATCATCATTATTATTATTATTTTAAGATTTTTAAGTTTTATTTTTAGTTTTATTATTTCTAAAGTTTGATCCATCGTTTTTTTTTATTATTTTGCTGGCAGATCTTGTCTTCCATACATTGTGTCATATATTAAATTATATATCAAAAAACTGAGCTGACTTGTTTTTCTGTTAAATGATCTTATTCAAACACGTTAATGTCCCTTTAACAGCTCGTTAGCATGTTAGCTGAGCTGCTGCTATCCCTCTATACACAATGAGAGATGCTAACCATGCTAACAGCAGCCAACATCTATAACATCTACAGCGTGCGGAGGCTGACGTCACCGTCCAGCGGTGACAGCGTTCCAAACTTCGTTCAAAAAACGGTCATTTTTAAGGATTTGATAGATTTCAGCTCAGCTACGCGCTCAAACCGTTAAGTCACTGCAACGATTGATAAATGAGGTCATTCTGATATTTTCGGCACACAAACAAGCGAACATGAAATAAAAATTCCACTTAGAATTCAACTTTTAACATTAGAAGTGAAGACACTAAACTAAGTCACCGCCCAGTCACGTCCGACACCGTGAAATGAGAACATCGGTATTGTTACATTATTAGATTAAAGGTGACGCTCATTTTGAACACAGCTGCTGTTTGTATGCGCCGAATTGCACGGAGCCCCCCACCGACTTATAACTGATAATCAATCAGCACCTACACAAAACGCTCCGGGATCGATCAGCAGTACATGATTGAAAATGTGTTTTTTTTAAAGCTGTTCGTTGACCAGGACGAGCTGTGACCAACACCTGCCAGTGTTACTGCAGCAGGCAGACGGTCAGTTCACCGCTGCTGCAGTGCAGACAGACAGACAGACCAGACAGACAGAAGACGGTGGTGTCTCGGTCCTCCATGTCCTCACCGCTCTGCAGAGATGCTGCGGTGTCTCCGGCCTCCTCACAGAGGTCCTACCCGGTCCTCCCGCCACCCCATCGGGACGTTTGACCGTGAACACCCGGGCTGTCTCCGTCTCCTCCGGTCGGAGACAAGATGTCGGCTGCAGGAGGCAGGAGGAGGACAGTCAGCTGACGGCAGGGCCGCGTCCCGTTCAGAACAGTCTGCCTCCTTCACTCAGACTCCTCCAGCTAAACTCAACTGAAAGTCACCTGTCCACAGGTGTTTAACAGGTGTGTGGGTGTGTGTTTGATTCACACACCGACAGGTACCGGCTGCTGCTCCCCCGCTCTGACCGTCCACTGTGACCGAGGCAGCAGCGGAGCGGATTGGGACGCGGCCCTCCCTCATCTGTTTGTCAGAGGGAGGAAACAGGAGCTCCGCATATGAATCACACACAGCAGGCCGCGTTCACACCGAGAGACCCGGATCTGATGGAGGATCTGATGGAGGATCTGATGGAGGATCTGATGGAGGATCACGTTCCAAGGGACACGAGTCCAGGAGGAGACAGGTCCTTCATCTGTCCCTCATCTGACTTGTATGAAAATAAAAACTGTTACTTTTCTCACCGCCAGTCTGAATAAATGAGCATCATGTGGATTTAAAGAGGACAGGTGTGAAATGGAACACCTGGAACCACACCTGTACAACAACACCTGCACACACCACACACCACACACACACACACTAAAGAGAATCATTTTGATCATAAAGCTGTCACCTTTCACAGGTTATTGATCATTTGAAGTGTTGATATTGGGATTACTGATCATTTGGAGTATTGATACCAGAATTATTGATCAAGGGAGTATTGAGATTGGGATTATTGATCATTTGAAGTGTTGATATTTGGATTACTGATCATTTGGAGTGTTAATATTGGGATTATGGATACTGCAGAGTATTGATATTGGGATTATGGATCATTTGGAATATATATTGGGATTATGAATTGGGGATATTGATATTGATCATTTGTAGTATTGATATTGGGATTATTGATAATGCAGAGTGTTGATATTCGGATTATTGATAACGCAGAGTGTTGACATTGGGATTATTGATCATTGGGGGTGTTGATAGGGGGATTATTGATCATTTAAAGCAGTGTTTCCCAGCCCTGGTCCTCAGGCCCCCCCTGCCCTGCATGTTTTAGATGTTTCCCTGCTCCAACACACCTGATTCAAATGATCAGGTTGTTATCAGGCTTCTGCAGAGGCTTGATGACGATGATCATCTAAAACATGCAGGGCAGGGTCCCTGAGGAACAGAGTTGGGAAACACTGATTTAAAGTGTTGATAGGGGGGTTATTGATCATTTGGAGTGTTAACCAAGAGAAACAGTGGAATGGAGAAACCAGACTTGCAACAAGAGCTGTTACGCTGAAAAGTTCAATACTAAAGAGTAAATGTACAACAGATTTATGTGGATGAGGAGGCGGTTCAAACATCCTAAACAAACTATAATGCTGCAGTCCACTGAGGGTCAGAGGTCAATAGTTCAGAGTCAGCGTTCCTGTCTTCAGTCCAAAACTGATGTCAGTGTGGCAGACGTCTGGGATCAAATGTATATGTATATATATGTATAAGTACTGTATATATACACATACATCATACATATGTCTGTCACTGTCCATCATGGTGGCTGACAGTTATGGACCAGTCCTGGTTCCCAGCTGATCTCCATCTATTGAAGGTAATAATATGTGAGTATGTCCCAAAACGTCCTCACTTTTCTAAAACTGTCTTCACTCTGAATATACAGTATAAAACCAATTCGGGTCTTATCTAAAACACACACGTACACACTGAACACTGTTCATGTGTTCAATGATTAATGGTTCTTTTTCTGTATCATTTTACGAAATCATCATCCTGTCATCTGATTTTCAGTGGAATTAACCAATCACCCCTCAGTATTAACGTCACCAATACGGAGACCAGAATCGGCATCACAGGCAGTGTTACAGTTTTAAACCTCAAACCTCTGATGGATATTATTGCTCAACACAGATAAACATCGCTCAGCATCATCATGTTAATAAACCAAAGATCTTTAAAACAAACTCTTACTGTCGTCTTGATTTGACTTTTCTCCCCGCAGACAGGATGAGCTGTCCTCACCCCTCCCATCTGAATGACCAGTTCCATGTCTGGAAGTTAAATTAATTGATGAACAGGTCACATTTTGTGCGAGAAATATGACAAAATGTACCCAAAACAGAAGCTTTAAATTAGTACATCTGACAGGAAACGTGAGTGGGATGATCAAAAAACCACAAAAACCGATGAGATGATTAAAAGATGGAGAGGAAGCAGCAACATCTGACCAGAGGAGCGATCTGTCCATTGATGAGTCGGGTCTGCAAACTGATGATAACAAGCACCTCAGACTCAGGAGGTTCTACTCTAAGTACTGTTCAAGAAGGATTATTCTGTAAAATGATGCAAATAAAATACTGAAATTCAATAATCTGAAGCTGTGTGGGACATTTGTTACTACAGCATGCAGCTCTCCAGCCTTTGTCAAAAATTAGTAATGGTTTCTTTTCTTTTTTTACATTTTATTTTTATCATCATTTTATCGTTGTTGCAGGTCCTAAACTGAAAAACTTCAAGTCAACGTACTGTCATAAACTTTTCAGCCAAACTCAAATTCAAAGCTTTGAATAAGTTTTACAAACTACTAATCTCTTTGTTGAGATAATTTACTTTTCATCTTGAAATAAATCTAAATCTTTGAGTTTTTAGAAACTCCTAAAAAATTGTATTTAAAAATGAATAAATGCATTGAAGTGAAAGTAAATGATGCTCACGTTCATTAACTGTAATAAGTACTGAACATGAAATACTTTTTATTCTTAAAATCCTGTAAAAAAAAAAAAAAAAAAAAAAAAAAACCTTCAGAATTTGAAGGCAGTCTCCAAGTGTGTTTTGAATCAAACTCAAACGCTCAAAACTTTGAGAGAGTTTTCAAACTTTCGAAAGTTTGTTGAGATAATTTATTTTTCTTCTTCAGATAAAATTCAATCTTGTGAGTTTTAAAAACCACCCAAAAAATCATATTTGACAAATTGTTCACAGTGAACTATGAGACTGATTTGTCTTTATTTGGATGCTTGACAGTGAAAAAAAAAAAGAAAACTCCACAAAACATTATTAGTTAGTAAAACTTTTTCTAAACTTGAGCTGAGCTCAAAACTCAAATCTATTGAATTAAGTTGCCTTGAAATTTTAAGTTTTCTCAACTTCTTGGTTTTTACAGTGTATTAACTTGTAGTGAGAGGTGTGAATAAAAATTCTCGGATGAATTTACTGGAAATATTTGAGTTGACTTTAATCAAATATTTTCATTGAACTGTAATCAAAGAGTAATACTAGCTATATTTAAGCTCTGATAAAATCCAAGTATTGCTGACTTCTTTGGGTTTACAGTGTAGAGACAAACAGGAAACAGTTAAAAAAAAAAAAGAAAGAAAGCAGAAATGAAGGCTGGACCTGACTGATAAAGACAGAGACAGAGACTGGAGGAGACACAGAGACACACAGACTGCAGGAGATGAAGGACCACATGGTGCTGATTGTGTTTCTGTTCCTCTGGAGCTCAGGTAGGAACCTCGGGTTTCTGGATCTGATGTGTGTGTTGTGTGTGTGTGTGTGTGTTCACTCTGGTCTGACACTCACAGTTTTATCCGCTCTGCTCTGCTCGGTGTGCTGAAGCTCTGTGCAGGAAGCTGCAGTCAGGTCATATAACAGAGACGTATTAATCAGTGGAGGAAAGAGTACTGAAATCTGTACTCAAGTACTGTTACACTGCAAAAATGAAAACTCAATTACAAGTATAAGTACTGATATTAGAAAACTATTTAAGTAAGTATTACATACAAAGTATCTGTCACAAAAACTACTCAGAGTATTAGTTACTTTTAACTGATGATGTCAGTCACCTCTCCAAACTACGGTGGCAAACTGTGTGTTTTCCTCAAGTGACAGTTGAAAACACTTACAATCGATTAATCATAATAATTTATAACACGTTTATTTCCCCCTTATTTTCTTTTTTCCCCCATTTTAAGTCTGAGCTGAATTTAAAACGAAGTCAAATAAGGTACAAATTACTGCCACGACTAGTCATTAAATATCCGTGGATACAGCTTTCATTGGTTAAATTCTTAACGACAATTAATCGATTATTGATTAATCATTAACATCGTTACTCCAGACGTGTGCTGCTGCAGTGTTTTGTTTTGTTTTTCATTTATATGTCATTGTTGTGATCAGATCATCTGATTGGTTACTAAAATGCAGATTTGCATGTTTGGATACAATAATTCAAATTGTACTCAAGAATGATTTTAAAAGTAACTAAGTAGATTACATCCTGTGAGCCGTACTTCAGCACGAGTAAAAAGTGCAGACTTGAAAATCTACTCATAATAGTACAAGTACTCCAAAAAAAGTACTTAATTACAGTAATTTGAGTATTTTTTAATTGGTTTACTTCCAGTCCTGGTGTTAAGTCATCAGGTATAAATACAATAAAACAAACAACAGAAACAAGCTAAATCAACGATATTTTAAAAAATATTACACAACGATACAAATGACATCAAAGGAAGGATGTCGGCTGTGAACTTGATGATAAAATCAACACACCGACACGTCTCCGTCCCTCTGAGATTTTATCAGCAGGACTCACCAAAGTCAAATTAAACGAGAATTTAAACACAGTTTACAGGAACTGAACTGTTGGTCGTCTGTGTGTTGTTTGTATTTTCGTCTCTGCTTTTGTTTTTACCTTGTATGTGCTTTGTGTTTTATTTGCATTGATGTTGGTGTGAAGTACTTTGTTTTAAAAGTTGCTATAAGTAAATTTTAGTTTTACTTATTTGCTGTGAGTTCAACTATAATCATATTTACAGTGATTCATGTAAATTAACTGTGGAGTGATCAGAGTGACATGAAAAAAGAATAAATCAGTACAAGAACAAGAAAATAACATGAGGAGATAAGAGAAAAATAAAATAATAAATAAATGTGGAACCATAAAGACAAATAACAAAATATCATTATTCCTGTAACCATGTACAAATAAATAAAAAAAAGAATAAATTAATGTGTAAATATAAAACATAAAAGCATAATTAAGAAAATATTTAATTATTTGTTTGTCATTTATTCTGTATAAATTTAAATAAATCATAAAATGTGTAATGATGAAATATAAAAGAATAAACTCATAATAGCAGTGTTTATTTTTGTTTTTTTTGTTAATCATTTCTGTATATAGGCCTATTAATTGCTAAAACTAAATATATTTATTTAATTAGCCTATTATTGCTAACGTTCCTTTTTACTTTCTTTCTTTAGGTTTTTTAAATGTATTTATTTTTAATGAACGTCATTAGTGTGTCCAGATGAGAGCAGGTGATTTGTGTCACATCAGAGGGACTTAAATGTACAGAATAATTTAAAGGAACAATCTGTTATTCATGATAATTATTAAATTGAAAGGCTCTGAAATCTGAAGATTTGTTCAACTTTAAAACAACTCAATCACATACGGAGCAAAAAAAACAAACAAAACAAAACAAAACAAACAAACAAAC
Organism: Lutjanus argentimaculatus; assembly: GCA_034769285.1. Taxonomy (NCBI): domain Eukaryota; kingdom Metazoa; phylum Chordata; class Actinopteri; order Lutjaniformes; family Lutjanidae; genus Lutjanus; species Lutjanus argentimaculatus. The sequence continues at coordinate 41,922,835 of JAWZSL010000001.1, read as the reverse complement.
AAACAAACAAAAAAAAAACCCAATTATTACGTGAAAGTATCTAAAAGTTGTTTGAAAAGAGAGAAAGTCGACGTGCTGTGACACACTTTTATGTTCAAAAAAAAAAAAAAAAAAAAAAAAATCAGTTGTTTATTGTGTTGGATGTTGTATTTGTTGTTATTGTGATTGTTTGCTTGTTTTGGTTTGTTGTAAATATGATGTGCTGTTAAAAACGGGCAGGTGTTATGAGCTGCAGCTTCAGCCTGCATCTTTTTTAGACTGTTTATGTGTCTAAGATATGTTAAATTACTTTATTGTGATGGTTTTTACTGCATTATTTAAGTGTCTGTTGTGATGCATTTACTTAAATGAATTTGTAGATTTTATTCGTGATTTTCTTATTTCTATTTTACAGGCCAGAATAAATTTAAAATTCTAAATAGTCTTTGCAACAAGTGATAACATCAATAATACTCTGACATATTTTACAAAAAAAGGACATTTTTAATAAGTGAAAGTAGGAATTATAGCCGACTCAACTGAATATTTTTACACGTTGTTCATCTCAAAAAATACATTTGAAAAAAATCAATAAATCATGTGGGAACTTCTTTCTTTCTGCAGTAGAATCTAACAGAACTATATTTTTGACAAGAAAGAAAGTAGTTCCTACATGAAACTGCTCACAGCGGGTCTGTGGATTATCTTCAGTAACAGGGACAGAGATGCTGTGTTTTTCGGTGCTTTGAGCACAACAGGACTAGTGGGAGAAGGCAGACATCTCTACAGCTCTGCAGCTCACACCAACACTTCTAGATGGATGAACAACACTACAGGCCAAAGGAAAAACATGTATTTTTGATTTGGGGTGACCCGTCCCCCACAAAGCTCGGGGGCTGAAAGAACAAACAGTTCCACAGGTACAGGAGAAATAATAAAAGATACAACGACAAATGAAGAAACCAATGTACTTATCTCTGTGTCTCTGTTCAGTGGTGCCTGATGACGTCAGGCTGGTGGGCGGAGCGAGCCGCTGTGCTGGCAGCCTGGAGCAGAAGCTGCAGGGAGACTGGACACCAGTAGACGACCAGTACCATGAGTGGAACCTGACAGCAGCAGCTGCAGTGTGCAGACAGCTCGACTGTGGTTCTGTTGTCTCATTAAGGAGAACTCAGGGTTCCTCTGTTCCAGCGGATACTGTACGTAACTTTCTGGATGTCCTTAATTTTGTTTCAGATGAATCTTCCTCCTCAGATGTGGAGATCACCTGTTCAGGTCAGTGTCATGCTGAGGGAAGGAATAATGAACCATGTGAGCACAATATAAACTGGACTCATAAATGATTTAAAAATAATTCTGACAATGTGATAGGAAAAAAGATCCTGTAATTAATTATAATGAGAACCTTTTTCAAAATAATAAATAAAAATAAATTTCAACTGTTTCTCTCAAAACTCCTCTTACACACTGTTTTACTTAAATATTGTCAGTTTTTTTCTGTGTGTATTATTCATACCTGTTTAATGCACTTCCTTTATTCAGCAGTATAAACTGAATTAAAGAGTTATTAGTCAGAAAGCAGATTTAATTTTAACAAAGAACAACAGAATGCTAATTTACTGCTGCTGAAGGTGGTGAGTTTCTCTCTTTTTTTTTCTCTTCAGACTCTGTCAGGCTGGTGAATGGGACCAGTCTGTGTTCAGGCAGACTGGAGGTGAAGTCTAACCAGCAGTGGTCCTCAGTGTGTGAAGATGACTTCGACCAGCAGGATGCAGAGGTGGTCTGTAGGGAGCTGGGCTGTGGGGCTCCTTCAGTCCTCCGGGGGGCGCTCTATGGAGACGTGGAGGCTCCAGTCTGGACCAAAGAGTTCCGGTGTGGAGGCCGTGAGTCTGCTCTCCTGGATTGTGACAGCTCAGTCAGAAACACCTGCTCCTCTGGGAAAACTGTTGGACTCACCTGCTCAGGTAGAAGAAAACACCCCCACAGTTTATATTAATATTCTTTAAAGGGATAGTTCACCCAAAAATGAAACTTCAGTCACTATAAACTCACCCTACTAAAAAACTGGACTAAAAAACTAAACTTGACCTTCAGTCGGCATGCGGGCGAATAGATAATGACTGACTTTCATTTCTGGGTGAACTATCCCTTTAAAGCCAGTCATCTGCATGTGTGAACGGGTGAAGTGAATTCCAGATGTTTGTTGTTTCTGCCCAGAACCCTGTGATGTCAGGTTGGTGGGAGGAGGCAGCCGGTGTGGTGGAACACTGGAGGTTTTCAAACAGGGTGAATGGAGACCAACAGATGACATGAACTGGAACCTGAGGTTAGCGGGTCTGGTGTGTGGGGAACTGGACTGTGGCTCAGCCGTTTCAACCAGAACAAGAAGGACGTCCTCACAGAGAGCCGTTTGGAAAATCAAGTCTGACTGTGACGCATCTTCACTGATAGAATGTTTTACAAAACGAATATATTCATCTGCCAGCGTAGAGATTACCTGCTCAGGTAACAACATTACTGATATTTACTAGTTGTCTTTGCAGTCTTGTAGGGCTATCCCCTCATAGATTTAAATCATTAGGTGGAGTCCACTGAGATTCCTCCAGTCAAGCAGTCGTCGTTTTTTCCTTTGTCAGTCAGTGTGCATCACAGTTACAGGATAAACAGGTTAAAGGGAATCATAAATGTATTTTTATATTAGCTGCTGCACTAATTAAAAAAAAATCCTTGTGACAACATGATGCGGTGGTCGACTGAAGAGTGAAACGAGTGGTTGGTAAACAAGTTTCAGCTCTTTTTTATCTGCGTCATTGTACACAGAGCAAAGCAGCAGCATGACAGGCTGTAAACTTTACAAACTGAGTGTCTAAATCACCACAAACCACAAAACTAACTGTGATGGAGGCAGAGAAGAGTGATAGAAACGGAGCGACTGCACACCAGTGGAGCCTGCTCAGATTGGTATTCTACGTGTCTGACAACATCATGGAAAGGATCGGGACAGTGCGATTTGTTTTGTTTAACCAAAAACAGCTTTTAAAAAAAAAAAAAAAAAAAAAAAATTGCTCTTGCTAAAATCACCAGGCTCCCTCTTTAAAACATCATCATCAGCTTCATTCAAACTCAACAAACAAAATAAAACTCACCAGAAACATCCTGGTTTGTCTTTCCTCTGTTCCAACAATCACCAGCTCTCGTTTGGTTGAAATAAATCCTTAATTTACAGCATGAAGGAGCGTAGAGCGCAGGTGATGCCGGTCAGCGGCTGCAGCATCCTGGAAAGAGACACTCTACACATCCACTGATTTTATAACTGAACTACAGCAGGATGCACATTTTTACTTCCTCTGACTGTGTGAAAATCTGATGTTTTCATATCACAGATGATGAAGAAAAGGCGTTAGAACATGAGTCCATCTGGTAAAACACACCCAGTGTGGCGCACTGCACTGTGTGCAAAAAAAAAGTAAAATATTCATACTGGGGTGGACGTTTAGCTCAGTCAGTAGAGCGTCCGACCCATGTATGGAGGCCGTTAGTCCTGTTCGACTCCCGCCTTTGGCCCTTTGCTGCGTGTCTCCCCCTCTCTCTTCCGCGTTTCCTGTCTACTCTCTGGCTGTCCTATCCAATAAAGGCAAAAATGCCAAAAAAATAACTTAAAAAAAAAAAAAATTCATACTTAACAGATTAAAATAAATCTTGTGATTGGGCCGGTGAGCTGGTGAATTCTGTCTAACCAGCAGTGGTCCTCAGTGTGTGAAGATGACTTTGACCAGCAGGATGCAGAGGTGGTCTGTAGGGAGCTGGGCTGTGGGGCTCCTTCAGTCCTCCAGGGGGCGAAGCTGGTGGAATTCTGTCTGAATGGAAGAGGGACCAGGCATATCTGCCAGAGTAAATAAAAACATGAGTTTGTCTGATTACCAGGAGACAGTTATCCTGCGAAGCAGCTGGATTTGCGAGTTATGTTTGTGTCCGTACCAAAAGTGGTGCAGCCAATCAGCGTCCTGGGTGATTACAGGTGTGGTTTTAGGTGTGATGACAGCAAGAAGCGACTCGTCTCAAACGAACAAATGCAGGTCCTGAAGAGGCTAGCAGTGATAGCATCAGTTATATCAGAACTGGAGAGTTTTTCTTCAATGATAGAAGAGCAATGTTAGCTCTTCTCCCGACCGGCTTCAGCAGGAGTTCGATCTGATTGGTTGAAGTTATCCCATATTAGATGTAATAGACAGATGGTTCATCCAGTCACTTGCCAAGTGTTTTAGTGAAAGTGCCTGCCCCTTTCCATAGAGTTTCTAAGGATGACTTCCCAGATGGTTTTGTGTAATAAATCATCTGGTGTGTCAGGTTAAGGCGACAGGGCACCTTTAACTGAAGAACTAAATTAAAATTGAGATTAGTACTGAAATGTGGCGCCGCCTCGCTCTCCATTTCAGCTCCAATTTTTAGTGAAGCTTTCCTTTTTGGCATAAATATTTGAAAAAATAAAAATAATATCACCTTGTTGTGTTATTTCCTGCTGTATGCAATAAACTACAGCCTCCACATGAGAGACTGGGGAAGAGTTTGTGGTACAACATAATCATGTTCCTGTCTTTCTCTATTTCCAGACTCTGTCAGGCTGGTGAGTGGGACCACCTGTGTTCAGGCAGAGTGGAGGTGAAGTCTCACCTGTCGTGGTCCTCAGTGTGTGAAGCTGACTTCGGCCTGAAGGAGGCTAAGGTGGTCTGCAGGGAGCTCGGCTGCGGGCCTCCTTCAGTCTTCCAGGGAGGACTCTTCGGTGAAGCAGAGGCTCCAGTGTGGACGAGGAGGTTCCAGTGTGATGGTCGTGAGTCTGCTCTTCTGGACTGTAGAAGCTCAGACTCAGCTAGAAACACCTGCTCACCTGGGAAAGCTGCTGGACTCACCTGCTCAGGTAGGAGGGGAGCTGCAGCTTTGATTCAAGTCATCTTCTCCTTTATTTCTTCCCCTAATCATCGTTCGCTGTCTTTGTTCAGACCCTGATGATGTCAGGTTGGTGGGAGGAGCTAACCGTTGCACTGGCAGACTGGAGCTGAAACACCATGAAGACTGGAGAGCAGTGGACAACTTAATGGACTCTGACTGGAACCTAAAGGTAACAGCTGTAATATGTCGATGGCTGGACTGTGGCTCCTCTGTTTCAGCAGGAAAGAAGATGGACTCCTCAGAACGATCTGTGTGGTGGATCGACTCTTCCTGCGTCCGGTCTCAATCTACACTGAAGGAATGTGTGGCAACAAGAGAGATAACCAGCTCTTCCATCCTGGAAATCACCTGCTCAGGTAACACCATTTATGACACCCATGGTAGAGGCAATATTACTACACATCCATAATATCATTAAAAGATTCAGAGAATCCAGAGAAATCTCTGCACGTAAGGGGCAAGGCTGAAAACCGACACTGACTGTCTGTGACCTTTGACCCCTCAGGCAGCACTGCATTAAAAACCGCATTAAAAACCCACATCATTGTATAAAGGATACTACATGGGCTCAGGAACACTTTGGAAAACCGTTGTCAGTAAACACAGTTTGTCTCTGCAGCTACAAATACAAGTTAAGACTCGAGCATGCAAAGAGAAAGACAAATATCAACAACATCCAGAAACACTGCAGCATTTCCAACAGCGTGTCTTCGTAGTAAAAGAGTTCAGGTACTAGACTGACCTGCCTGCAGTCCAAACCTGTCTCCCATTGAAAACGTGGTGAATTATGAAGCACAAAATACGACAACTGGACTGTTTAGCAACTGACGTTGTATCAAGCAAAAGTAGTAAAGAATTTCACTTTCAAAACTTCAATTAAAATTAGTGTTGTCAGTTCCCAAACGCTGACTGAGTGTTGTTATAAGAAAAGTTGACGTATCACGGTGGTAAACAGGCTCCTGTCAAAACTTTTTTCAAATGTGCTGCAGGCATCAAATTCATAACGAGTGTATGTTTACAAAAACAATAAAGTTGAACAGTTTTAACATTAAAAATCTTGTCTTTGTACTGTATTCAATAGAATATAGGTCAGAAAAGGATTGGCAAATCATTGACTAATGTTTTTCTTTTTGTTTTACACGATATCATAACATTTTTGGACTTTCTCCATCACTGCTGCATCCACAGACTCTGTCCAGCTGGTGAATGGGACCAGTCTGTGTTCAGGCAGACTGGAGGTGAAGTCTAACCAGCAGTGGTCCTCAGTGTGTGAAGATGACTTTGACCAGCAGGATGCAGAGGTGGTCTGTAGGGAGCTGGGCTGTGGAGCTCCTTCAGTCCTCCAGGGGGGGCTGTATGGAGACGTGGAGACTCCAGTCTGGTCCGAAGAGTTTGAGTGTGAGGGCCATGAGTCTGCTCTCCTGGATGCGATGCGTTCGACTCAGAAAGAACCTCCTGCTCACCTGGGAAAGCTGCTGGACTCACCTGCTCAGGTAGAAGAAAAGCTGCAGCTCTCACTGGATTTTTTTTAAACTTCCTTCTCTGATTATTTTCCCGCTTCTGATCAGATCCAGACAATACGCGGTTGGTGGGAGAGAACAGCCGCTGTGCAGGTGCACTGGAGATGAAAAACCAGGGGGAGTGGAGACCAGTGGCTGACTGGGATTCTGACTGGCATTCTGACTGGGACCAGAAGTCTGCAGCTGCAGTGTGTAAACTGCTGGGCTGTGGTTCTGCTGTTTCCACACAGATAACAGATAATTTTTCAGACAGATTTGTGTGGTGGATCAAGTCTTCCTGTGTCCAGTCGGCATCTGCACTGCTGGAGTGTTTCATTCTGACTGATGATATTGAGACCTTTCCCGGCCTTGAAGTCATATGCTCAGGTAATAATCAACAGTCACATCTTTGACACTTAAGAAGAGCGAACTCAGAGTTTAACTCAGAGATTAAAATTAACTATTTGTTCTTGACGGCACCAATATGAAGGCGACACTGACGCACAAATCCAAAGGCCAGTGTGGCGTCTACGTCTATCTGTCTGTAGTTCTTATCATCATTTCCCATTTTGTTCACAGATTTGCTGGTTCAGCCAAACATCTCCTTCTCTACTCACATTGACGGGGTCTCTGAGGCCAAGCAGCAGGGGTTTCAGGTGCTCATGGGCTCTGACTTCACCATCACGTGCTCCACTGAACCGCAGTATCCAGGAGGCTCCTTCCAGCTGATCTTTACCACCTCAGCTACGTCACAGAACTACACCCTGCCGGCCGTCAATCACTCCGCCCACTTCCTGTTCCTGGCTGCAGACCACACCCACCAAGGGGACTACCGCTGTGTTTATGACAACTATTTTTTCTCCCACAACTTCTCTGCTGAGAGTCGGCCGCTCCATCTCACTGTCGGAGGTAACTTCATAAAGAATCAGAGTCAAACAGGGAAACTGACCATCTCAACATGCACAGTGGGCCAATAAGTTTGTCTAATTTTAGAAAGAACTTGTCCACTCATGTGGAACCGAATGTTTCACATCTCACAGTCTGCATTAACGAATGGGAGCGGGCTCAGGCCAATAACAGAGCATTTTCACTCATTTTCTGTGTCATGACCACGAAGTTTAAGCTTTTCAGGTGTCATTTAACACCGTTCATCCTGGTTAACATTGTGACACGGCTGAAGTTTGGTTAGGTTTAGGCAACAAAAGTTGTTTGGGTTAAAATGAGTATGTTAATTACATAGGTCAAGTTATGTAAATTAGTTAAAGGACCAGTCTGTAGTGTTTAAAGGCACCGAGTGGTCAGCAGATTGCTCACTCTCCCCTTCCATTCAAAATGTTAAAGACTCAGTGTTTGGTTTGTCTGTTCTGGGCAACATGAAACCTCCTCAACCTCCATGAACATTGTTGCTCTTTATACTATGTCACCTCACATTTTTTTCTCGCCGTCTCTGCACAGTGTGAGTCAGTGCAGACTAAATGGCAAAAAGACAAAATAAAAGACATGGGTATGTTATTCATACTCCATTTGGTGACACCAGGCAGGACATGTCCTCATTTCTCATCTGAATTCCATCCCAAACCTGACAGCATTTTGAAAAAAATCTAGATTTTCTCTGTGTGCACCAGTAGTGTGTGAAACAAATATAAAGCCAAGAATTATAATTATACAATCCTTGTCTTAATCACACTAAAATATGATGCAAAACATTCCTAAATAAAAGTAAAACAGATGAGAAATAGACAAACTTGACGAGCCTAACACTCCTCAAACGTTTTAGTCGGCCACAAGCTTCATTTTCAAATCTGTGATGCACATTTAGACACTGCAGGAAAGCAAACAAAGTCATTAAAAAGACACAAATGGACAGAAAGGTCCAAATAGGATCTATCTGTCTCTCAAGCATCACATGCAGAGCCGCTGCAGCAAAAGTCTGGAAACTTGTGGAAACTTAATGGACTGTGGTCAAAAACACAGACTGAAAAACGTCTAAATCGATAAAAGAGCATCTAAATTCAGCTTTCTTGTTATTTCTGCTCCCACCACTCACCACTGTTTTCTATCATTTTAATAAAAACATGATAAAATACTGACCATTACTTTCACTTAAAGGTTTCAAGGGGCTTCAGGCAACATTTACTTTTATTTATAATGATGTCGTTTGATTTTAAATCTGTTTCAGCCTCTCTGACAGAGCTGATCATCAGACTTGCTGTCCTCCTGCTGGGTATAATGTTGCTCATTGCTGCCCTCTGCTGCCGTTCTAAGGTACGATGCACGTCTTTGTTCAGTGCAGGACTGATTCAATCTAATTTAGAAGAGACCAGTTAGTGTCTCAATAACAAGACATGTTTTCTGACGTCTCTGTCCAGGTCGGCAGAATCCAGAAGCCGGGACGAGAGAAGAGCATTAAGTTTAATGATTATGTTGTTGGTGGTTGGAGAGGCTGCAGCCCAGAGGAGAGAGTCCAATCTTCACTCCCTGATCCTGTCTGATCCAGTTTAAAAATACATTAAACCCACCATACAGTCTGTCATCACCTCTCTGAATATTGTCACTTATTCTTTCATTTTATTACTGATACTGTTTTTTGTCTAAAAAACCTTTATATGTCAGTCATGGCTTTGTTTTATTTATTGATATGTAGGACTTGTTTATTTACTATTTGCATTTGAAACATATGTTTACTACTTTATTCTCAAATACACTTAGATGTACAATATAACCTTTACGTTACAGCAAGTGACCCAGTGCAGACACTCAAACACAGGGAGACAAAGACTGGACAGAGAACAAAAAGGAACTTATCGTAAAAAGAGCAGGGGACGAGGGGAATGCAAACCTGGGAAGCTTGAGCAGGTAGCTGGAAAACTGGGGCCGGAAGAGCCGGGGTCCAGGGCAGGGAAGCAGGGCTGACAAGGGGACAGGGACTGCCAGAGGAAATGGAGCTGCAGGGAACAAGAAGGAGGTCAGAAAAGAGGAAAACAGGCAACAACAAGAAAACACACACACACAGGGAAAAAGAGGAAGAGAGCTTGAGCCAGACATCTCTACGGCTGATGTCTCCAAAACTCTTCAACTCACATAAAAAAAAAATCTGGATGGATAAACAGCACTACAGGCTCAGGGGAAAAATATGTACTTTTGATTTTGGGGTGAACTGTCCCTTTAAGCCCTGAACCCTCACAGACTGTAGCTGATGTCAGCTGTTGGTGTTTGTGAGGCAGCAAAGAGGAATCAGACAGGTCAGAGGACTCGGGGAAAAATGTTCCATATTTCAAATGTGTATAATTTTAGTTTTTTAATAAACTGAGTTGTTTATGTAGAGAATTCAGTTCTGGGGCAGTGAGACATAAAATTTATATCATACTGTGATCTGAAGCATGGACAGTAACAGTACATATCATGGTTTATTCCTTTTTCTTATGATTTGATTGTAAATTCATTCAACCTTTATTTTAACTTGGACATGCACTGAGGTAGAGACTTTGTTTACAATGTAGTCAAGTTACAAGAAAACACCAAAGAAAAACTTACATAAAAGTGACAACATGAAGTAAAAAACAATAAAAGCCACAACAAAATTTTCAAAATGAAAAATAATAAATAAAAAGTTAAAATTTAGGGTGCAGCTTAAACAAGAACAACTGGAAGTAAAATGTGATACAGTTAATCGGATAAAAATGAGGAAAACTTTAAATTATTCTGCCTGTGTTGTAGGTGCACAATATGAAAACTGGATTTTTATTGTTTTATTTTTTATTCTATTAGGTTATGTTTTCTGATTTTTGTCTTGTTGACACTTTTTTTTGGGGGGGGGGGGGGGGAATTTAGAACATTTCTTTTGACTTAACTGCACAGAACAGAATAATTAAGTTAATCAGAATGAAAACATCTATGAACTATTCGTTTTAAACACCTCTGTGGTTTCCTGGCAAAGTCTACAGGAATGTGGACATAAAGGGCACAAAAAGTCATTAACCTGCTGAATGCTGCTCGATGAAAAGGTTCTTATTGATCTCAGCTGCTGGGAAATTTTCTAGAACAGCACCATCTGCTGGTTGCAGAAACGTGTTACATGTGAGAACACGTGTTTAATAAGCTGAATATCAAACTATTTATAATTAGTTGACATCACTGAGCTACAGTTCACAACAGTGACGTCACATTTCTTTCTGCTCTGTGGTTCTTGGTCACTGCTCACCCTCCTGCAGGGCAGCAGACGGTGGTCTACGTGCAGCTCTTCTAAATCCCCACTGATGCATTCAGGTCACTCAGTGTTCTGCAAACCTCCTAGGATGATGAAGGCATGACCCCCTACTCTGCTGCTGATCTGATAGTACTTGCTGCCTTCATTATCTGAGTTCATCTTTTTGGATGATTCTTGAATTAGGTTTAACCACGAGGAGTGATGACTCATTGTGGTTGAGGCAGTGGTTTCCAAACTTTTTTTTTTTTTGTTCCCTAAACCTGCCCAGATCTTCACCACAGTGTTGTAACTTTACAAAAATTAATTTTTGTAGTTTGTACAATGAGGACACTAAAGATTATAAATCTGCAAGATTATTAGTTATTTTGCTATTTTCATTCTTTAAAAGTAAAGCAAACAAAGCCTGTGAAACTCAGCGCTTGGGTTTCAAAATCCTCCCCTCTTGAGGCTGTAAAGTGTGCTGAAGATGAGTTTGATCATCAGAAGATAAAGATTTTAGGTGGAGTCTCAAGATTGTCAGAGTCAGAGGGGACGCTGATAAACTGATCCATGAAAATGATAAATGTTGTTAAGGACCTTCAAATCTCTTGTCACAAACCTTTTCCTCGGTTTTTTCATGAAGTCTAAAGTCTAATAAATTAGAATTTTAATAATGTACTGAAAAATGTCAGAGTGACTACTAAAGACTTAATCTGCCCAAAACTTAAACAAGGTCAAAAATGGCTTCTCATGTGGTAGAAACACTGTCACACTTTTACTGGAACACAGGCTTAGTCTTAAAAGTCCACACGTTCTTTACTTGAGCAGAAGAACAGATACTTGAGTAAAAAAATGACTCAAAAAGTAGAAGTACTGACTCAACTTGTTTACTGCAGTAAAAGTGTGAAAGTTCAGGCTCTGAAATGTCCTCAAAGTATGAAAGTAAAAAGTCCTCTGAAGGACATTTCTACTGTTTCTGTGCAAAGTTAACTGACAAGCTTCCCTCTTTTGTCTGATTTGTCTGTTTGTCTTGTCTTGAGTTTTTTTCATCTTGTCACATCATTTTAGTTATGTTCTTACATTTTTGCCTTGTTGTGTTATTTAACATCACTTTTGTCATGTTATGTTATTTATGGAAATTTTGTTTTGTGACATATTTCACATCATTTTAGTCTTGTTAAGGCATTTTTGTATTATTACGTGTTTTTCATCTTGTTACATCTTTTAGGTCATTTTGGTCTTGTTACTTTTTACTTCTTGTTTTTTCTTGTTATGTCTGTCTGTGTGATACACTGATGGAAACACCAAAGAGTCGCTGTGTGTTACTGTCCCGTCTGTTTAGGTTGAAAGTGGTCTTCATGTTGAGAAGTCGGCACACAGTGATACAAAATACAAATAATCAATAATTCCCCTCAAATGCAATAAAAGTGAAGTAACGACCCTACTTTGAAAGTGTCAGGAGTATAAAATACAGATATTTGTTTTAAATGCAGGAGGTAAATGTAAAAGTAAAAACTTGTCATGAGGGTACAAGACGTCCACAGGTCTTATGATCATCACTGGCAGCTTCCTGTTAGCAAATCAGATGAAGAGAAAAAACACACAGAACCTGATGAGGAGATTAAACGACTGAGAGGAAGCTGCACATATGAAGATCTGATAAAGACATATGTGAGATGCAGAGACACTCAGTGAGGAAGAGACAGTGACGGGCAGGTGTGGACCAAACACCAACTGGACATGGATCACGTACTGGTGGTGTTCATGTTGCTGTGGGGCTCAGGTAGGACTGGAGTTTGAACTGACTGACCAATGACAGAGAAGGAAACTTAATTTACATCAGTATTTTAATTTGGTCAAACAGGAGCCAAGGTGTCAAAAAATATAAGAAGTCTGGGGAAGTGAGTATAAAATGAAGAAGAAATCTGGACGAGTGACTGACTGAGGAGTTTTTCTTTGTTTCATGCTAATCTTATTTAAATGTTTGTTGTAATGTGTTGTATGTTGACCACTGTGTGAACATCGTGGCTTTCAGGGCGGCTACTCTACACATGCACATGTACATGAATGTGGCCGCCTACATGCAAAAATACAGAGCTGCAACGAGTCTAATCTAATTGATTTTTAATCACCTATTAATTAACTGGCTTTTTTATTCCTCTCTGACAGCAAGTTGAATATCTTTGGGTTGTGGACAAAACATTTGAAAACATCATCTTTGACTCTGAGAAACACTGATTATGATTTTTCACTATTTTATGACATTTTCCTGACATGTTAGAGGCCAAACAACTAAATGATTAATCTAGAAAATAATCAAAAGATTAATCTATGATGATAATAATCGTTAGTTGCAGCTCTAAAAAAATATACGACTAATGTGTTTCAAATACTCTCGCATTATTTTCTTTATTGCTCTCTGCTGAGTAACAATAAAAATGTGCACAGTGGAGTGGTATGGAAGCCCATTTCTGCCAATAAAAGATGGTAAATCATAATTATAAAAAAAAAAAAAAAAATGAGATAAAAATATAACTTTTCTGTCATTATTTGTTATGATTTTTTTCCCCCTCATAATTTAGACTTTTTATCTTATAATTTGGACTTTAATTATGACTTGGGAATATTAATTATGACTTGGGACTTTAATTAGTCTTGGGAATATATTTTGATAGTGGGTTAGACATTAGTTTGAAAGTGTCACAGACAAAATGGAAAAAATCGTGTCCACAAATCTATAAATTAAATTTCTATTTAATCAGCTATTTTACAGACTGTCATGAGACTGTATTGAAATATACAAGAAAATATCTGTTTATACAAAACGAATAAATACGTGAAATTAAAAACAGTGGCACAAAAAAATCTATTTTAGATTGTAGATATTTTATTTCCCCCTAAATTTCCCAGTGAGACTTTCTGTGAGCTCCTCGTAGACACCATGGAGGACAGTTGTCTCAGTCTCACTGTGAGAACATGGTTTTGGCCCTAAAGCCTGGGTATAAACAAACAAACAAACAAACACAAACACACACACACACTCACAAATAATAGTTTGGTACTACCCCCTGGTGGCTACAGCGAGAAACACAATGACTCCTGATTGATTAATTAATGCTGTTTATGCAAACTGTTGCATGTTGTTCTGTTCTGCTGTGTTATTATTTAATTTGTCGATCATTTGTGTGAACATAAATGTATAACTTTTAAATAATCATATTTATCACATGTAAAAAAAATGGGTTATTTACTTCCTTATAAGAGTAAAAACAAGAGTATTCAAGCAAAGGCTGTTGTAGGCAACTGGACGTGGTAGAGTTCCTTAAGATGTTTTGCCTCTCATTGATTAGTGGAGAAAATAATTGACTGATTAATCAATGATGAAATAATTGTTAGTTGCAGCCTTAAAAACACCATGTTAGGCAAAATAATTTCACCATGTTTTATACTGAGGTAATCCAAAAGTCATGAAAAGTAATCGAGTCACATTATGATACTGTGAAATACTGACTACATTTTCTAACAAGTAATTAGTAACTATTTGAATATATTGTATTTTTCCATTATTATTTTTTCAATTAACCTTCCCAACCCTGAAGGACGTCCTCATTATCCCACTTATTATATGGTTACTTACAGAAAATACAAATTACACAAAATATTAATTTTAAAATGATTTTAGTGATTTAAGAGTGATTTTATTGTTCCATCAGAGTCTGTGATCAGAAATGTGCCCATAACAACTTTCTGCTTAGAATGCTGTAATTGACCAATCAGAATCCAGTATTTAACAAAGCCATGTAATAAACATATTTAATTTACTTAAACCAAAGTAGTTTTGTTTCCAGAACCTCTCCAAGTCGTAGTAACTTGACCACAGAATCCTGCATGTGCAGAACTGAAGCTAGCAGGGCAATTACTGCGTCACAGGGCCACTGACCACGCTGCTGTGTTTGACGAGCCTGGAGAGAGAACGTGCTGAAACTTTAGGACTCACCTGTCTTGACTTGGTGCAAAGACTTTCTGAGACTGAAACTTTACATGTCAGACCTATGTACGTGGGTCTGTGTGTCCTTATCTTTGATCTGGACTGAGATCAGCTCTTTTCGCTGGACCAAAGTCTGGCTTTTGGTCCAGGTCTGGGGGAGGAGTTTTGGTCCAGATCAAACTGAAAAGTCTGGAAGTCCAGGCCAAACGAGATAGGTCTGAAAACGTCCTCACTTCTCACTTGCAAACAACAATTTGGTCCCATCTCTTCTTGTTGACCCCTTTAATCTTTTTTCATGATTCTCCTCAGGACTCCAAGCAGATGAAAGTGAGACTTTCAAAGGTAAACAGAGAAAATTAATCAAAATGAAGACATGAGAGATTATTTTACTAATGACCCTCTACCTGTGTTCAGAGATTGATGATATCCGGCTGGTGGGAGAATCCAGTAACTGTTCTGGTGAGCTCCAGGTGAAGCACCAGGGAGTTTGGAAAGCAGTGAGAGAGGAATATGACTGGAACCTGAAGTTAGCA
Organism: Lutjanus argentimaculatus; assembly: GCA_034769285.1. Classification (NCBI taxonomy): domain Eukaryota; kingdom Metazoa; phylum Chordata; class Actinopteri; order Lutjaniformes; family Lutjanidae; genus Lutjanus; species Lutjanus argentimaculatus. The sequence goes on along the minus strand of JAWZSL010000001.1, from coordinate 41,907,703 downwards.
GATGTGGTTTGCAGACATCTGGACTGTGGATCTGTGGTTCAGGCTTCCTTAAGAACAGGCAGCTATTCACCCTCACACAGCATCACGCCTTCCTGTCTTAATTCTGGATCTACACTGAGGAAATGTTTAACTAAAAGAGCTCCAGCACCTCCTCCCATTTTGGAGATCATCTGCTCAGGTAAGGACATCAGTAACCAAAACACAAAAACACAAATCCCCAACGAGCTCAGAGACAGACTGAAAGGTTGCCTTACTTATTGTTTTATGTAAATTTTGGTATTATGTTTGTATTATGTTTGTATGCACCAACGTGCCATAACAAATTCCTGGTAGGTGAAAACCTGCTTGGCAATAAAACAGTTTCTGATTCTGATTTGATTTTCTGTTACAAAAATCCATGTTATTTTAGGAATCTTGTCTTGTTCAACATCCAAACAAGTACTGTAGACATTTACATGAGAAATATGTAATATATTACTGTACTATATTATAAAATGATCATGATGTGTCATCAGAGATCAAGAAAACATGCTAAGTTGAAATACCGGTTTCTCTGACAACACAATGGACAGCATGTCCTGTTTTGAAATTTCCATTCCAGGCTGCAATAAGTTTTACTGTCTGCAAGTTGATTGGAGAAATTAATTAATGCCAAATCTTCCCTTAATGATTAAGTGCCTGTTTATGTGTCATAAGAAATCATTCATAATCTTTTGGAGGAGTAGATGTTTAAAATGGTTAAACTGAGTAAAATGTTAATGGAGTCTGGCAGGCAGTGTGACAGGCAGCCACTGAACTCCATGAGTGTTTATTTTCAGAGCACTGGGCTTTTGTTTTCAGAAGAACTGTCAGCTGTATGCTGATGGAAAGTTGTTGCCTGAGTTATAAACAGCTGATCAATTTACAGTGGAGGACTAGCTGTCACTTGTTGGTGTTGTTTCACCCATAGACGTGTAATAAACAGTCCCTCAAGGATTTTGAGGGCCTTTTTTGGGATTGTTGTTGGCTAAAGTACCTGATTTCACAGCAGCTCTTCTAAAAAAAAACAAAAAAAAAAAAAACAATGCGTGTTGTGATGTTCTGAAGGCTTTTTTTTGCAAGAATGTTAAAATTGCAGCTCTCATACATAATCCATTGATTCACCTTTTTAAATATACTGTTTATGTGTCCAATTCACATATTTCTCCTTTAAAGTCAACAGAAAATGTGTCAAAGGGTAAGAGGCTTAGCCTCAAAAGCTATCAAAGGATATGTGGCATGTGCTCAAGGTTTAACAAGGTACTTGATGTGATACCACCTGAAGAATGAACTAATACCTGTCACAGTCTCAACAAAAGTTGTACTATGAAACTGGTATAAACTGTAGGACAGCTTCCTTGTCTTGTAATATGTTAACGTTATCTTGCCATGTCCTCTACTCAACTGTCAAATTCAAACTCTGTCGGCATGTGTTTCTTTGTCTCTTACTCAACTCCTCTGTTGTCTCACTCAACAGACTCTGTCCGGCTGGTGAATGGGACCAGTCTGTGTTCAGGCAGACTGGAGGTGAAGTCTAACCAGTCGTGGTCCTCAGTGTGTGAAGATGACTTTGACCAGCAGGATGCAGAGGTGGTCTGTAGGGAGCTGGGCTGTGGGACTCATTCAGTCCTCCAGGGGGCGCTCTATGGAGAAGTGGAGTCTCCAATGTGGACTAAAGAGTTCCAGTGTGGAGGCCGTGAGTCTACTCTCTTTGGCTGTAGAAATTCAGCCTCAGCTAGAAACACCTGCTCATCTGGCAAAGCTGTTGGACTCACCTGCTCAGGTAGAAGAGGAGCTGCACCTTTGATTTAATTTGAGTTTTTATTTTAATAAATTTGACTTCATCTATTTTTATACTTCTTGTCTGCTTAGAGCCTGAAACTGTCCGCTTGGTGAGAGGATCCAGTCGGTGTGACGGTGAACTGGAGGTGAAACAACAAGGAGAGTGGCACAAAGTGGATGACAAAATGTCTCTCTGGAATCTAAAGACAGCAGATATAGTGTGTCGACAACTGGACTGTGGCTCTGTTGTTTCAACAGGGTGGAAAAAGCTGAACTACTATACAACAGTGTGGTCAATTAGATCAACTTGTCTTCAGTCCAACTCTGCAGTCAGGGAGTGTGTACTCATACCAATTGACTCTTCCAATTTGGTCCTGGAGGTGAAGTGCTCAGGTAACACAAGTAAACACATCAGCTAGAATGAAAGTCTTTAGAGTCTGTTTGTTTACATTCACAGTGTTGCCAGACGTACAATAATTACTGGATTTGTAACATAATTTTTAACATCTGTATGATATACAACTAATAATTCCAAAAAAGGCACAATGTACAATAATTTTTATATTTCCATAAACCCACAACAAAACCTTTTTTGGAGAGAAACTAGTCACATCAACATTGCACTAACCAAGCAGCTGGTAGAGCAGTGATACAGTCTGGAGCTTTTATTTTGACGGGTAAGAAGAGAAGGAGTGGTTGTGTGATGAGCTGCGATTAATTCTATGTAAAGCGCACGTCAATTTAAGACTTATGGCGCACTGCAGGCTTCAGATTTAAAAATTCAAAGACCACAGAACCAGCAGTATTTTAGGAAAAGATCGCTAATTATATGTGTCTATTAATTTTAATTAATTAAGTAATAACAGTTAATTTCAGTGATACAATGACCAAATTATGCGCAATATTCTTGTTTTCGTAACAAGGCAGCTAGAGTAATTTCATCAGTGAGGATGTTTTAGACTACAACAGACAGCAAAAACTTTAACATCAACGAGGGCTGCACAAATAATCAAAATTTTATTGAACTCGTGATATGGCTTTCTAGAAATTTCAAATTGCAGGAGGTGCAATATTTGTTAAAGGCTAAATGTGTCAAAAAACTTTTAAATTAATGAATGTCGTGAGGCAAAGATGTCCTGTTCTACAAATCAGATTGTACAGACTTAAAACAATATCTTCATTTGGTACACATTCATAAAATAAATAAATAAATAAACCACTAAATAGTCATTTTCACGTTTTTTAATCAAAATAATGCTGTAAAAATGATCATTACCTCCAATATTGCAAATCATATTACAATTGCAATATTAGTCAAAATAATCACGATCGTTCAGCCCTAACCTTAACATACGGTGTCTGGACAGTTAGTGAATTAAGTCAATAGTGCAATGCAGTGACAAACATTTTGTGGAAGACATGAGCATCAATCTGTCTGTCACTGAGACAGATATTTTAGTCTGCAGTGTTTAAACCACAGAACTATACAGTAACATCAAGATTCTTGATCAGAAAAAGTTTATACATCACATTAACGCTTCACACTCTCCCTCTCCTCTGCCCCTTTCCCCTCCCTTATACTTAATTGGTGTGGAGTAATTTAAAAGTACACAAATCAGACTTGGAGTAAAAAAAAGTCATGCACAACAAAACTGTACAGTGCCATTTTGTTTCATGACCTTAACTTTTTTTTTTTTTTTTTAATATCACGTCAACACATCTGTCCATATCCACATGCTCTCTCCCTCCCTCCCTGCCTGCTGTGGGTATTTTTTTTTTTTTACCCTAACACTTTTACCTGGTTTCAGGTGGTGTCACAGCTCCATCAGCACTCGCGCCTCACGTTCACGTTTTTTTTTTAATCCCATTCTACTCTCCCCAAACACGTACTGCGACTGAGTGGGAGCTTCAAGGCAGTTTCACTTGCGTCAAAATACCACAGTATATTCAGAAGTAAAGAATTTGATAACTTAGACCCTGTTTACATTGGGCATAAACGTGCATCTCGGGTGATGCAGTCATGAGTGGACAAGTCTATGTTTGCCTCTTCAGCTGCTCAGGGAGCATACAGCAGAAAGGTTTGGATTAAATTTCCTGCCTTCCAATGTCAGTGGGACTAGCTGTTCACTGGCTGGTTGTAGAGAATGACAAGACAGAGAAGACTCAGTTCAACTTGAATTCTGTCTGTCACTGTCTTTCTTCAGAATCTGTCCGGCTGGTGAATGGGAACAGTCTGTGTTCAGGCAGACTGGAGGTGAAGTCTAACCAGTTGTGGTCCTCAGTGTGTGAAGATGACTTTGACCAGCAGGATGCAGAGGTGGTCTGTAGGGAGCTGGGCTGTGGGATTCCTTCAGTCCTCCAGGGAGGGCTCTATGGAGAAGTAGTATCCCCCATGTGGTCCAAAGAGCTCCGCTGTGAAGGCAATGAGTCTGCTCTCCTGGACTGTAGAACCTCAGACTCAGCTAGAACCTCCTGCTTATCGGGCAAAGCTGTTGGACTCACCTGCTCAGGTAGAAGACAAGCTTCACCTTTGGCTTTGGCTTAACTTCTATTGTTACACAAGTTACTTTACTCATTTTACTAATTACTGTCTTGTAACTGTTCAGAGCCTGATGATGTCCGGTTGGTTGAAGGAGCTAGCCCCTGTGTTGGCACATTCGAGATGAAACACAAGGGAGTCTGGAAACCAGTGGCTGTCGACATTTTCTCTAACTGGGACCTGATGTCTGCTGCTGTTGTATGTAAACAGCTAGACTGTGGCTCTGCTCTTTCAACAGGAGGAACAAGTTATGTGTTCCACCCAGAAGCATGGATAATCACATCCTCCTGTGGTCAGTCTGAGTCTGCAATCAGGGAATGTGCATTAATATGGTCTGATCAGTCCACAAAAAATCTGGAAATCTTCTGTTCAGGTAACATTATCAATGGCAACAACTTTTAATGAGAATCTTTCAAACTACCACAGTACAGCCACTAAAAGTGCTTGTTTTTGCTAGTGACAGGCTGAGATTATTGTTTCTGACAACATTATGGAAATAATCCCTAAAGAGATAGATCCTTTTTGTTTACATAGGTCTCACCAAAGCCACCGGATTCCATTTACAAAAACAGTAATCTAACTTACCATCGTAAAAAACACTTCATTCAAACTGACAAAAACCAAATAAAAGTCAGGAGAAACTTCTTGATTCGTCTTTCCACTGTTCCAACAATCACTACCTGGTTTGGTTGAAATATATCCTTAATTCTCCAAGTTAGATATACATATATTGGTCATCTCGTTACTCCCCGCTGCTTCTCTGATGTCCCACTCACTCATCTCCCAATATTTTAACATGGAATTTGTTGAATTAAGGGTTTATTTCACCCAAACCAGAGCGGGTGATTGTTTGAACAATAGAGAGACTGACCAAATGCAAATGTAGGGATAACTAACAAGTTTGGCTAGAGGTAATGTTGCTGCAGCTAGTAAGCTAGTGTTAGCCAGGCTTGCTAATGTTCACAGCTTACGTTACAACAAATGAAGACAAACTTTAATCCACTCCCCGCAGATGTGCTGTTGTCTTTCATGTTTTTGAGCAACTACAAAGACGATGTCACCGTCCAGACTCATGAAACACAGAATATCGCTCTTCAAACAGGTAAATTCCACCAGGCACAGCTGTGTCGCGTTATGACCACGCTGTGGCAGCCAGAGTTGATCACGGCCATTCTACACAATGCTTGTGATTCTATCAGCAGTGTTTCAGCACATCCCAGAAAGAGCTCTCTACTGACGGATTCAACATTAATTATCACAGAGCAGATCAAGCTGCCAGGAAGTCACAGAAACACAGAAAAAGCAGAAAGAATATGGACAATTTCCAAAATAAAAGACCCCGTGCACACTCACGATCATAAAGACAGACAGAAAAGAAACTACCATCTAACCACGTTGTCTACCTAACCATGGTAGAAGCACAAAGAGCAAGGAAAGAGGACCTAATCAACAAATCCTGAGCAAGTTAACATAATCAGGCGGATAAAACGCTCCACTGCTGAAAACCTCTTTGAAATGCTGCTGGTGGGAGCTGCAGGCATGTAGAGGACAGATCAAAACTGTGGCACAGACACGCCGTGCCAAGTGGAATCAACCAGTTAGAGCCCCATGCACACTGCTTCAACATGTAGAGAAATCTAAAGTTTGACAGACCTGCAGTGCCCAAGTTACGCTCCATTGGATTAGATTGGATGGTTGCTGTTTGGAGGCAGGGCTTAGTGAAGGGTCAATTGGAGCACTTGTGGAATGAGCAAAAGTGCGCATAGGGCGAACATAAGCATGGGTGACACCAGGATAGGAATTGATAAGTGAAACTGAAAATTTATACTTCTGATGATTCCTTTGGAATTGTAATTTTGGAATTGTTTCAACTTTGGAAACCTGTAAGGGGGGGAGGAACAAACACCATGTTTGAGCATAAGGGTCGGCAGTAAGGCGGGCCGTTACTGGACTGTTGTGATGAAGAGAGAGCTGAGCCTACGTTCTACGTTCCAACCGTCATCTAAGGTCATGAGCTCTGGGTAGTGACCAAAAAATGAGATCGTGTATACAAGCAGCCTAAATGAGCTTCTCATCCTACAGCTTGTTAGGTCATTTTATTTTAGCCCTGTGATCTGTACTACGAAGCAGGTTCAATGCATGCAGGGTCTCTTTTGGTGAGCTGGCTTCGCTAAACCTAACAAAGGCAATCAAGGATAAGCAGTCACACAAAGCTGCTTATCAACCCAGTAAGTCAACCCAGGGTTTCCTAATCTAGATGTAAGCACGTTCATGTAAACGGGGCAGTGTTTGCAGCATCTGACCAATCAAAGCATGGACAAGTTTACTTTGAGCAGAGCAGCACATTTTACTGATGAAGAGCAAAATGCAATATTAGACAAATATGAAGAAGTAGGCTGTCATAACCATCATAATCCAGACTGAAAGCAATACAGCTGCAGCTGACAGATGCAGGAAGAACAGCTGACTAAATGGGTCTTGTCACAAGGCTTAACGGTTCTGTGTGGATTTGACTTGGAGATAATTGTGGATTAACAGGTCAGTTCTGGTTCTCAGCTTTGAGAGTGCAGGTTTGCAACACTGGACCGTGAAGGACTCTGGGCTTTGATGGGAGTGATAAATCAGCTGTTTCTGGTTAAACAAAAAGGATCAAAACAAGCATTTTCAGTGGAAAATACACTGATCGCGCAAAATTTCCCCCAGATATTATAATGCAGCCTGCTGGTTGGTCGACACTTGCAGAAGTCTTGCTCAGTACTTGACCAATTTAAAAAAGTGTTGTCCCCATTAGTCATTTAGACACAAAAACATGAAAAAATAGGGTTCAGCTTGAAAAATACTGAAGCTGCAATTTAATTATTTACTGACTTCAGTGTCTTTGTGCTGTTGAGGGCCTGATTACAGGTTTCTCTTACTGTCTTTTCTCTCTCCAGACTCTGTTAGGCTGGTGAATGGGAACAGTCTGTGTTCAGGCAGACTGGAGGTGAAATATGAGCAGTTGTGGTCCTCGGTGTGCGAAGATGACTTTAGCCAACCTGATGCAGAGGTGGTCTGTAGGGAGCTTGGCTGTGGGGCTCCTTCAGCCCTCCAAGGGGTGCTGTATGGAGATGTGGAGACTCGCAACAAGTACCAGTGTAGAGGCCATGAGTCTGCTCTCCTGGACTGTGACAGCTCGGCTCAGTTACAAACACCTGCTTACGTGGTAAAGCTGTTGGACTCACCTGCTCAGGTAAAAGAGGAACTTTAGCTTTGACTGTACTTCATCTTTGATCTAATGACTTTATCTATGTTATTGATATCCTTGTGTCTCTGCTCAGAGCCTGATAATGTCAGGTTGTTTGGGGGAACCAGTCGCTGTCATGGTACGTTCGAGATGAAACAACGTGGAGAGTGGACACCAGTGGCTGACTGGATCTTTGGATGGGACAAGAAGTTAGCACCTGCTGTGTGTGAACGACTGGACTGTGGTTCAGCTGTGTCGACAAATATACTCCCTTCTTCACATAAAGACAGACTGCGGCTCAGGTATTCCTGTGTGGACTCCGGTTCTATACTGCGGGAGTGTTTATCACAAGTTAGTCTCAAAAGTGGGATCAGTATGGAGGTCATCTGCTCAGGTAACTTTAAATTGTGACAGTCATGTCCTCTGCATCATATATGAACATACAACATGTTCCAACTCTGAACTCTTCAAATGATAAGTGACCCTACGCTTTAAACTATGATGCTGTAGATACCCCCCGCAGAGTTAGTTCTCCCTGGTCAAGTTTGCAAAATAAAATGTACAAAATGGACCAACCATCAACCAGACACTTCACATTCGTCTTGCAAACGCAACTATTTGGACACGACGTTAAAACATGATTGCAACTGCTGTCTTTTACCTGCTCACGACTCCAGTGTGCGCACTCTAGACCAACCGGTGCTGCACTGCCCTCACAGCTGAGTTCTGCCTTTTCCACTCCACCAACATCATGTTGATTGACATTTAGAAAATTGATTTTTGACATTTACCAGTTAAAAGAGAAGTGTGTAATTTTCAGTGGCATCTAGTGATCGGAGTGCAGATTGCAACCAAATGGAGCTCACCCCACACCGCCGCTCCCTTTTCAAGCATAAGGAGGCTGTCACGTGACAAAATGGCGCAACACTCGCTACGACTACTCTTTCAAGTGAAGAGCTTTGTTTAAAGATAATTTAAGAAAATGTGTTTCCTTGTTAGTCTCTATAGGTCACAAATTTCATGTAAAATGGCAAATATAACTGTTATTTGCGCTACAATGTGGTTGTATTTTGGCAAGCAGCTTTGCATGGTGATACACGCAGACACTGGTGAAGTAATTATAGTTGTTTAGTGTGATAGTACGATAGTTACAGCTAGATGCAAATTTATTCCCTGTTTACAGAGTCAAAGTGTTGGTTACGGGTTGGGGGTTAGAGGGTGAGGAGGAGGGAGAGAAAGATGGAGAGGAAGAGGGCGAGAAAGAGGGAGCAGAGAGGTTGAGGTTACGTTACAGGTGAGGGAGAGCCGCGGGTGGGGACCAGAGCGGAAGCTCCACTGGGAGGAGAGATTTGAAGCTTTCCACAGGAGCCGGAGAGAAGTAATGAAGGTATGTATTTAGCAAATTACTTTGTTATATTCCTGTTCTGAGTGACATGAATAATACTAATCCAACACAAAGTTATATTTACAGCTCTGTGCTCTGCATGTAGCGATGTTACTGTTGTGTGTAGTTTGATGAGTAATCTCAGAATAACGTGTAACCTCAGTAACACAAGTCATCATTACCTGGGACATTATTGAATGATAATAAATACTGCAGAGGAACAGCATCATGCAGCACATGTTACTCAGAGACTCTGAGCAGCCTGTACATCATAAACTGCAGTGACAAAATATCAGACATCTCATTAACATTATCTGTATTTTTCCTGTGTGTTATTTCTCAGAGACTTGTTGAAGAGATGACCCTGGAGGAGCACAGGCAGCTCACCACACAGCTCCTGAGGAGGCAGACAGGACTGTTTGATGCCCTGATGATGCATCAGCTCCGGCACGGTGCCCCACCTTTTACTGGAGTGTGGTCCTTGTGGTAACTGTAGGAACATGCTGAGGGGGCCTGGAGATGACAACAGAAGTACCGTTACACAGCCTGTAGGCATTTTATTGTTTGGCAACATGGCCCTTTAGACCAGGGAAACTGACTTGTCATCTCCAGCTGCTACATTTTGAGCATCAGGGACAAGTTCTCTGATCCCACTGGACATCACACAGGTTTCATACCTAGTATGAGTTTACTTCCAGGCCCTCTGGAGTGTCAATACAGGACCACAAGTACTCACAAACCTGTGTATATATCATCAGGGAATCAACCAAAAGTTTTATTTGTTCTAGATTATATAGATTATTTATTTTTGTATTGCAAAGTATAAGTATTTTTATATTTTTCTGCTAATAATACATATATTGTTTATTTATTCTGTCCGTTATTTATTATTCAATGTTAGACTGAATTGTAAGTGCAATTAATAAAAGATGATAATTAGATATACCTGCTGTATTTATATAATTATATACATATAAATATGTACTTATATATGAAGTTCTTTCCTGCAGTGTTGGTACATTTTCATAACCACTTCAGGTTTCACTAATGTATATTATCATTACAGGGGTCAGCTGTACTTTACAATTTTGTACAAAAGATGAATCTAAAAAAAACAACACTGACAATAATGACACCGGCAATATGAATTGTTATTTACACAAACAGTTTTGGTCATCCCTGTCGATCTTGACAATACAAGGAGAAATGCTTTCTTACAATCATAAATTTGCAGCTTTTAGTTTTCAAACAAACATTTCTGCAGCTTATTCTGTCTTCATCAGAGTTGACTTTGATGAAGACAGAAAAAGCTGACGAGTTTGAACACTAAACGCTGTGAGGTTATGGAGGTTATCGTTGTGCTCCGGCTCTTTCATACTGTGGTCCTACTGCAGCCACAATGGCTCCCAGCTCAAACACCACTGTATAAATATGTAGCCTCGACACTAAATTAAAAAAAAAAAAAAAAGTTTAATATTTCGTCGACCAAAATGTGAATCATAGCCTACGTCTATGGGTCAGTGACTTTTCCTTTGAATTTTAGACGATGGCTCGTTCTCTTGAGTCTCCATAAGCTATGGATGCCAAATAAAACAAAGTCTTAAAAGAAAATAAAGAATTTAATAGTTGTGGCTCCAGACAGATTTTTTTTTTTTTTTTTTTTTTTTTTTCGTGGCCAAAATTGGCTCATTGGCCCGGCCAACATGCTTTGAAGGCGAAGGGGAGACCAGAATTATTCAGTTGTTTGCAATTTACAAGCTCACCACTCGATGACACTGCTTTATGTTACATAACTTCAGTAAATGACACAAGTTAAGTTACCAAACCTCTGTACGGTACATAAATTAAAACAAAGTTAATGTTGCCTTCTGCCTTCACATGGGAAACAAACGGATGTCTCCTGGTTGAAAGTCCTGTCTTTATTTGTCCACTCCACCTCCTCCACAGGTGGATGTTACTGCTCTTTAAACTACATCACCTGCCCCTGATAGCACATCTAAACATTACACCTCAGAGGTGACTCCAGTAATGATGTTAGAGGGGTTCCTACAGTGCCATAGTTTGAAGTGTAGGGCCTCTGACCAAACTGCCATGTTTGATGCGTTGGGAGTAAAAATGGGCTGAATGTAAAAGTTCTCCATCTCCCATGGATCCTGTTCAAATCCTGTCACCTTACTATGATCAGTTTTCATCACTTGGACCAGACAAATACACGAGGATGGAGGAATTTTATATTCTTAATAGAGACTCAGACTATTTTTTCCATCCCACACTGTGTTCACAGATTTGCTGGTTCAGCCAAACATCTCTTTTCTACCCACACTGACGGGGTCTCAGAGGCAAGCAGCAGGGGTTTCAGGTGCCCAAGAGCTCCAACTACACCATCACGTGTTCTACTGAACCACAGTTTCCAGGAGGCTACTTCCAGCTGATCTTCACCACCTCAGCTACATCACAGAACTACACCCTGCTGGCTGTCAATCACTCTGCCCACTTCCTGTTCCTGGCTGCAGACCACACCCACCAAGGGGACTACCGCTGTGTTTATCACATCCTGTTTTCTCACACAACTTCTCTGCTGAGAGTCGGCCGCTCCATCTCACTGTTGCAGGTAACTTTATAGAGAATCAAACATTTTCTCATCCAGACTTGTTTAACTTCTGCGTCTGTTTTTCCTCACAGCAAAATTTTACTGCAGCAAACTGCTGCACTGCATCTGTCACCGGTTTGTTTACATCTGCTTCCACAGGAGATCACGTGAAATCGCGTCCCATAAAATCCCGCAAGATCTCACAAGATCGCATTCCCCTCATTCATAATCTTATTATAAAACTATAATAAGGCCTGGCTGTAACCAGGAGGACTTTAGACAAAATGTAAAATGGTATTTAATGAATATTTAATAGTCAGTGTTTTATTATGAACATCCAATTTTAGTTTTACAAGAAAAGGTGCAAAAATGTTTGTGAATGCTGTCCATAATAGTTCTTAGAAAGACTGGAAATCGGAATCAGCAGGTCAGACCCTTGAGAAAAATCAGAATCGTCCAAGAAAATTGAAATCGGTGCATCTCTATTGTGGAGTGGTGAGAGAGACACCATTGGAATCAGTGGAGTCTCAGCTTTCACGTGACCACGTGTTTGTGTGTGTAGCGTAAAGTCACAGACTGGTAGCAATTACAATGTGGTAAATGGGTTGAATAGGAGAGGTAGAGTGTTTTTGATATGTGGTTATTAATTTTGCTTGGGACTGGAATTGAGTTTGGCGTAGGTAAAAATGTTTTTGTGAGCTTGTAGTCGAGTTTGCTCTGTTTTATTAGATGTGGAGCATGAATATGTTTTTACATTATTAGTAAGATCTTTTGTGGTGGGGTACCTGCGTTAAGAAGCAGTAGAGACTCAGACTATTTTTTCATCTAACACTGTGTTCACAGATTTGCTGGTTCAGCCAAAGATCTCTTTCTCTACCCACTCTGACGGGGTCTCAGAGGCCAAGCAGCAGGGGTTTCAGGTGCTCATGAGCTCTGACTTCACCATCACGTGTTCTACTGAACCACAGTTTCCAGGAGGCTACTTCCAGCTGATCTTCACCACCTCAGCTACATCACAGAACTACACCCTGCCGGCTGTCGATCACTCTGCCCACTTCCTGTTCCTGGCTGCAGACCACACCCACCAAGGGGACTACCGCTGTGTTTATCACATCTATGTTTTCTCACACAACTTCTCTGCTGAGAGTCGGCCGCTCCATCTCACTGTCGTAGGTAACTTTATAGAGAATCAGGGTCAAACAGGGACATGTGACACTGACAATGTGTTCTGGTTCATAGGTATTATCTGTCTGAATCTGGTTTTAAAAAGTCACAAGGTGCCAACAGTTTTGTTTATGAGACAACATCAAAAACAATGAAGGCACACACATCCATATACCCCAAATCACTTCATTTTAAAGTGTTATTTGCATAAAGCAGGAACAACAGTGTTGTATCACAGGCAGAGCAGACGGTCACACTGACTAACAGCCAGACAGCAGCCTGCTGCTCAAAACAAGACAGGGCTCAACAATAAGGTTTGCCAGCTTGCACGAATGGGCAACTGGTACAAAAGAAATAAACTATTAAACTATTTTAAGTATCATGTAATCATTTAAGTATAATTTTATGTGCAAAATTGGCTTTTTCCAGCCTCTAAAATATTGACAGCCCTGAGGCTTACCCATGAAAATGTGCACTGCTAATGTTCACAGGCGACTTATCAGCTGGTCAGCTGCAGCACATTAAACAGCATGTAAACATACGAGCAAATATCTCTGTGGTCAGTTCAGATGTGTGGTTCTTGTGGTTCCAGCCTCTCAGCTGCTGTCAACCAAAACCATACACAAACCTCCAGATCTATTGATTTCTGATATTTTTCCACAGGTCTGTTTTGTTTATTTTAAACAACAATATTTGTAACTAGGACTGGGCAGTATATCATTATTATAGTGAATATGAAATTGAGATAATACTGAAATAGATATCATCTTAGATGTTGAATATCTTCATGTGATCATAAGGCACAAATGTCAACTGAACAGGCTGTTCTTGCGGTTCAATTATTTCTTTACTCACTTAAGTCATCACATCCACATTACTGATGATTATTTATCAAAACTCTCATGTTAATTTTGTGTAGGCATCTATAGTCATCCCTACAATACTGTTGTAATATAGAGGTATTTTGTTGAAAATATTGTGATATTTGATTTTATTCTGATCATCATGCCCTAGATCGCATCTGAGAATTTATAGTATGTTATTTTAGATAAAATGTGTTTATCAAAATATAATATTTATTGTGGCATAGACTAAAAATAAATTATATAAATAAATTATTTATAAGCCATATTGTCTATATTATCGTTGTAACATATTTTCTAAAAAGCGATGAGTAAATGTGATTTCAGTTGGACTTTAAAAGGATATTCCACCATTACATGATAACCCACTCAGTATGTCTCACCTCTATGCTGATGTGATGATGGGTGAAGATCTTCAGTTCACAAAACAATCCTGGAGTTTCAGCAGAAAACAGGGTTGCAGCAAATCCAGTACAATGGCAGTGAATGGAGACCACGGATAAAACATTAAAAAAAAGAACACAAAACAAACACAAAATGTCTCCATCCTGCTCGTGTGGTGTAATCCAAGTGTCTGTGAGCTGTGACATTAAAAATTAACCACAAAAGACGCCATTTACACCATGTTTTTAGCCGAAATGTCAACTGTAGCATGTAGCCGGTAGGATGCAAACATAGCGTCGATCTCGCGAGACTTCGTATATCTCTTAATGGACGCACGAGTGGAAGTCTCGCGAGATCGACGCCATGTTTACATCCTACCTGGGAGGCTACAGTTGACATTTCAGCTAAAAACATGGTGTAAATGGCGTCTTTTGCAGTTAATTTTTAATGTCGCGGCTCGCGGACACTTGGATTACACCACACGAGCAGGATGGAGACATTTTGTGTTTGTTTTGTGTTCTTTTTTTAAAGTTTTATCCGTGGTCTCCATTCACTGCCATTGTACTGGATGAGGCTGCAACCCTGTTTCTCCTAAAACTCCAGGATTGTTTTGTGAACTGAAGATCTTCACCCATCATCACATCGGCACAGGGGTGAGTACATACTGAGTGGCTTATTCCGGCAAGGTGGAATGTTGCTTTAACTCTTAAACTCAAAAACTGTGATCAGTGCAGCTAATCAGTGTACAATGAGACAGCATGTTTTCTCTTAGCTCAAAATACAAAGCATGTAGTTACAGATAAAGGTGTAAAAGGTGAAAATATTTTTTATGAAACTGCTGCACACATGTTCCTGCATGAACTGATGTAATGAGAGTGAATCTGTTTCAGCCTCTTTAACAGATCTGATCTTCAGACTGGGCGTCCTGCTGCTGACTGTGATGTGCGGTGCTGCCCTGTTTTTCTACTACAAGGTACAAATCAACGTACTGCAGCAGAGGAACATCAGAAATTTAACTTAAGATCGGTACAAGAGGGAAAACAAGAGCAACACTGTTTTGAGCTACTATGACTGGGTTGCACCAAAAAGTATTAATTTTTATATGTGAACTTTAGTTTTTACTGTAAACTTAGAATAAATTTAATTCAGTAGAACCAAAACTTTAAACTTCTGTTTAAATCTGATCCAGTATTAACTTTAAATTCACACTTGAGGACATTTAACTTTTAAAACAGCTGCCTTTAAATGCTGAGGCACAGACTGTAATTAGACTATTAAGACAAACTATTTCTGTTCTGTTCTCTGAGTCTCTGAATCTGTTTTCTGTACTGAACCAAACGTTCTGTATCAATATTTTTGGGACTCCTACAGAATATGGGGCTTGACTTAAATACTTAATACTTGCATATACTGATTTAGAAAGGAGCAGGCATTTTGGGACTTGTACACATTTTCTGCCGTGTCTCTGCAGGCCACCAGAGGGCAGAAACCAAACCCAGAGAATAATATTGAGCTGGATTACCTCAGTGGTGATGAAGACGGGCTGGATGAAGAGGCGGGAGCTCAGAGAAGAGAGTAACATCTTCAGGGTGCACGTCCAGATGGACTGTTCAGCTCTCATATGTCAGTCAAATCAAAGCAGTGTTTAATCTCGTTCTGCTCGTCCGAATGAGTCCATCCTCCTCTCTGTCAGGTGTGCCATATGAATCCAGCAGATTTTCCAGGAGAGGACTCATTAGCTAGGAGGTAAAATGTGAAATTCACAAGAAAAAGCAAAAATGACAAACATTTAAACCATTGCAAAGAGGAAAGATAAAAGGTAACCGGGGAATAATGATTATACATATTTCTTACTATATTCTTATAATTTTAATTTTTGCAGTATTTTTCACATTAAAAGTTTTCCAGTGACTTGTAGGATGTCATGTTGGATGATTAATATATCGATTGCCAGTTATTTTTTTGGTGGTGAGGAAGGATATTTGTCATTTTATTTAGTTAATGTAATGGTCTGCAGAGTGACAGACGATGCTTCATAACACGTTCTCATCCAGTGGCACAGCACACCCACTCAGCTGTACATGAGTGCTCTGAGCTGGTTGGGGAGTGAGAGGAAAACAGTCTTTAGAGTCAGACTCTTTACACTCTTTTCACGCAGTGATTCAAGGATTTAATTTGTCCAAACCAGAGTTGGTGATTGCTGGGAGAGCGGACAGACTAACAGAGAAGGTTTGGATGAGTTTTACATGTTTTTTGTGTCAAATTGGGTGAAGTGTATTTTACGCGGAGTTAACAAGCCAGTTAAGCTCATTTTAGTTTGGTAAAAGAGAGAAACTTAAATTCAGAAGGTGAACAATATTTCTCTATTTAAAAAGGAAAATAGATGTGAGGATATTTAATTTCTTCACACTTTGTGGGTTTATTTTGTTTATTTGATGTAATGAACATATAAGATATCATCAATCAATGATGGATGGGCAGACGATAGTCGATGGGAAAATATCAACATATCACCCAACCCTAACAGAATGTAATTCTTCCATTCTGGTAGGTTTTTAATTGGAAACAGACTATACGAAGAGACACCAAAGTTACACTTGCCAGTTTCAATTATACCCTTTTCATACATACAGTATTTCACATCATTTTAGTCTTGTCAAATCTGTTTTGTGTTATTACGTCGTCTTTTTCATCTTGTTACATCTTTCGCTCACTTTTCATTTTGTTACATATTTCACGTCATTTTAGTCTTATGTAATTTTGGCATCGTTACATCTTTTACTCTGTACCAACATTACTCTTTTATCATTTTAGTCTTGTTAAAATGTTTATGTAACTTTTGTTTTGTTGTATTTTTCATGTCATTTTAGACATATGTCTTTTTGTATTATTCCATCTTTTTCATCTTGTTACATCTTTTATGTTACTTTTTTCTTGTAACGTCCTTTACATCATTTCAGTTTTGTCACATCATTTACATATTTTTTGTTTTGGTAGATTTTTCACATCATTTTAGTCTTGTTAAGGCATTTTTGTATTATTACATGTTTTTCATCTTGTTACATCTTTTAGGTCATTTTGGTCTTGTTACTTTTTACTTCTTGTTTTTTCTTCTTATGTCTGTCTGTGTGATACACTGATGGAAACACCAAAGAGTCGTCTGTGTGTTACTGTCCCGTCTGTTTAGGTTGAAAGTGGTCTTCATGTTGAGAAGTCGGCACACAGTGATACAAAATACAAATAATCAATAATTCCCCTCAAATGCAATAAAAGTGAAGTAACGACCCTACTTTGAAAGTGTCAGGAGTATAAAATACAGATATTTGTTTTAAATGCAGGAGGTAAATGTAAAAGTAAAAACTTGTCAGAAAAATAAATACTCAAGTAAAGTACAGATGCCTGAAAAGTCTACTTAGGTACAGTATCTGTGGGGAAACAGTTTCTGATGTTAAGAACATGAGGGTACAAGACGTCCACAGGTCTTATGATCATCACTGGCAGCTTCCTGTTAGCAAATAAGATGAAGAGAAAAAACACACAGAGCCTGATGAGGAGATTAAACGACTGAGAGGAAGCTGCACATACGAAGAACTAATAAAGACATATGTGAGATGCAGAGACACTCAGTGAGGAAGAGACAGTGACGGGCAGGTGTGGACCAAACACCAACTGGACATGGATCACGTACTGGTGGTGTTCATGTTGCTGTGGGGCTCAGGTAGGACTGGAGTTTGAACTGACTGACCAGTGACAGAGAAGGAAACTTAATTTACATCAGTATTTTAATTTGGTCAAACAGGAGCCAAGGTGTCAAAAAATATAAGAAGTCTGGGGAAGTGAGTATAAAATGAAGAAGAAATCTGGACTTTTATATTTTCAGTTACAGATGTATCTGAGTCAAATGTCTTTTGTGAGAAAAATATCTAAAGGTCCTTACAGAGCAAACAAAAAAAATCTGGACGTTAAGATTAATGCAAATAAGGAACTAGGTGATATGATTATTTTTTTCACTTCCATGATCTTTTTTTTGTTTCATGCAAATCTTAGTTAAATGTTCGTTGTAATGTGCTGTATGTTGACCAGTGTCTGAACATTGTGGCTTCCAGGGAGCCCTGTTTTTTTCTGGAGGTGGGGGTGGGAGGCTACTCTACACACGCACGCGTACATGAACGTGGCCGCCTACATGCAAAAATATAGAGCTGCAACGATGTTTGTTGAGTAAAAATGTCGAAATCGTCTGTCTTTAGTTTGTCAAATGTGAATATTTTCTGGTTTCTTTACTCTTCTCTGAAACTAAACTGAAAACATTTTAGAGACCAAACAACTAATCGACGAACCTAGAAAACAATCAGATTCATCTACAGATTAATCTGTAATAAAAATAATCAACAGCTCTACAAAAATATACTATCAGTATATTACATAGATATTATTTAGACTGGGGAAACAAAGAAGCTAAAGAAATTATTTACCTTCAGATTGTTTTCTTTATTGCTCTCTGCTGAGGAACAATAAAAATGAGCACAGTGGAATGGTATGGAAGCCCATTTCTGCCAATAAAAGATGGTAAATCATAATTATGAGATAAAAATATGACTTTTATGTCATTATTTGTTATGATTTTTTTCCCCTCATAATTTAGACTTCATCTTATAATTTGGACTTCAATTATGTCTTACTGTGGGAATATTTTTTGATAGCTGATTATACATTAGTTTGAAAGTGTCACAGACAAAATGGAAAAAATCATGTCCATGTCCACAAATCTATAATTTTTTATTCATATTTTTATTTTACAAACAGCCATGAGCCTATATTGAAATATACAAGAAAATATTTATACAAAATGAATAAATACATGAAATTAAAAACACTGGCACAAAAAATTATATTTCAGATATTTTTGCTCCCCCTAAATTTCCCAGTGAGACTTTCTGTGAGCTCCTCGTAGACACCATGGAGGACAGTTTGTCTCAGTCTCACTGTGTCAACATGGTTTTAGCCCCAGACACACACACACACTGACTCACAAATAATAGTTTGGTACTGCCCCCTGGTGGCTACAGTGAGAAACACAATGTGGCCACAATGTCTCCTTACTTGCTGTTAAAATCTCATAACCCCAAAACAATGATTCCTGATTGAATTGTTTATGCAAACTGTTGCATGTTGTTCTGTTCTGCTGTTATTTAATTTGTCCATCATTTGTGTGAAGATAAATGTATAACTTTTAAATAATAATAATAATGATAATAATAATAAAACACATTTTACTATTTCTATAACAATTTTATTACTATATAAAAATATATTTGATTACAATTATATGATAATAACTTTATAAACACTTGTTTAGGGGAATACATGTGGGAATTTCTTGTTATTAACAACTATGTTATTATTCCTACCAGTTAATTTATAGAATTGCTGAGTTAATGACATCTTTGAGGATAAATGACCTTGACACCTTGAATATAAACAGGCTCGCAGAGTAATGGATTACATGTAACAGGATTGCATTATCTTTATACAAAACTCCATTACAGTTAGATAAAAGGATGTAATCAGATTACAGATATATTTAGCAAAAATGTGGATTATTAGCAGGATTGTCTGTGCAGATTCTCAGTCATCCAGGTCATGGTATTCGTAGTAAAGGTTGTCTTAGGTAAGAGAGAGACAGCGGAGAGGAGTGAGAGGGAACGTGTGAAGGTGCTGACTGATATAAAACTTTTTTGATGATAAATCCTGATGTTACTGAACAGTTCCCTGACTAAAATATCTGTCTCAGTAACAGACACTCATCTCTTCCATGAAACGTTTGTCACTTCGCTGCATTATTATAAATCACGATGAAGAGTCCAGACCCCGTCTCTCCCTCTTCATCTCCTCGTGTGTGTCAGTCAGTTTGCTGTCTGCTGTGGTCTAAAACATCCTCACTGATGTAAACTGAGTGACACTGATTTAAATTATCTTGCTTACTTGATATAAAAACATGAATATCGCACACCGTTTAGTCATTGTATAGATGGCCTGAAAAACAATATTTTATTAAAGAAATAAACTATTATTAACAATAATAATACTAAAGAAATAAAAAAAATGCATATAAATAGTGACCTTTTCTTAAAATACTGCTTATTCTATGGTATTGGAATGTTAAATCTGAAGCCTGCAGTGCACCATAAAAGCTTCATTTGACACGCATCAAATTAAGCATGCAGTGCGTTTTGGCCTTGAGAGTCCGGACCAAATGAGATAGGTGTAAAAACAATAATTTGGTCCCATCTCTTCTTGTTGACCCCTTTAATCTTTTTTCATGATTCTCCTCAGGTCACCAGGCAGATGAAAGTGAGACTTTCAAAGGTAACAGAGAAAGTTAATTGAAATGAAGACATGAGAGAATTTTTTTACTAATGACCCTCCTACCTGTGTTCAGAGACTGATGATATCCGGTTGGTGGGAGGATCCAGTAACTGTTCAGGTAAGCTCCAGGTGAAGCACCAGGGAGTTTGGACAACAGTGGATGACCGTGAATGGGACCTGAAGTTAGCAGATGTGGTTTGCAGACATCTGGACTGTGGATCTGTGGTTCAGGCTTCCTCAAGACCACATGGATTTTCACCCTCATTGAGCTTCAAGTCTTCTTGTCTTAATTCTGGATCTACACTGAGGAAATGTTTAACTAAAAGGTCCATGTTAGAGCTTTCCTTCTGGAGATCATCTGCTCAGGTAAGGACATCAGTAACACAAAAACACAAATCCCCAACAAGCTCAGAGACAGACTGAAAGGTTGATTTGATTTTCTGTTACAAAAATCCATGTTATTTTAGGAATCTTGTCTTGTTCAACATCCAAACAAGTACTGTAGACATTTACATGAGAAATATGTAATATATTACTGTACTATATTATAAAATGATCATGATGTGTCATCAGAGATCAAGAAAACATGCTAAGTTGAAATACCGGCTTCTCTGACAACACAATGGACAGCATGTCCTGTTTTGAAATTTCCATTCCAGGCTGCAATAAATTTTACTGTTTGCAAGTTGATTGGAGAAATTAATTAATCAAATGAATGCCAAATCTTCCCTTAATGATTAAGTGTCTGTTTATGTGTCATAAGAAATCATTCATAATCTTTTAGGAGTAGATGTTTAAAATGGTTAAACTGAGTAAAATGTTAATGGAGTCTGGCAGGCAGTGTGACAGGCAGCCACTGAACTCCAGAGTGTTTATTTTCAGAGCACTGGGCTTTTGTTTTCAGAAGAACTGTCAGCTGTATGTTGATGGAAAGTTGTTGCCTGAGTTATAAACAGCTGATCAATTTACAGTGTCACTTGTTGGTGTTGTTTCACCCATGGATGTGCAATAAATGGTCCCTCCAGGATTTCAAGGGCCTTTTTTGGGATTGTTGCTGGCTAAAGTACCTGATTTCATGGCAGCTTTTAAAAAAAAAATGCAATGCGTGTTGTGATGTTTTGAAGGCTTTTTTTTTGCAAGAAAGTTAAAGTTGCAGCTCTCATTCATACATCCATTGATTCACCTTTTTAATATACTGTTTATGGGTCCAATTCATATATTTTCTCCTTTAAAGTCAACAGAAAATGTGTCAAAGGGTAAGAGGCTTAGCCTCAAAAGCTGTCAAAGGATATGTGACATGTGATCAAGGACAAACAATGACAGAAAGATACTTGAGGGGATACCACCTGAAGAAAAACTATCAACTAATACTTGTCAATCTAAACAAAAGTTATGCTCACCAAAACTGGGATACATATATAGGTACATATACAGTACTGCGCAAAAGTTTTAGGCAGTGTGAAGAAATGCTGTAAAATAAGAATGCTTTCAAAAATATGAAATGTAATTGTTTATTTTTAGTCAATTTACAAAATGCAAAGTGAGCAAACAGAAGAAAAATCTAAATCAAATCAATATTTGGTGTGACCACCCTTTGCCTTCAAAACAGCATCAATTCTTCTCGGTACACTTGCACAAAGTCAGGGATTTTGTAGGATCATAGTCAGGTGTATGATTAACCAATTATACCAAACAGGTGGTAATGATCATCGGTGTCATATGTAGGTTGAAACACTGAAACAGAAACAGCTGTGTAGGAAGCTTAAAACTCTGCTACCAAGTTGAGGTTGTGGAAGACAGTTTCATGTCACAGGTCAGACACCATGACAAGACTGAGCACAGCAACAAGGTAGTTACACCACATCAGCAAAGTGTCTTCCAGGCAAAGATTTCAAAGCAGACTGGGGTTTCAAGATGTGCTGTTCAAGCTCTTTTGAAGAAGCACAAAGAAAGGGCAGCATTGAGGACCGTAAACGCAGAGGTCGGCCAAGGAAACTTAGTGCAGCAGATGAAAGACAAAGTATGCTTAGTTCCCTTCGAAATCGGAAGATGTCCAGCAGTGCCATCAGCTCAGAACTAGCAGAAACCAGTGGGACCCCAGGTACACCCATCTACTTTCTGGAGAAGTCTGGCCAGAAGTGGTCATCATGGAAGAACTGTGGCCAAAAAGCTATACCTCTAATGTGGAAACAAGGCTAAGTGACTTATCTACGCACAAAAACATAGGAATTGGGGTGCAGAAAAATGGCAGCAGGTGCTTGGACTGATGAGTCAAAATTTTAAATATTTGGCTGAAGAAGAAGGCAGTTTGGTCACTGAAGGGCTGGAAAGCGGTACAATAATGAGTGTCTGCAGGCAACAGTGAAGCATGGTGGAGGTTCCTTGCAAGTCTGGGGCTGCATTTCTGCAAATGGAGTTGGGTATTTGGTCAGGATTAATGGTGTCCTCAATGCTGAGAAATACTGTCAGATACTTATTCACCATGCAATACCATCAGCGAGGCAACTGATTGGCCCCAGATTTATTCTGCAGCACAACAACCCCAAACATACAGCCAATGTTATCAGGAACTATCTTCAGCGTAAAGAAGAACGAGGAGTCCTGTAAGTGATGGTATAGCCCCCACAGAGCCCTGATCTCAACATCATGGAGTCTGTCTGGGATTACATGAAGAGACAGAAGGATTTGAGGCAGCCTACATCCACAGAAAGTCTATGGTTAGTTCTCCAAGATGAACCTTCCTGCTGAGTTCCTTCAAAAACTGTGTGCAAGTGTACCAAGAGGAATTGATGCTGTTTTGAAGGCAAAGGGTGGTCACACCAAATATTGATTTGATTTAGATTTTTCTTCTGTTCACTCCACTTTGCATTTTGTAAATTGATAAAAATAAACAATTACATTTTATATTTTTGAAAGCATTGTTACTTTACAGCATTTCTTCAAACTTGCCTAAAACTTTTGCACAGTACTGCATATTTTAATGTTATCTTAACACACCCTATAGCCAACTTTCAAATTTAAACTCTCTGCCTCCATGTGTTTCTTTGTCTCTTTATGTCCTCCTGAACAGACTCTGTCAGGCTGGTGAATGGGACCAGTCTGTGTTCAGGCAGACTGGAGGTGAAGTCTAACCAGCAGTGGTCCTCAGTGTGTGAAGATGACTTTGACCAGCAGGATGCAGAGGTGGTCTGTAGGGAGCTGGGCTGTGGGACTCATTCAGTCCTCCAGGGGGCGCTCTATGGAGAAGTGGAGTCTTCAATGTGGACCAAAGAGTTCCACTGTGGAGGAAATGAATCTACTCTCTTGGACTGTAGAAGCTCAGGCTCAGCTAGAAACACCTGCTCATCTGGAAAAGCTGTTGGACTCACCTGCTCAGGTAGAAGAGGAACTGCACTTTGATTTGAGTTTTTATCTTGATAAATTTGACTTAATCTATTTTTATACTTCTTGTCTGCTTAGAGCCTGAAACTGTCCGCTTGGTGAGAGGATCCAGTCGGTGTGACGGTGAACTGGAGGTGAAACAACAAGGACGGTGGAACAGAGTGACTGACCAAATGTCTCTCTGGAATCTAAAGACAGCAGATATAGTGTGTCGACAGCTGGACTGCGGCTCTGCCATTTCAACAGGGTGGAAAATGCTGAACTACTATACAACAGTGTGGTCAATTAGATCAACTTGTCTTCAGTCCAACTCTGCAGTCAGGGAGTGTGTATTTACAACAACTATCACTTCCACTTTTTTCCTGGAGATGAAGTGCTCAGGTAACACAAGGAAACACATCAGCTAGAACAAACGTCTTTAGAGTCTGTTTTACATTCAGTGTTGCCAAATGTACGATAATTACTGGATTTGCACCATAATTTTAAACATCTGTATGATATACAACTAATCCAAAAAAAGCAGAATGTATAATAATTTTTACATCTCCATAAACCCATAAAAAAACTTTTTTGAGAGAAACTAGTCACATCAACATAGCACTAACCAAGCAGCTGGCACAGCAGTGATAGTCTGGAGCTTTTATTTTGACAGGTGAGAAGAGAAGGAGTGGTTGTGTGATGAGCTGCCATTGATTCTATGTAAAGCGATCAAGATAAACTGTTGCCATCTTGTTTAGATGACAGAGCCTCCCTGTAATACAGTGCACATGGAATACTTTTGCCATTTGTTATAGTATTCTGGCTCCTTCTCAGGTTGTTTCTGTGTGTATAACTATTTTTTGTTTAAAATAGGATAATTTTAAAGTCGCAGTACGATATTGCTGTATTTTGCATACGGCAACACTGCATCCACATGTCTTCACTTGGCAGATGTGTTTGTCAAAAGCAAGGTTTTCACAAGTATTGATTCTTCAATACCACATTTCAAAACAATAAGGTATTAACACTACATGGCATCAAAAATACTGAAGCTATAAAAAAAGAAAAGATCTAAAGGCCCAAATGCACTAAGTGACAACTGATGCACATCAATTGAAGCTCCTGTGGCGCACTGCAGGCTTCAGATTTAAAAATTTTAAGACCACCGAACCAGCAGTATTTTAGGAAAAGGTCGCTACTTTTATTTCTACTAATTTCTTTAGTGATAATAGTTAATTTCTTTGATAAAATATTGTCCTCTGAGGCCAACAATCCTCACCTTTTTTCAGGTCAGTCAATATAATGAGTAAATGGTGCACGATTCAGGTTTTCGTATTAAGTCAGCAGGATAATTTAATCAGTGAAAACGTTTTAGACTACAACAGAGCAAAAACTTTAACAGCAACTAGAGGTGCACAATTAATCAAAATTTTATTGAAATTGCAATATGGCTTTCTGTAATTTTCAAACTGCAGGAGGTACAATATTTGTTAAAGGCTAAAGGTGTCAAAAAACTTTTAAAGTAATGAATGTCGTGAGGCAAAGATGTCCTGTTCTTCAAATCAGATTCTACAGATGCAGCCACTTGAAATTTCCCACGCCTTCCGGAAGCCTGCCAATGTCCTGCCAGTTTCCAGCCAAATACCATTTCCCCCCACCTTTGTGGGGGTGTGCCTGGATTCCACTGTAACACGCCCATTTATTGCAATTACAAAGTGTCACCATTAGATGGCGCTTCCCTCACAGAAACACAAAAACTAACAAAGATTTAGAGGTGCTTATACTTTACCTAGTAGTATTTACATTCTATGTTACATTATTCATCTACTCCACTATCTCAGATGCGAATATTACACTTTTATTGCACTATTTTTATTTTAAAGATTTAGTTTGGCCTATTAGTTAAAGTACTTTTGTACAATAATATAAATTTGTTGCTAGGTTATATTATTATAGGTTACAATAAGCCACCCCAAAGAATTTAAGTTATTAAAATGACCACCTTTATCTGCTGTAGCATCTGTGTTATAAACACATATTGATATTATTATATCGAAAATTGTTACAATTGGCCCAGGTCTCCCCTATCTGAAAAATATGGAGTCTCAGAATAATGAGAAACGTTATGAAAATAACTTAGTGCCTGAAAATAATTACTTGTCATTTTGAAAAAGTTGCTCATTAAGAGACTTAAATTTTAAAATCACATTAACATTCATTAAGAAACAAAAACATTTTATAGTTTATAATGTTAAGAATTGTAAAATGTCACTTTTATGAGTTTGTTCAGACATCGACAGTGACGATGTGTTGTTTAATGTTTGTACAGTTCAGTCAGTGTGATGATCTGTGGGACAGTGTGGGGGCTGGGAAACCTCTTCAGATCACACATTCACACATTCAGTAAAAAAAGGTTTATGGTCATGTTAATGAGGTGTGGGGGCTCTCTCACCGTCAAAGACAAACACGTGCGCTCCTTTTGAGTTAAGTTAGGGGAAACTTTATCAACTTTGTGAAAGCTGCTAATGACAAATTCATATTAATGTTATGATTTACAACAAACACATTTTCTTTTTTTAAATCACAAATTCGTCCTGCATCAGGTCTCCTGATCTCAAAATATTGAGTAAGTCTCTAGAATAATGAGAAACTATGAAAATAACTCAAAATCATGACTTAGTATCTGAAAACGAATACTTGTCATTTTAAAAGAATTCTCACTATTTTAAGAGACACATTTTTGAGATACTAACTGCATATTTTAAAATATGAAAAAATTATTTTAGTGTCTGAGTCATTTTTCTGGAATAAATGTGGCACAGAGCCAGCCCCCTGCTGTGTTGTGGCAGTAGCGAAGGCGAACAGAGTGACTGTCGGTGACTGTCTCACCTCAATATCATGACTTTAAAACACCAAATCACTTCCTTTAACGAACTTTTTTTAGTTTATAATATGAAGAATTGTAAGATGTCACTTTTATGAGTTTGTTTAGACATCGACAGTGACAATGAGTTCTTGAATTTTTGCATCAAAAGTCCGCAGCTCACTCAGTGTGATGATGTGTGTGACAGTGTGGGGGCTGGAAGCCTGTTCGGATCGCACATTCACACGTTCAGTTAGAACAAAAGCGGACACCTTCACTTTTTAACTGAGTGATCACGGACTTTATTAGCCTGAGTATGGAGACACACCGCGGTGCACTGTCAGCCTGCTGCTGGAGTCGCGGCAGCAGCCCCGTGAACGCGAACAGAGTGAATCTGTCTCAGTTAAATATCATGACTTTGTAAACACCAAATGACTTGCTTTCACGAATTTCGTTAGTTTATAATACAACCAATGGGTAAAATATCATTTCCATGAATGAGCGACTGATCAACGAGGCTGCGCGCAGTAGGCGCATTTCATATACAGAGCGTTGTACAGTCCAAAAGTAAAAAAAAAAAAATAATAACAATAAAAATCAATATAATCATTTCCAAAATTCAGAAGATGTTTTTGTCTAATGATATATTCAGCTTAAGTCCGCACGGGCTGGCGTTTAGTCTTTAAAGAACGTTTTGGTGCAAATGCATTTTCACTGAGGTTAGAGTTTGCTCTCGGCTTTCACACATACTGTAAACGGTGACACGCACGTAGCGGGGTGGTCGAACAGCTATCTAACGGCACCATAAATTACATTTATATAGTCACGATAATGTTATACATTGTACATTATTTATCTCGGTACCACTGCAGATAAAGTCAGCCTCTCAGACTAGTGATGCAACCGCAGCTTTGTTCTCACTGTAAATCGCTCAGTCCCCAGCTGTATTATTTATGCAGTTCTTTTGTGTAACAAAAAGCTGAAGTATATTTACTTCACTGACAGATATTCACCTCTGATATAGTCACCTGATAATCATTAAATATGCTCTGTGTGGGAAGCTCTCTCCCTCATCAAATATGCCTGTGATTACTGGTGCTTCAGCTTCCACACTCACTGCTCCTCCTGGTGGATAAACAGACCATTGCAACTAGTTTCTACAAAATAAATTTATGGGCGTGACGAGTCGGCCCCGTGTTCTCTACGTCATTGCGGGGGATCTCATTAGTGCTACGACCCCAGCCAGGTGACGACAGGGACCTGCCAGGGACCGGTCTGGGCCCTACCAGGGACCAAACGGAAATTTTAAGTGGCTCCATCTGTACAGACTTAAAACAATATCTTCATTTGGTACACATTCATAAAATAAATAAATAAATACATAGATAAATAAATCACATCACAGTCATTTTAACATGATTTTTAATCAAAATAATGACGTAAAAATGATCATTACCTCTAATATCATAAATCATACCGCAATAATCCCGATCGTTCAGCCCTAACCTTAACATACGGTGTCTGGACAGTTAGTGAATTAAGTCAATAGTGCAATGCAGTGACAAACATTTTGTGGAAGACACAAGCGTCAATCTGTCTGTCACTGAGACAGCTATTTTGGTCTGCAGTGTTTAAACCACAGAATTATACAGTAACATCATGATTCTTGATCAAAAAAAGTTTTTATATCACGTCAACACTTCACACTCTTCCTCTCCTCTGCTGCCCTTTTCTCCTCCCTATTATGCTTAATCGGTGTGGAGTAATTAAGTATTTAACTTAACTTTTTTTTTTAAATATCACGTCAACACATCTGTCCATATCCACATGCTCTCTCCCTCCCTCCCGTTTTTTTTTTTTTTTTTTACCCTAACACTTTTACCTGGTTTCAGGTGGTGCTGCAGCTCCATCAGCACTTGCTCCTCACGTTCATGCCTTTTTTAAATTCCATTTAACTCTCCCCAACACATACTGCGACTGAGTGGGAGCTTCAGTCGCGTTAAAATACGACAGTATATCCAAAAGTCACCAAGAATAAATGCTCAATCTTACATTCCTAGTGACACAAGTGAAGTGCCACATCGTTAAAAGTGTGTCAAAGGCAGTATGAATTTGATAAATTAGACCCTGTTTACATTGGGCATAAACATGCATCTTGGGTGATGCAGTCATGAGTGGACAAGTCTATGCTGGCCTCTTCAGCTGCTCAGGGAGCATACAGCAGAAAAGTTCGGATTCAATTTCCTGCCTTCCAATGTCAGTGGGACTAGCTGTTCACTGGCTGATTGTAGAGAATGACGAGACTGAGAAGACTCAGTTCAACTTGAATTCTGTCTGTCACTGTCTTTCTTCAGAATCTGTACGGCTGGTGAATGGGAACAGTCTGTGTTCAGGCAGACTGGAGGTGAAGTCTAACCAGTTGTGGTCCTCAGTGTGTGAAGATGACTTTGACCAGCAGGATGCAGAGGTGGTCTGTAGGGAGCTGGGCTGTGGGGTTCCTTCAGTCCTCCAGGGAGGGCTCTACGGAGAAGTAGTATCCCCCATGTGGTCCAAAGAGCTCCAGTGTGAAGGCAATGAGTCTGCTCTCCTAGACTGTAGAACCTCAGACTCAGCTAGAACCTCCTGCTCATCTGGCAAAGCTGTTGGACTCACCTGCTCAGGTAGAAGACGAGCTTCACCTTTGGCTTTGGCTTCATCTCTGCTGTTGCACAAGTTACTTTACTTATTTTACTAATTACTGTCTTGTAATTGTTCAGAGCCTGATGACGTCCGGTTGGTTGAAGGAGCTAGCCCCTGTGTTGGCACATTTGAGATGAAACACAAGGGAGAGTGGAAACCAGTGGCTGTCGACATTTTCTCTAACTGGGACCTGATGTCTGCTGATATTGTATGTAAACAGCTAGACTGTGGCTCTGCTCTTTCAACAGGAGGAGGAACAAGTTATGTGTTCCACCCAGAAGCATGGATAATCACATCCTCCTGTGGTCAGTCTGCGTCTGCAATCAGGGAATGTGCATTAATATGGTCTGATCAGTCCACAAAAAATCTGGAAATCTTCTGCTCAGGTAACATTATCAATGTCAACAACTTTTAATGAGAATCTTTCAAACTATCACAGTACAGCCACTAAAAGTGCTTGTTTTGCCACTGACAGGCTGAGATTATTTTTCTGTTATTCTATCATTCTGTTCTCACCAAAGCCACCGGATTCCATTTACAAAAACAGTAATCTAACCTACCATTGTAAAAAACACTTCATTCAAACTGACAAAAACAAAATAAAACTCATGAAAAAGGAAGGACTCTGGGCTTTGATGGGAGTGATAATCAGCTGTTTCTGGTTAAACAAAAAGGATCAAAACAAGCACTTCCAGTGGAAAATACACTGACACTGGTGCAAAATTTCTCCCAGAGATTATAATGCAGCCTGCTGGTTGGTTGACACTTGCAGAAGTCTTGCTCAGTACTTGACCAATTTTAAAAAAGTGTTGTCCCCATTAGTCATTTAGACACAAAAACATGAAAAAATAGGGTTTAGCTTGAAAAATACTGAAGCTGCAGTTTGACTATTTACTGACATCAGTGTCTTTGTGCTGTTGAGGGCCTGATTACAGGTTTCTCTTACTGTCTTTTCTCTCTCCAGACTCTGTTAGGCTGGTGAATGGGAACAGTCTGTGTTCAGGCAGACTGGAGGTGAAATATGAGCAGTTGTGGTCCTCTGTGTGCGAAGATGACTTTAGCCAACCTGATGCAGAGGTGGTCTGTAGGGAGCTTGGCTGTGGGGCTCCTTCAGTCCTCCAGGGGGCGCTCTATGGAGAAGTGGAGGCTCCAGTCTGGAGCAACAAGTACCAGTGTAGAGGTCAGGAGTCTGCTCTCCTGGACTGTGACAGCTCCGGCTCAGTTACAAACACCTGCTTACGTGGTAAAGCTGTTGGACTCACCTGCTCAGGTAAAAGAGGAACTTTAGCTTTGACTGTACTTCATCTTTGATCTAATGACTTTATTTATGTTATTGATATCCTTGTGTCTCTGCTCAGAGCCTGATAATGTCAGGTTGTTTGGGGGAACCAGTCGCTGTCATGGTACGTTCGAGATGAAACAACGTGGAGAGTGGACACCAGTGGCTGACTGGATCTTTGGATGGGACAAGAAGTTAGCACCTGCTGTGTGTGAACGACTGGACTGTGGTTCAGCTGTGTCAACAACTATAACCCGTCCTTCACATAAAGACGGATTATGGATCAGCCATTCCTGTGTTCAGTCTGGTTCTATACTGCGGGAGTGTTTATCACAAGTTGGTCTCCAAAGCAGGATTAGTATGGAGGTCATCTGCTCAGGTAACTTTAATTAGCGACAGTCATGTCCTCTGCATCATATATGAACATACAACATGTTCCAACTCTGAACTCTTCAAATGATAAGTGACCCTACGCTTTAAAGTATGACGCTGTAGGTGCCCCCGCAGAGTTAGTTCTCGCTGGTCAAGTTTGCAAAATTAAATGTACAAAGTGGACAAACCATCAACCAGACACTTCACATTCGTCTCACAAACGCAACTATTTGGATACTAAATTAAAACATGATTGCAACTGCTGTCTTTTACCTGCTGACATCTCCAGTGTGTGCGCGCTGTAGACCAACCGGTGCTGCACTGCCCTCACAGCTGAGTTCTGCCTTTTCCACTCTACCAACATCATGTTGATTGACATTTAGAAAATCCATTTTTGACATTTATTAGTTCAGAATCTTCCAGGTATGACCTAATTGCACACCAAATGCCAGGCAGTTCATGGTTGCTGGCCAGAAAAAGTTTGCAGCAACTGTGGAGATTTGTAGCCAAAAACATCCATAGAGATCGAGAAGCACCGACACTTTAAGTCTACTTGTTGCTTCAGTGGTGTTTGAGCTGGCAGCCATAACGGATATTTTAAAACATTTTAATTTTGATTTATCATTGTTGTAGGTCAATGTTGGTAGGTCTATAAAAAGTTGAAACAACGCAAAAATTCAAAGCAACATATTGCAATAGATTTTTGAGTTTTGAGCCAACTAACTTAATTTTTTCTTAGATAACTTAAATCTTTGAGTTTTAGAGCCCCCCCAAAAATGTTTTTCAATTTTTTTTAGTGTAAATTCATTCAAGTGAAAGTGAATGATGGTTAACATTTTAATATTTTCAATTAAAACTACTTAATTTTCAGGCACCAAAATAAGACAAATCAGGTTCACAGCTCACTGTGACCAAATTTTGAAATACAAATTTTTCAACTGTATGAATATGTAGCCTATACACTAAAAAAAAAGTTTAGTCATTTGTTGACTGAAATGTGCGTCATAGCCTACGTCTATGGGTCAGTGACTTTTCCTTTGAATTTTAGATGAAGGCTCGTCCTCATGAGTCTCCATAAGCTATGGATGCCAAATAAAACAAAGTCTTTTGAGGAAAATGGAGAATTTAATAGTTGTGGCTCCAGACAGATTTTTTTTTTTTTTTGGCCAAAAATGGCTCTTTTGATCATAAATGTTGCAGACCCCTGGCCCACACACTTTGAAGTGGAGGAGAGAGACGAGAAGTATTCAGTTGTTTGCAATTTACAAGCTCACCACTCGATGACACTGCTTTATGTTACATAACTTCAGTAAATGACACAAGTTAAGTTACCAAACCTCTGTACGGTACATAAATTAAAACAAAGTTAATGTTGCCTTCTGCCTTCACATGGGAAACAAACAGATGTCTCCTGGTTGAAAGTCCTGTCTTTATTTGTCCACTCCACCTCCTCCACAGGTGGATGTTACTGCTCTTTAAACTACATCACCTGCCCCTGATGGCACATCTAAACATTACACCTCAGAGGTGACTCCAGTAATGATGTTAGAGGGGTTCCTACAGTGCCATAGTTTGAAGTGTAGGGCCTCTGACCAAACTGCCATGTTTGATGCGTTGGGAGTAAAAATGGGCTGAATGTAAAAGTTCTCCATCTCCCATGGCTCCTGTTCAAATCCTGTCACCTTACTATGATCAGTTTTCATCACTTGGACCAGACAAATACACGAGGATGGAGGAATTTTATATTCTTAATAGAGACTCAGACTATTTTTTCATCTCACACTGTGTTCACAGATTTGCTGGTTCAGCCAAACATCTCCTTTTCTACCCACACTGACGGGGTCTCAGAGGCCAAGCAGCAGGGGTTTCAGGTGCTCATGAGCTCTGACTTCACCATCACGTGTTCTACTGAACCACAGTTTCCAGGAGGCTCCTTCCAGCTGATCTTCACCACCTCAGCTACATCACAGAACTACACCCTGCCGGCTGTCAATCACTCTGCCCACTTCCTGTTCCTGGCTGCAGACCACACCCACCAAGGGGACTACCGCTGTGTTTATCACATCCATGTTTTCTCACACAACTTCTCTGCTGAGAGTCGGCCGTTCCATCTCACTGTTGCAGGTAACTTTAAGAGAATAAGGGTCAAACAGGGACATGTGACACTGACAATGTGTTCTGGTTCACAGGTATTATCTGTCTGAATGTTGCTGCATGTCTGAGTGTTTTACTTGTATTCGTATTGTGTTTATGGCCTCAAAAAAACTTCTGATCAGAAAACAGCAAAGGTAAGACATGATTTATGGTTATGGCTGTATGAAGTGAGGTTGTTCACTGGCTCGCAGGTATTATCTGCCTGAATCTGATTAAAAAAGTCCAACAGGGTGCCAACAGTTTTGTTTATGAGACAACATCAAAAACAATGAAGGCACGCACATCCATATACCCCAAATCACTTCATTTTAAAGTGTTATTTGCATAAAGCAGGAACAACAGTGTTGTATCACAGGCAGAGCAGACGGTCACACTGACTAACAGCCAGACAGCAGCCTGCTGCTCAAAACAAGACAGGGCTCAACAATAAGGTTTGCCAGCTTGCACGACTGGGCACAAAAGAATTCAACGATTAAATGTTAAATGTTCAGTATCATAGTATCATCATATCAGTATCTCTCAAATATTGACAGCCCTAAAACTTACACATGAAAAAAGTGCACTGCTAATGTGAGTTCACAGGCATCTTATCAGCTGGTCAGCTGCAGGGTCATGCCCTAGATCGCACAATCTGAGAATTTACAGTATGTTATTTTAGAGAAAATGTGTTTATCAAGATATAATATTTATTGTGGCATAGACTAAAAATAGAGATATTATTTATAAGCCATATTGTCCAGCCCTTGCCCAACCAGTTCACATGTGTTTTGTGGACTTGGAGAAGGCATTCGACCGTGTCCCTCGCGGCATTCTGTGGGAGGTGCTTCGGGAGTATGGAGTCCGGGGCCCTTTGCTAAGGGCTGTGCGGTCTCTGTATGACCGGAGCAGGAGCTTGGTTCGCATTGCCGGCAGTAAGTCAGACCTGTTCCCGGTGCATGTTGGACTCCGGCAGGGCTGCCCTTTGTCACCGGTTCTGTTCATTATTTTTATGGACAGAATTTCTAGGCGCAGCCAGGGGCCGGAGGGAGTCCGGTTCGGGGACCACGGGATCTCATCTCTGCTTTTTGCGGATGATGTTGTCCTGTTGGCTCCCTCGAATCAGGACCTTCAGCATGTGCTGGGGCGGTTTGCAGCCGAGTGCGAAGTGGCTGGGATGAGAATTAGCACCTCCAAGTCCGAGGCCATGGTGCTCGACCGGAAAAAGGTGGTTTGCTCCCTCCGGGTTGGAGGAGAGCTCCTGCCTCAAGTGGAGGAGTTCAAGTATCTTGGGGTCTTGTTCACGAGTGAGGGGAGGATGGAGCGTGAGATTGACAGGCGGATCGGTGCAGCGGCAGCAGTAATGCAGTCATTGTACCGGTCTGTCGTGGTGAAGAAGGAGCTGAGCCGAAAGGCGAAGCTCTCGATTTACCGGTCAATCTACGTTCCTACCCTCACCTATGGTCATGAACTCTGGGTCATGACCGAAAGAACGAGATCTCGGATACAAGCGGCCGAAATGAGTTTCCTCCGCAGGGTGGCGGGGCGCTCCCTTAGAGATAGGGTGAGGAGCTCTGTCACCCGGGAGGAGCTCAGAGTAGAGCCGCTGCTCCTCCACATCGAGAGGAGCCAGCTGAGGTGGCTCGGGCATCTATACCGGATGCCTCCTGGACGCCTTCCTGGGAGGGTGTTCCGGGCATGTCCCACCGGGAGGAGGCCCCGGGGAAGACCCAGGAGGGACTATGTCACTCGGCTGGCCTGGGAACGCCTCGGGATTCCCCCGGAGGAGCTAGAGGAAGTGTCTGGGGAGAGGGAAGTCTGGGTATCCCTGCTTAGACTGCTGCCCCCGCGACCCGGACCCGGATAAGCGGAAGAAGATGGATGGATGGATGGATGGATGGATTGTCCAGCCCTAGTTGTAACATATTTCTAAAAAGTGATGAGTAAATGTGATTTCAGTTGGACTGAAACTCTAAACTCAAAAACTTGTTCATGCTGAAACGCAGTGATGGAGATGTAAGCACAGGTTGTGATCGGAACAGCTAATCCGAATACAATGAGACACCATACTTTCTCTTAGCTCAAAATACAAAGCATATAGTTACAAATAAAGGCATAAAAGGTGAAAATATTTTTTATGAAACTGCTGCACACATGTTCCTGCATGAACTGATGTAATGAGAGTGAATCTGTTTCAGCCTCTTTAACAGATCTGATCTTCAGACTGGGCGTCCTGCTGCTGACTGTGATGTGCGGTGCTGCCCTGTTTTTCTACTACAAGGTACAAATCAACGTACTGCAGCAGAGGAACATCAGAAATTTAACTTACGATCGGTACAAGAGGGAAAACAAGAGCAACACTGTTTTGAGCTACTATGACTGGGTTGCACCAAAAAGTATTCATTTTTATATGTGAAGTTTAGTTTTTACTGTGAACTTAGAATAAATTCAATTCAGTAGAACCAAAACTTTAAACTTCTGTTTAATTGTGATCCAGCATTAACTTTAAATTCACACTTGATGACATTTAACTTTTAAACCAGCTGCCTTTATGAGATGGATTGAGCAACACAAAGTTACATGAAGAAAGCTGAGTTTTATGATGTTTCTCTTTTTTCTTCTTGCGTCCAGGCAGTCTCCGTTTTAGCCTCTCTTCTGCTCTCCATTTTTCAATCTTTAACTAATTATTTAATTAAATTTTTTTTGCCATATTACTCCATGAATTTGACCAACAAGTTTCTCTCAAAGGAGGAGAAATCAGAGCTTCTGTGACGAACCATGTTGAGGAGGCAAACTAGCAAACAATGCAACGTTTTGTTAACGTTTTAGCTGGTAATGGTAGTAATAACATAATAATAGCAACAATACAAATAACAGTAATAATAAAACTTAAAATAATGCTGATAATAAAACAAAATATTAAAAAGAAAAAGAGAAAAGATATAGTGAACTAAGAGAGATGTAATGATACTAAAAAAATAAAGAAAGAAAGATAAATTAATAATAATAATATAATAATAGTGGTATTTTGTTTTGTTAAACTCTGGTTAAAACCAGTTTAGATTTAATTAATTTTTGTTGGTGCAAGCCAGTCTATATATCAGTACTTCCTGTACTGATGTTTCACAACAAAAGCTTTGCAGTGGCTCGCAGGACAGGTTCCCTCTCTTTCCTGGTAGACTTTTAATTTGAAACATCTGCAGAAAAAAAATCACTGTTTTTCACTGATGATAACGTAACAGACTTGAACTAATAAATGACTGAAAACTGCATTTCTGTTAAATACGAGAAAGTGAGAGCAGCAGAGGGGTGAGGATCATGTTACTATACATATGATTAATGCTCTGGAAATGTACATTATTATAAATTTGAGTTATCAGAGAACATGTTATTTCAGACTCCATCAATATTTTTTACAGGCTGTCAATTTAGAATTAATGGATGTTTACAGCTTCTCATGTTTCAGTTCCACAGATGCTGAGGCACAGACTGTAATTAGACTATTAAGACAAACTATTTCTGTTCTGTTCTCTGAGTCTCTGAATCTGTTTTCTGTACTGAACCAAACGTTCTGTATCAATATTTTTGGGACTCCTACAGAATATGGGGCTTGACTTAAATACTCAATACTTGCATATACTGATTTAGAAAGGAGCAGGTATTTTGGGACTTATACACATTTTCTGCCGTGTCTCTGCAGGCCACCAGAGGGCAGAAACCAAACCCAGAGAATAATATTGAGCTGGATTACCTCAGTGGTGATGAAGACGGGCTGGATGAAGAGGCGGGAGCTCAGAGAAGAGAGTAACATCTTCAGGGTGCACGTCCAGATGGACTGTTCAGCTCTCATATGTCAGTCAAATCAAAGCAGTGTTTAATCTCGTTCTGCTCGTCCAATGAGTCCATCCTCCTCTCTGTCAGGTGTGCCATATGAATCCAGCAGATTTTCCAGGAGAGGACTCATTAGCTAGGAGGTAAAATGTGAAATTTACAAGAAAAAGCAAAAATGACAAACATTTAAACCATTGCAAAGAGGAAAGATAAAAGGTAACCGGGGAATAATGATTATACATTAGCGCCTTTCTTACTATATTCTTACAATTTTAATTTTTGCAGTGATTTTTCACATTAAAAGTTTTCCAGTGACTCGTAGGATGTCGTGCTGGATGATTAATATATCGATTGCCAGTTGCTTGTTTGGGGTCGGAAGGATATCTGTCATTTTATTTAGTTAATGCGATGGTCTGCAGAGTGACAGAGATATCGTCAATCAATGATGGATGGGCAGATGATGGTCGATTGGAAAATTTGAACATATCATCCAATCCTAATAGGATCTAATTCCTCCGTCGTCGTAGGTTTTTAGTTGGAGACAGACAACAGGAAGAGACACCAAAGTTACACTTGCACATTTTCAATATACCCTCATACATAATCCCCCTGTTGAACCTTTACCCCTGTCTGAAAAGCAACAGCAATACTGCAATGAATCCTGGATATATAAATGTACAATGCGATACAGTATATATCAAAGTCACTATTGTAGCTGATTATAGAGATTATACGTTGAGGAAAATGTGATATTTTGTTGTATTATATAATCTGCTGAGTGAAAGTTGTAGCTTCATATATTCTGCAAAGCCTGGTATGAAAACAGCATTAAAAAAGTATGTTCGTAATTAACTGAAGGAGTAATGAATAAGGTGAAGTGTTAGCACGCCTTATTCATGATAAACAAGCAATGTCACCTGTAAATAAAGTGTATGTTTAGAGTCAGACATCAAAAAAACGTAAAAAAAAGTGTAAATGCAACCAAGAGGTGTCCCAGATGGAGTAAATGTCAGTTTTTCATGTTAGAAAGTGGTTTTAGATACTTTTTAACCACAGCCTGTGTTTACGTCTCCAATTATTGTCACTTTTTCCCTTTCATTTTATTACAGATGCTGATTTTTTCATAATAAACTTTTATACAATGGTCATGGATTTGTTTGATTGATTTCACGTTACCATTTACTTTTGATATTTATGTTTCCTTTTAACACTTGCATATTCAATACAGCCTGTACTTTATGGGGGGGGGGAACAAGTGACCCAGTGCAGACACTCGAATGTGGGGAGACAAGGATTAGATAGAGGAAATAAAAGCTATTCATCATAAAGGATGTGGGAAAAGACGAAAGACAAACCTGTGAAGCTTTGGCAGGTAGCTGGAAAACTGGAGCTCAGGTTTGGGCTGGAAGTCAGGAAGAGTGGAGGCCCAGGGCTGATGAGACGAGGGGACAGGAGACAGGGAGTGGAGACAGGGCAGCCAGGACTGCAAGGAACAGGAGAGGGTTAGAAAAGGGCAAACAGGAAACAACAAGATACATGCATGAAAAAGGTTCGACTGACTGCAGGTGGAGATCTGGTGGGGTGGAAGTGGCAGGGCAGCACGACAAACAGACAAAGTCTGGGAAATTAGTCACCAGGAATGTCCCTAATTGAAATGTCTGAGTTGTTGCATGAATTAATGTACTGTTGGTCACAAATTCATACATGTATGAAATCATGTATAATTCATGCATCCTTACTATGAAGTGTTACAGAAACAGCTGCAGAAAATGCATTTCTTCACTGATTATAGCGTGACAGCAATATGGAAATAATAAGTGAATGAAAACAACATTTCTGTTGCTGCAGATGGACAAGAATCACATTATTATTGTTATGATACAATTAGTGCTCTGGTACATTAAACTGAATTTGAGTTATCAAGATAAATAAATAAATGCTGAAGTATAGACTGTGATTAGACTAGTAAGACAAATTATTTCATTAATCTGTTTGCTGTGCTGAACCCCGGTCTAACAATATTTTTTGATACACCTAAAGGTTTGTGAGTTTAAAGTGAATACTTCCTTATTTAGACAGGAGCAGGTATTTTGTGACTTAGACACATGTTCTGTTGTGTCGCTGCAGGACACTAGAGAGCAGACACCAAGACAAGAGGAAAACACCGCGCTGAATTTCCAGGTGACGAGACCAGAGCTCAGGGAACAGCACGGTTCCTCTGAAACTACAATTTAATCTTGTACTTGTCGTCCGTACGAGTCTATCCCTTTAACTGTCCGGTGTGGGACATGAACCCAGCAGATTTAAGAGAGCTAACAATAAATTAATTGTTGTTAAACGATATCTGAACTCAAACTCTCCCTTTAATATTTTGAAGGAGCCACATTATTTTAATATTTTGATGCTTCTACAGTTTGTGTTCTCTGTCTGGTGACTTTTGCTTCAAATACAGTTCATCTGATGTTTCACATCCTTCTTCTGTAAAAAGTTTGGTTAATGTTTTTGAACAGTTCAAGATGACCTTTTTAAAGTGTATCACAATAAATGAAGCCTGCACTGATGGAGTGTGTGGATGGTTTTCTTGTTTTTACTTTCAGCTGCAGCAGCTTCATTCAGCCTTTATTTAGTGAGCAGTGGACATGTTTCTGGATTTCGACTGAACTCATTCTTTTTCCCTTCATCCACCTCTCAGTTACGGGGGGAAAAGTCTGCACTTTGCTGACAGGAAAAACAGACATTGTCGACAGGACATTGCAGACTGGAGCAGCAGTAAACAAGTGTGAAAGCAAACTGTCAAGGTGACAATCACACAATCAATCTTCAGACTCAAACATGGACAACAGGACCCAAGCTGAAGTTGTGTTACAGCAGCTGTGACTGAAATCTCTGCCACATCTTGAAAGTGTTTGCGAACAATTACCTATTTTACACAACTGGAATTAATTGGGATTCATGTTTTTGGCACAAATGCAGGGAAGTGACTGTCGCCTGCTGAGGAGAATACAATAGTACGGCTACTGGACCAGTTCTTGGTTCAAATGAAGAGGGTGTGAAAATATAAAATTAGACCAAAGATCAGATACATTAAATGGAAAATCCAGTACTTAAAAATAACATTCAATATACAGAATATAACGCTCGTGCAGGAGATAAAATGCACAGCTCATGTTTCCCTTTTGAGGCTCTTTAACCACAGTTATAAACCACTCCACTCCACTCGGGATCGATGCAGTGCAAACCAAGGATGACCTGTTAATCAATAAAATAGCACCTATAAAGATATAGATATAAAGATATAGTGCCTGGGACAATTCTAGGACCATAGCAAAACTTACCAAGAATAAAATTATTATGAATCATGGAATGTGTATCATTTTAAATGTCAGGTCTTCAGGTCATGGTGTTAAAAATATAATTAAGTGTTCAGTATGAGATATGTTCCATCACTGAATACCAATCAGAATCAGGTTTGTGTTTGCAGTGATGGATTTATTGAAAAAATCTTAGAAATAAATAAGAAACGGTAACTTAACCAAAGACTAAAAGATATACCCAACAAGGGGGTTCTACCAAGAACCTTTTTATATTCTGAGGTTTTTATCTAAAACACACAAAACAGAATTTCCTTTATGAAAACAAATTTCTAAAAGGAAATTTTTGATAAACTAATGATTACACAATAATAAAAACATACTTATGAATATAATTTTTTTTTTTTTACATATTCTGCCAATAATTGCCCCCAACTCTTACACACTGGCCCTTTAAGGATATTTTCATAATCAATTAATCTGTCGATTACTTTTTCAAGCAATTGGTTATTTGTTTGGTCTACAAAATGTCCGAAAATGGTAAAAATGCTGATCAGTGCTCAAGATGACGTCCTCAAATGTCTTGTTTTGTCCATAAGTCAAAGATATTCAGTTTACTGTCTGAGAGGAGTAAAGAAACCAGAAAATGTTCACATTTAAGAAGCTGGAATCAGAGAATTTTGTTGGTTTTTTCCCCTGAAAAATGACTCAAACCAATTAATCGATTATCAAAATAGTTGGCAATTAATTTAATAATCATTAATCTTTGCAGCTCTATGTTACACAAACCATAATCTTTCCCTACACAAGTAGTTTTTTTGTCTCCTTTTTGGACGTTGCCTATCTATTATATCTATTATTGCCTGCTATAACTTGATCACAGAGTCCTGCATGTGCAAAAGTGACACTAGAGCGTTAGTCGAGACTCCTTGTTTGAAATACTGGACCACTGACCAGGCCGCCATACTTAATGAA
Organism: Lutjanus argentimaculatus; assembly: GCA_034769285.1. Taxonomy (NCBI): domain Eukaryota; kingdom Metazoa; phylum Chordata; class Actinopteri; order Lutjaniformes; family Lutjanidae; genus Lutjanus; species Lutjanus argentimaculatus. The sequence continues at coordinate 41,866,590 of JAWZSL010000001.1, read as the reverse complement.
CTGGGAGTGAGAACATGTTGCTGTTGTGGCTGGAAACAAAGCTGATGACTCTGTGAGACTGAACCAAAACAAGCTGAAAGTACATAATGATCATTTTGCAGATTGTTGAAATACACTGGTTAGTGCAGATTAGGGCTGCAGACTGTAGTAAAAAAAAAAAAGTCATATTGTGATTATTTTGACTGTAATTGCTATTGCCACATGCCATATGCTATATGATTAATGGGAATGATCATTTTTGCATACATTTTTCATTTTCATTGAAAAAAACTACTAAAATTAGGGTGATGTGACATTTGTTGGGGTCTGTACCAAACAAACATGTTTTCTTACATCTGGTCATCTCTGCAGCACTACAGTACTTCATTATAATGTTATTTTCTCACACATTTTTCCTTTTAAATAAACTGCCACTTCTGCGACTTGGATACTGCTTTTAGCCACATTGCAATTTCAATAATATTGCAATTAATTGTGCAGCCTCTAGTGCAGATTTTTTTCCCCCAATTCAAAGTCGTGTTCTATTTCAAGACCCACCTCTTGCACAAACTCAGACACACAGTGACACATCATAATCTGTTTTGTAAGCTCAGAATTCTTGTTGTCACTTCACTGGTTGCTAAACTGAGATCCTGACAGAAGTGTTGTCAGAGTGGTTGATGCCAGGTAAAAGTGCCACTGCCACCTAAACTATTTAAAGCCTTGTTGAAGGCTGATATTGTTTCCCAGACAGAAAAGGTCCAATATTACCCAGGGACTGAGCCAAACATGGAAAATCCTTTGTAAAACATCAAGAATGCATGTGTCAAAGAGGAAAATGAGCTTTTACTGTTCTTGACAGGCTGACATTCTGGAGATGTTTGTGAGGGCTGATGATGATATGCAGCGCTGCCTGTCATCATTAAAAGTTCTCTGCTGGGTAATGGAAGCAGCAATTCAGGGAACGTGAACACATCTATCACTGTCTAAACCATGACGGAGCAATTCAGCTTCTCTATTTAAAGCTGACAGTCACAATCACTTGTTTGCTTAAAGAACCACACAGAAACTGTTGTCAATTCACTGAAACATGCCGGTGCAAATGAACTGTCAACAAAAGATATAACACTACCAATCAGGTTTTGGATACATACGTGACAAAAATCTTTGTATTGAGACATGACTGCAAGAAGAACTTGACCTCCACATGATCATTTTCTGTCAATAAGCCCCCATAATTGCTGATTTTAAACATTTTGCTGCAAAATGCCATGTTGGGCTAGAAATCTTGCAATTCACTCGCCAAACCAGGCAACTGGTAAAAAATAATTAAACTATTTTAACTGATTAATGGTTAAAGTGATTTTTCTTGCAAAAATGGCTGTCAAATACAGAGATTTCGCACCTTTCTTTGTTTATTATCTTATTATACTGAATATCTTTGGATTTTAGACTGATAACACAAGACATTTAAAGACACCAATCTGGACTTTGAAAAGCTGGGGTGGACATTTTTCACTATTTTTTGACATTTTATAGACGTTGCAGCCCTAGATTAAGCATGACAATTAACTTAAAGAATAACTTCGGTATTTTCAACCTGGGCCCTATTTCCCCATGTGTATGTGTGTGTATGATTGATAGGTACAACTCGTTTTAAAATTGGTTCAGTTTTGAGGGAGGCGGATGCAGCCGGCAGCCGCAAAATGAGTTATAACGATATGAAGGCAAATATGTCCCGTAAAAGTTTGTGCATTAAAAGTGTTTTTTTTCTGCCACAGTCCGGATCAGATCACCAGTGTAATCTCTGTCAACAGCATGCTTCACTTACTGCTGCTGTGTGTGTCGACATCTCACAGGATCTTTGTTTGTTGCCGGAAGAAAACAGAGGAATCATGCTGAGAGCCGGAGTTAGCTGTCCTGGAGTTCAGTTGAGAGTTTTACTGCAACTACTGAAAACAATGTTCGTGTTTTTGCTTCGCTGAATTGCAAGAAAAGGATGTCGCGCAACACCCCGTACAGCTTTCATAGGCTGCCTTTATCAGACAGCAACATGCTGAAGTTGTGGCTAATTGTGCTACAATTAGATGCTAACACTCCTGTCCAGACACTGCGCCTTGCAGACCATCGGGTCTGCAGTGCACACTTTTCCCAAGATGACTCCTGCCAGCCCAAGAAGAGAAGACATCCAATCCTGAAACACTTCACCAAACACACCTCAAGAAAACAGCTGTCCCACTCACTGCAATGAAGACATTCTTCAACAAGCAAAGATCCTGTGAGATGTCGTCACAGAGTGAACGGTAAGAGAGACGCTTTGCATGCTGTTGACAGAGATTACACTGGTGATCTGAGCCGGTCTGTGGTGAAAAAAAGCACTTTTAATGCACAAACTTTTACGGGACATATTTGCCCTCATATCTACCGTTATAACTCGTTTCACATCCGCCTCCCTCAATACTGAACCAATTTTAAAACGAGTTGTACCTATCAATCATACACACACATACACATGGGGACCCACGTTGAAAAATACTGAAGTTATTCTTTAAGTCTTTGCTGTAATGTTTTTGAGTAAAAATAACTTTTTTTTTTTAACAAGCAGTTGTTGTTAAACCCGATTATTTGCTATTAAATCTGCATCTTTAATATTTTTGCCACTCTAAATATTTCTCTAGATCTACCTCTGACTGCCTGAGTTTCCCTTTAACATCACCAACAATATCATTAGCGCTCATTTATTTAGTATTGTCATTGTAGCTGTAATGATTAATGATAAATCAATTATTAACTGACTATTAAACAGTGGCGTCGCCTGGCCTGGGCATCTGGGGCTTTAGCCCTGAACGTTTTTTATTTAGATAATTCAACTTCAGAAGAAATAATGATAACTGTACATTAACGAGCCACGAAAGAAGTTGTAGTTTTCCATTTTCAGTGAATGCAACACAGGATGACGTCTCGACGTCAAGACCAATCAGAGAGGGGTTGCGTGCTGATCTAAACCGTTGGCGCGCATGATTCAGCGAGACGTTTAAGAAAGAAAATAACGACATTGATATACCGTTACGAAAACATGGATATAAGGCGGTTTTTCAGAAAGAAGGAGGCTGACTCGGCTGAGGCTCACGTCTCCGGGGAGCCGTCACCAGAAACAGGTAAATGAATCATTTAAATTCTGTTTGTGAAACGTGTAGTGTTAGGGGGGCGTGCCGGCGGGGGATAGACGCTCTTAGACGGGCTGAAAATCCCCGAAGGCTCGGTACGACTGGCGACTTTTCCCACACATAAATTCAGTGTGCAGATGGAGAGAAAAGAGCTGCAGAGACAGAGGTGCGGGGGGGGGGGGTAAAGTAAAAATTAAAATGGCTCAAAATTAAATATATTTAATCTTAAACTGACTCATGTGATGTGCATTTTTGGGGGGAAATATGGCTCCTGATATAGTCTGTAGGCATCATCACTCAACTTTTTCACATGGTCTGGTGTTAAAAAAAAGCAAACTAAAAATTGTAAATCATGTAACTTCTAACATTTTTTTAAAATTGAGGGGGAATATGACTTGGCTTCAGTCAAAATATTTACAAAATATTTATTTTTTTGGCTTTAATTCCTGTGTTATCTATAAGTGCATCATCCTGTTTCTATCAATATAATCTAATTTAATTTTGACACATTTTGAAGTACACGTTGGCAGTATTTGGCTCTAGACAAGACGCAACAAGGCTCAAAAAAAGCATAGAGCTTTTTTCCCGGGTAGGATCCCCCAAACTTCCCCATAAGGTTCTGGGCTCAGCCCCCAATGTTCTCAGTCCCAAGAAACGCCCCTGCTATTAAATTAATCACCAATTACTTTGATAATCACTTAATCTTATTTTAAGAAAAAAAAGTCAAAATTCTGATTTAAGCTTCTTCAAACAACTAATCAATAAACTGATAAAATAATCAATAGATTAATGGATAGCAAAATAATCATTAGGTGCAGCCCTAACTATCAGTGACATGACCTGAATGAGCAAATAGAAGCATTTACATAACTTTGAATTAGGGCTGAAACTAGCAATTATTTGAATTATCAATTAATATGTCAATTATTTTCTCAATTATTTGATTAGCAGTTTGATCTATAAAATGTCATAAAATGCTGAAAATGTTTGTCAGTGTTTGCCAAAGTGACGTCCTCAAATGTCTTGGTTTGTCCACAGCTCAAAAGACAAGATTATCAAAAGAGTTGTTTTTTGGATTAACAGTTGATTTAACATCAGATTTAATTGCAGCTCTACTTTAAATCAATGTATTTCACTCATAACCTTCTTAAGATGTAACTGTCAAGGAGCTACAGGGTCAACGTCTGAAACATCCAGAGTGAAGCCGCCATCTTGTTACATCGTGTACACGCTAACTAAACTCCGCTGCGGTGGGCGGGAAGTTTCTCACGCGACCAGACCTTTTATTTTCTACATCACATTTCATCAAAACGACATTAAAATGCTTTGAATATCCTTAAATGTGCGCTGTGATGACGTAACACGCGGTACTTACCCGTTTTATACAGAAGAAGCAGAAACAGGCAAATGTATCCGTCTGCGGCCTACAAGAGAGAGGCGTGTCGTGTAGTGGGCGTGTCGTGTAGTGGCGTCACTACACGACACGGTTCTTAAAGAGATATGAACCCAAGTAGCTACTAATACAGTTTGGCTACTAGCACAGTTTGAACGTGTTCCAGCTGCACAAAATTCAGCTGTTTTGCTTCTTTGCCCTATAATGAATGTATTCAAAAGCATACAAATGTCGTTGTTGTCATTATTATCATTATTATTATTATTATTATTATTATTATTATTTAAGTGGGAAAAGATTTTTTAAGGCAGGATTTAATGAATATTAAAGTAGCAAATGAGCCTACAAAAGCTGGCATTACTTCAGCCTCAGAAAAATTTATTTTCCATTAATCAATAGGGATTGAGGTGGAAAATTTTCTTTGACTCTGCCACGAGAAAAAACACTCAGGACAAGAATTAATGAGCTAAATAATAAATAGATAATGTCAGCGCTTGTGTGTAAGAGCATAATGTGTAGATTTATTTGAAAAGGGAGGCCTATGTTAGACTATTATGAATGTGAAAGTAGTAAAGTAAAAAAGTAAAAGAATGTGTGATGACAGTCATTTTATTCATCCTTAATGGGGAATTCATTTGTGAATTCTCCATTTTGTAGGCTACTGAGGAGAGAGCAGTGTGACGACCCTCCCTGCTCCCATGCTACGACTATGTATACGATAAATAAAATACGCTGTCTGCATACGGTCCGCCATTATTCGTCTTCTTTTTCTTCTTCTTCTTCTTTTTCTGTTTTATGGCGGGTTTTCTTCTTCTTTTACTTCACTTCCTGTCTACTCTAGCTTTTGCAGAGGACTCATTTTACATCTCGCGTGGTTTAACGTGATTTCCCCTTGTGTAATGGGCGTGTCTTGTAGTGACGTCACTACACGACACGCCCACTACACGACATGTCTCTCTCTTGCAGTCCGCAGACAGACCCTTCTCCAAACAGGAGACAGCAGCTTCTTCTCTGTCTGAATGATGGAAGCCTCGCGCCTCACCTGTGAAGACACGCCCCCTTGTGGTGTAACTAAGCAACTGCACCTCAAAAAATACTAACAACGATTCAAATCTGTCCCTTTTCACAAATTAATACACATAACTTAACAATTACGACTCTACATTTGTAGGTGTCACATATGCATTTATATTCATGTTTATCCATTTATGAACAACTCTAACCACCAGCTGAAGCGTCCTTTTATAGATAACTGATTGAGATGGATTTCAGGAATTAACTTCAGGTGTGTTTCTGTTTTGTGTGGCGGTTTTCAGAAGGTCCTCACTGGGCACTGCAGGTGAGATGACCAGGGGTAAAAATATGAAGTTGAATAAAGAGCATTTATGTTATTGTGCTGATCTTAATTTCACTAAAATTCAACTTGGCTCCAGTTTTAATTAGTCTTTTCTCCAGTTATTGTTAATTATTGATTTTAAAAAAGTGGAGCTGGGGTAGTGTGACCAGATCCTGAATTTTGAGCAGTTGTCCCAAACCCTAAATCCAGTCCTGTTTGTGCTGAAAATGAACTGCTAGCCTCCAGTCTGAACAAGCTAAAACATGAGCTGCCTGTACGCTGTATCAAATGACATATTTAAGCAATAATTCCTGCTTTTAGTTATTAAGAATGTCCTGTTCCTTTTTTATAAAATAGGTCAGAGTATTACCAATGTGTTTTCTGATAAGGCTATCATTGTTAAACAATGTGTTTGTAGCTGCTTCAGCTTAATGATTAATCTGCTGTAATGATTTTTAAAGGTACAGTTCACCCCAAAATCAAAAATAAATATTTTTCCCTGAGCTTGTAGTGCTATTTTCCACCTCGATCAGTCATTCCCAAAGACTGGGTCAGGACCCACTGGTGGGTCACAGGAGATTTTATTTGGGTCCCCAAATAAATAAAAGACTTTGGAAGAAATTCAGCAAATTTTAAATTTATATCTGCAACATACCTTTTTATAAAGCATTTCAAATGTGTATATTGTTCTACAGAAGAGAGGAAAAAACAGCCTTTTAATTCTGTATAAATGCATATTTTGTCTAATTCATTGACAAAATGTGATTTTCCTTTGCAATTGGCAAGTGGACACTAAAAATTATAGCCAAAATCTTTGCAGAATAAACAAAACGTCACCTGTGGAGGGAAAAAAAATCCTGAATTTTTCCTTCAGGAAACTTTGGTCTGTTCCACAGTTATTGCTTCTCCTCATGCTGTCTTTACTAGAAACATTTTCTGCTGTTTAAGTATGAACAAGTCACACACCTTTTTCCAAGAAAAATACCTTTTTATTTCATTATAAATCCACATAATTGTATCTATGAAAGCATAAAAATCCCCATTTCGCATGTTGTTGTGTTTTTTCTCCTTATAGTGGTCATTTGTTTCGTTATATTCAAAGTAAATCATGGGTATCAAACCATCGAAGACTGTAAGGTGTATGTCACATACAAACACAGACACTGTCAAACGGCAAAGGGGGGAGCAAAGGGGGGCGGGAGGGGACGGGACAGCGCAAGTTCTGCTGGCCATCTTTTTAAAACCGCTTTTAATACATTTAACGATCTCGAGTGCCAGCTTTAAGTCATAGGAACACTTATGGTCGAGTTCACCATTGTTTCGTACAGGTACAGTTTTGCTTTCCAGCGTCAAACAGAACATCAGAATTCACCATCAAACGTAGAGCCGGACGTCTGTGCTTTGAGTTTGGCTTTTGAAGAAATCCTCACTGGCGTTCCTCAAGGCTCCGTCCTCGGGACACCAAGGGTTTTTTTTTTTTTTTTTTATTACTCCAATCACAGAGAGAATCAATCCACCATGAACGCAAACACACTGATTATTTCAACATTATCTAAGTCATTCAGAGCCAGAAGAGTTAGATCGGTAATACTGGAGAGTATACTATTCAGTTGTTCATGAAAATGACAGAGAGAAAGAGAGAAAGAGAGAGCAGGACAGAGGGGAAGAGAGATGAGATGAGAACATACGATTAAAGTGCCAGAGAAGTTCACCGTTTTAGTTTGACAGTTTGTTATTATTGATGCTTCGAGACAAGACGTTGACAGTGTGCTCGTATTTTCAATCCAAGGCCCAACATGTTTTTTTTTCTCTTCGACTGCTAAGAGATAATAGAGAGGTGTGCTTCAGGAAGTCTGCGTGTTCTCCCATTATTGTAATAATGCTGTCATAATACTGTAAGTAATCCTTTGGCATATGACTGTATGCTGGGGAAGAAGAGGAGCGGTGCCACCGACCATCGACAAATCGAGAACTTCCTCGAAAAAATGTCAAAAAATGGGTTTTCCCAGATCCATGGTAATCCGTTCAGTATATTCCCAGAGCAGGTGGATTCCAACTGTCAGATGCAGAAACTAAATCCACCCGGCACCCTTCAGAGCCCCGTCAGATCATGGGACACTTCCTCCAGAAAAGAAGAAGAGATTCCAGGCCGTGTTCACTCAGATTCTTCTGATCCGAGGTTTCAAGCACCGAACACAAGCGGGGTTCAAGGCCCAGAGCCTGACCTGTATCCAACATGTCCAATCCTGGCTGTGTGGACATTGCTGCATGTCAACAGGTAGGCCGGTCATCCTCCTCTGCCTGCACACAGATGTTCACATCACATCCTGTTTGGTCCTGGCGTGGCGTGGCGTCGGAGGGTAGTGGACGCCTCTGGGTCGAACACCTGATCATCGGGGCTCACGAGAAGGATGTGACCATGCAGCCCGCTGGGGCACCTGAAGGAGACAAGAGAGGGACAAAGGTACTGAATTTGATTTTGGTGTAGTTAATCAGTCCCACCGGGACTTTTGTGGGATTGTTGCAGCCTAAAATGCCTGATTTCACGACAGCTTTTCTAAAAAATTGCAATGCATGTTGCGATGCTTTTAGGCATGTCAAACTTGCAAAAGAAAGTTGCGATTTTTTTGGTATAATTCATTAAAAATCGAAGGCAACTTGTTCCAGGGAGAACAAAACTGCACTCTGTTCTGAGTGTTCTAGCTAACCTTATATCAGGAATTACAAAAAATATAAAAATCTGCTTTATTGTAAATGAAGGAGTGCACCAGGAGCTCAAACTCTGTCAAAACAGCACAAAATGATAAAATAAAAGTGCACAGTGTTGATAAATGTGACAAATGTGTTCTTTTCGGTACCAGTGAGAAGATTAAAAAATCATAAATGCGAAAAAGAAAAAAAATGTGAGTAATAAAACAAAACATTTAGTCAGTTCATTGAGATGTATAATGTTTGCTGAAGGGACTGCTGCAACTGAAGCAGCAACGATTGGTCAAATTTGGGGAAAAGTTGCAGAGTTTGGACAAAATTGCAAAGTCGCATGGAATTCACAGGGATTGGTTGCATTTGCTGAATTATTGTGATCGCAACACCACAACTTACTGGAGGGACTGATTAATAGATTCATGGAGACTGTTTTTCTGGCAGTAATGTAGAGGACGAGGAAAGTTATCAGCAAAATATACCTGCAGTAAAAGGAAGGTTTGGATTGTTGGGGGTCACATGAAGCACCAGGAGGGAACATTTTGTTTCTTTTGTTTTTATCACTCCTTTCTTACTTATAAATAAATCTTTCAGCAGTTAGCCTCTTGTTGGGTTCTCTGAGTATTTCCTTGTTCTATTGTTTTTGAACCAACACACCACATTTTGTTTTTTGTACAAAAGAAAAAAGACAGCAGATATCCTCTCCCACCTTGTCCAAAATCACACAGACCCACAGTATCTGTAGGGGTCTATAAAGAATAAAGTTTTCAGTTGTGATGACTCAGTGACAGCAGGGTGAACTGCTGACGTTTCAGGCTTTAAAACCCATTTCCTGCCTGTACTTTACTTTCTAAACTGCCTCCTTCACACCCACAAACTCTTCTGTACTTGAAGCTGAAACTCAGACTGTGGGGAAACAAACGGCATCACAACGTGTCTCTTTGTCTGCTGAATAAAGCAGATGGGGAAGTTGTGCTGCGGTGCATCAGGAGAACTGACAAAGACTCAAAAAAGTGAAGTAGTTAAACTCTAAGTTTGCCAGCAGGGGGCCCTCCAAGTGCAGGACTAGAACTACAGTCATGAGGAGCTTTATATCAGATTAAATCATATTTATATGCTTTAAAATGAACATGTTAATAATCATTGATTGAGATTGAGCCAGCAGTGCCTCTAATGAGTGTATATCAATTTAACAAGTGTGGAGTGTGCCACCAGAATAATTACAGGCTTTTGTTTTGAAGTATTTCATTATAATCAATTCATAAAACATACATTAAAAAAAGCTACATGCTGCGTGCTGGCAGCAGTCCGGCCAATCAGACTGTTTTTCTGTTTTCCCTAACAAACAACAAAACATGACATGAAAATTGTAAACGTTTCAAGCTGGGAAAACTAATTAATTGTCAAATGGAATTAAATTTACAGCCACAAAAGTAAGTTGAATAATTAATAATCAAAAGGCAGAGCGAGGAAACGCAATGATTAGCTGCTAACTTTAACTTTCTTTATATAATCATGACATGAATTTGACTTCATGAATTCATTATTTAAATGCAAACTGACAGAATTGATTTATTACCACTTTTTTAAAAGGTATCAAGTAAAAACAAACATCTAAAACTTTCATTCCCTGCTACACTGAAGGAACTGTTGCACTTTATGACAACATGTTTCAAATAGAGCTGTAACATTTAATGTTACTCTCACGGATGACTGAGCGTCTCACTGTGTCCCTCAGGGAGAGACCACCCACCCTCCTGAGAAAACCCATTTCGGCGGCTTGTATCTGCGATCTGGTTCGTTCAGTCATGACCCCTTCATGACCACAGGTGAGAGTAGGAACAAAGATTGACCGGTAGATTGAGAGCTTTACCTTCTGGCTAAGCTCTCTTTTCTAACAACAGTGCGGTAAAGTGAACGCAGTACTGCTCAAGCTGCTCCGATATTCTTTAGACTTTTTTTTTCATGAATCAATGCTATTTGTCACCATTTACGTCTGTTGGCGGGTTTTATATAATTGTTGAAAAGTATTCAAAAGAGCTAATAACTTTGCTTAAGCAGCATTAAATTAGTTTCAAAACACATGGTCTTCTTCATTTCCTGAAAAGTCACAGTTTTAAAACACACGGGGTGAAGCAACGTTATGCTAAAAAACACTAGATGGTGCTGTGCCTTCAAAAAATATGAAAATATGACAACGATAACTCCTTTTATTATGAAATTACAATTTTAAAAGTCAATGGCCAATATTTTTAAAAACATGCTCTACCACACGGTGTTGTTTGTCATTTTATGGTAAAGGTAATAAAGCTCAGGTAATTTAACTAAAACTGACAGTTTGCTGAGAACTTTCTGATCATTCATTCCTGTTAACATGATACATTTGATATTTGATTGTTATTGCATTTTAAGCTGAAATACTTTTGTCTAAAAACATGCTGTTGGTCATCTAGATATAAAGGTTGTGATTATAAATTTACAATTTTTATTCAGTAAAAACTTATGAAAATTCACTGTTAATATCATATATCTAATGTTATTCCATTATATATTTGATGAAAAAAATATAGAAGTATGTGTTTTCAGAAACACCGTTGTGATGAGAAGACCGACTCATGAACAATCTTCTGGTTTTGTACTTTTGAAAAATTATTTACAGTTTTGTTTGTCCTTTTTCATTTTTTCCACTAGTATTTGTGAATGTCTGGCAACATACAAAAAATTTGTTTGGACAGAGAGGACACGTGCAGATCAGTTTGTGGGATGATTTTGTGGAAAAGAAATCAAACAAAGTAAAAATATCAGACAATTTAAAAAGGCGTACAAAGAAATTATTTTTGAAAGGTACAGAAATAATTAAAGGAATGTAATGCACACTGAGGAAGATACTGTTGTTAACGGTTGATTGATGGGGAGGAGAGTGGATTTATGTAATAGATTGATTATTGATGGATTAGTACAGATCAGAAGTTGGACCAGACAAGCAGGTTTGCTTCTTCGTGCTCCTTTTCAGACATCAAATGTTAATTTATGTTTCTCATTGTCAGTCTGTTCAGTATTTATTGTTTGTTTCTCTTTTTTTCTACATATATATTATTTTTTTAAATGTTCAAAATGAATAAAAAATCAAATGTATTTCAACGGATGCAGAAAAAACAAAACATGCATCCAGCATCATACTGGACTCGAATCGGGAAATCACTGCAATAATAAGAACATCAGAAACAACAATTACTTAATAAATTATTAAATATTAAAAAAAGGAGCATCAGTTAATGTATTCAAACACTGATATAAAATAAAGCTGTTGTGTTCTGTGTCCTGCAGCGACAGATTTGATCTTGTTCAGCAGTTTGTTTCTGCAGTTTAAGAAATGAGTTTTGTCCCGTCGAGCTGCTGGAATGAAATCAGCAACAAATAAAAGATAAATAAAGGACAGAGGAGGAGGAGGAGGAGGAGGAGGAAAAAAACACAAGGGGGAAGAGGAGGAACTTGAGGTGAGGATAGACAGAGAGGAGAGAGGAGACGAAAGGAGGAAAAGAAGAAGAAGAGAAGACTTGAGAGGGAATAATGTAGAAAGAAAGAGGAGGAATAACGGAAAAGAGATGATCAGAAGCAGAGAAGATAAGTAAAGGAGGACAAAGCAAAAGAAAGACGCAAAGAGTGTTAAAAAGATGAAGAGAGAGTGATGAGGAAGTGATGAAGAAGTGAAGAGAGGGGGAAGAAGGACAGACAGAGGAGAAGAAGAAGAGGAAGAGGAGGAGGAGGAGGAGTGGAGGAGAATGCTTACATAATGGAAGAGAAAGCTTACATAATGGAGCGACACCAATCTGCATACTGTGGGGGATCAGGCCATTATATAATGGCCCAATAAAGAGGAATAATGTTGTTTACTAAGGCAAGGCGATATTTACAGAGCACTTAGAGGCAGACACACTCCAGGCCTGCTAATGGCTGCTGACTGCTGCTGCTCTCTCTTCTTCATCTCATTCACTCCCTCCTCTTCCTCCTCTTTTCTCTCTCTTTCTCTCTCTCTGTACGCCTGGCATGTTTCCACCTCGCTCTGCCTCAAGATGTTCTGCTGGAGCTTCTCTGGTGGAACAATGAGCGGTTACCCTCTCACCTGTGTGTGTGTGTGTGTGTTATGTGTGTTAATGTGTGTTTGTGTGTGTTTGTGTGTGTGTGTGTGTGTGTGTGTGTTTGATCTCTCACCTCTCCCGCCTCTGCTCCCTCCAGCGCTGTGAAGCTGAATGTAAGTAAATCTGAAAAACACACATAACCGACAAAAAAAAAAAAAAAGACAAGAGGAAGATGGAATCAGAGCTCAGACTGACAGAGAGACAGAAAACAGGAGGAATCAGCTCGCCTGGTTCTGTCCACAGGTAACAAAATCCACCTGTCAGAACCTGTAAAACTCACTCATTTTAATTTGAATACAAAAACAAAAGTGTAGAGAGGACATGTTTACATTTACTTTTTCATATAGCATTATTTTATGTCATAGAAATGCATAATTTTAGATTATATCAAGAAAAAAGCATGTTACATGTGCAGTTAAAGCAAAACTGAGCTAAAAACCAAACCAAGCGGTCAAATATGCAGCTAGTAAAAAACAGAGAGGTGCAAAGCTGTTAAAGCTAGCTAGAGATAGCCACAGTTAGACCTGACTTTAGACCCCACACTGTTGATAAATAAATTGATAAATATATCACGTTATCAATTTAAGTGAAATAGCATCTTGCTTAGTTTATCCCACATAAATTAGGCTAAAGCTAAATTCAGTCATGATTAATAAAAACAGCCAAGCTAGTCATGTTGAAAAGCTAACTAGCCTACATAAACAAAACACAGTTAAAACCAAACCAAACTGTCAACTCCACAGCTAGCTTAAGCAAGAAAGTCAAATCCTGTAAAAGAGATAGCCACAGTTAAACTAACTGAAATTTAGTTTATGACATAGAAATGCATTATTCTGAAGAAAACAGCATGTTAATGTGCAGTTACAGCAAAACAAAGTTATAAAACCAAACCAAATGGTCAAATATACACCCAGCACCCGAGTTGTTAAATCTTGACATAGCAACAGGTAGACCTGATTTTAGACCCTGAACTGTTAAATAAATTGATAGTTTCAGTTAATTAACATCTTGGTTAGTCTATCCCCCATAAATAAAACAAAAGCTAAATCCAGTCACAGTGAATAAAAACAGCCAAGCTAGTACTGCTGAAAACTAACTAGCCTACATATTTAATCAAAGTTTAGACCAGAATCTGACTTGTTGACATTTATATTAGCATAAAACATTATTTTATGCCATAGAAACATATCATTCCAAAGAACAATAGCATGTTAAATGTGCAACTAAAACAAAACACGACTAAAAACCAAACTTAATAGTTAAATATACAGCTAACTAGCTAAAGCTGGCGATAGTTAGCCTCGACATAATATTGGTGATTCAGACACGTGGAATAAAAACGTTTGTCATTTTAAGAGGTGGGTATTTCTATGAATGCAACACAATTCAAAAGCTGAAATTCAAGAAATTATGTGTCATAAATCAGTTTATAAATATTTTGTAATCAACTCCTCTCTCCTCACATCTGGATTATCACAGCTGGACAGTCAGAGGAAAGTGTTTAAAGACATTTTACCAATTAAATCAAACTCAAACTGACATGTCCCCCATCGCAGTAAAAATGAAACCTCAGATAGATAAATAACTTTATATTTGCAGGTGTCTCCTCCTCTATTCTTCCACGTGTCATAAGGATTTCCAGAATTGCTGCTGATTAATTTTCTGTTAAATGATTAGTTGTTTAATTAATTATAGATGGATAAATCCCATGAACCTGTAAATATTTATATAATACTAGAAACTTTAAAATACACAGTATGAATTTTTCTGGATTTATCAAAAGCTTTCGATACAGTAAATCATGAACTAGCGAAATTAATCTCATATGGCTTTCAAGGTTCAGTACTCAGTATCGGCTACGTGATTACGAAAGAAAGAGAAAACAGTATGTATCAGTCTCCTCAATGCTCCACTTCTAAAGTCGACATCCTGTGTGGAGTCCCACAGGGGTCAATCCTCGGCCCCCTTCTTTTTCTTATTTATATAAATGATTTATCCCTCATTTCCAAAACTATATTTGTTCTCTTATTTGCAGATGATAAAAGCATGTATAAGTCTAATAAAAATTTGAAATTTTGATCAATTTGTCAAGTTGGTAACATGATTAACACTTAATTAAGACTTTTCTTACACTTTATTCCAGCTTAATATATCCTTATCTTTCCTATTATAATATTGTTTGAGTTAGTACATATTTCTATTCTATTTCATATTTCAACCATTAAACCACTTTTTCTTCTTCAGAAAGGGTTTCATTAGAGCTGCCTTTTTCTAATTTCAGGACACCGCCTGTCTCACTGTTTCATAAGATGAATATTTTGTCCATATTTGACATTAATAGACTTCAAATGTGTTTCTTTACAAAGCTGTTCATAAAACTTCTCGCTTGCCTGAAATCATTTTAATTCACATTTCCACAGTGTTAAAACACTTTTCGGCGGTTTTCTGAAAATACATTTAACAAACATCTGAAAAGAACTTTTTTTTTTAATGCACACTGGCATTAGTTAAGGTTTATGTTTTTTAAATATCTGTGTATTTTCTTATAATTATTTAGTGTGGATATATCTAGAAATATATATAGATTTCTTTTGTTGTTGTTGTTTCTTTTTTTTTTTTGGTCTGTATCATTTTTTCCTTCTATTACGACTTTATTTGTTTATCTTTCTTTTTTCTTTTCATATGACCTCTGTGTGAGACTTATGCTGTAAAAAAGGGACTGAAGGTTCTGAATTTAAATATTTAGACTAAAAATTGAATCAGTAATGTGACTGAATGAAATCTAAATTGATGAAATTTGATGTGCTTCAGTTTCTAACTTGTCCCTGCAGATTCTGTTATATTAATTGTTTTGTTTATGTTTTACATGTGCAATAAAATCAAATCAAATAATATATATATGTAAAAAATATTTAGCCAAACAACTGTTTTGTGAAGTTACTATTGACAGTAATTACACTCAAATCAATTGTTTACTGTCAGGAAACAGCAAAAATCTGACTTATTCAAATCTTCAAATGTCTTGTTTTGTTCAGCAAATTGTTAAAAACTCAAAGACATTTAATTTACAATGATATAAAAAAAGAGATGAATAAACAATAAATAAATGATGATTAAAGGATAAATAAATGATAATACTAATTTTCTCAATAGATAACTATTCTCTCTCTCTCTGTCTTTTTCTCAGTGAGCAGTAAATTCTGGGCTCCATTTTCTATTTACAGACTTCTCCTCTCCTCTTCATGTCCAATCTCCTCCCGATCCCTCTCTCCGTCCCTCCTCCACCTCCTCCTCATCCCTGAGTTTTCATTTTTCTCTCAGTCTCTCTTTATCCCTCCATCTTTTCCTGTCAATAACTGTGTCTCGGGGCTCAGTGACTCATCTGTACTCCTCTCTCTGTTTGGTTGGCTGTTTCTCTGTCTCACTAACTAAATATAAGTCCATAATCCTCACTTCTGTCTGTCTCTCTTTGTCTTTCTGTGGACATCTCCCTCTCTCCTTCAACAAACTATAAACCCACAATCCATCCGTCTGTCGCCTGTCCCTCTTTATGTGTCTTTCTGCTTCCCTTCACATGCGCGCAGGTCTTTTTCAGATGCAGATTAAAATGACTTTGCTTTTGTTTCATTTCAGTCAAAGGGTTTATGAAGCCACTGGCAATGTTACACTGCAAATTATATTCAAAGGCCTCCCTGTAAAAATAGATATGAGGAAACAGCAGAGCCTCAGCTGGGATTTCACTGCTTTCTCTTAATGTGCATTCACAAGATTTATTTAGAGTAAGAGAAGAGCGAGGCTTTTAAACCTTAACAACAAATGATTTTGTTATCTTTTCACATTTAGACTCCCTTTGAAAGTGAAAACAAGGAACATGGCGACAGTTTGGAGGTCTTCGTTCAACTTGGACCCAACGATGGAACCCAAGAAAAAATTGTAAAAGAAAGCTGCAATTTTTTTTGGTAAAATTCATTAAAGGGATAGTTCACGCAAACATGAAAATTCAGTCATTATCTCCTCATCCTCATGCAGACTGAAGGTCAGGTTTAGTTTTTTTAGATCACAAAACACTGCTGGAGTTTCACAGGAAAACAGTGTTGCAGAATCTCCCAAACAATGGAAGTGAATGGTGACGAGTTTTCAAACTTAAAAAACAACAGAATGAAAATATAAAATTCCTCCAAACTGCTCGTCTGGTGTAATCCAAGCCTCCTAAAGTGTTTTTATTCTGTTGTTTTTTTTACATTTGAAAACTGGTCACCATTCACTTCCATTGTTTGGGAGATTCTGCAACACTGTTTTCCTGTGAAACTCCTGCAGTGTTTTGTGGACTAAGAAACTAAACCTAGCCTTCAGTCAGCATAAAGGTGAGTAGATCATGTCTGACTTTTCATTTTTGGGTGAACTATCCCTTTAAGTTATTTATTTATTTATTTATTTGGCATTTTTGCCTTTATTGGACAGGACAGCCAGAGAGCAGATAGGAAACAGGGCAGAGAGAGAGGGGATGACACGCACAAGGGTCGAAGGCGGGAGTCGAACCAGAGGCCGCTGCAGAGGACCAACAGCCTCCATACATGGGTCGGACGCTCTACCAACTGAGCTAAACGTCCGCCCCGGGTGAACTATCCCTTTAATGGTTTTCCTGTGCAATGAAAGATGATTTCAGACATTTCAGTTGAACTTTAATTAAAAAATAAGTTGGTTTAGCTGATGTGACTAAACAGCCGGCTTGTTTAAAACCTTTTTGATCGTCTGCCTGCTGATGTTTACCGACCTGACTTTTGAAATGTTGATTTTTGCCAAAGTAATAAATGATCACAGTTTTTGTGATAAAATATTAAAATATTATCACATAGTTCTGCAGCACAGTGATGAATCTGACGCCAGCGTTCAGTGCTTATGTTTATGCTGCATGGAGAAAAGAAAGGTTATAACACTGGAATTAGACGCTGCAGACTGAGGTTCATGTCTGGACTTAGACAAAAAACAATGGGCCAACATGGCGGCACACACCGAACTCTCCACAGAGATGCAGCACAAGCCACTAAAATTTCCCTCTGTTTCAAGCCATGAATATTTGCATCACCTCTCAACTGAAGAAAAACAAAGATATGAAAACAAACTACAAGTTTTGGTCACTTGTGATCCATATACAGCACCCACCGCCATATTTGAATCACTAAAGTTGCTGCCAGAGCTCCACTTCGGCCATGTTTACATCTATCTTGTGGAGAATCCCACACTTCACACTGCCGTCTGGATCAAAGTGTACAGAAGTACAGACAGTCATATTATTTTTGATCTGGACGGGTCAATAATGCTGCTGTTCAGGAGGTGAAGAATAAGAAATTCTTCATTGTCAAAGCAAAAGTGAGTACTAATTTACTAACTTCAGCTGCCATTGTTTTCCCTCAGTGGGGACAGAGGCATGTTTAATGGCTCAAATCCACAATCTCCTCCCTTTTGGATTTTCTCTGTTGGACGGGATTCTGTAGAAACACAACCCGCGCTTGTCTCCTCCTTGGTTAGTGCATCCGATCACACAACAACTACCCAAAACAACAGAGACCGTTCAGTTTGTAAGCTGGTGGACAGAGGAAGACGGGATTGTTTTGTCCTCTGAAGGGATCGTTCCCATACGGAAACTATTAACACCAACAACTGAAGTCCAGATGAAACAGCAATTCAAGAGTATCAGCCAGGCAGGAGGGACCTAATGTTAGGAGGAATTTAATTTAAATGCTGAACACGAGGTGTGTCTGTGTCTTGAATTTTAGCTCTGTGCGGCTAAAAGTTGACTGATTATTGGGTGGATGTCATCATCAGAACACATAGGAAGAAAACATGATGGATTTTGATGTAAGACTACAAAGAAATGGATTTTCTTGTGTGTTTTTGGCACTTATTGTTAAACAGGTGCACAGTATAATTAAGGACGTGATCGCAAAGGTTTCATCTGACTTTCATGTTTTTGTTGTTTGTGGGAAAAGAAGGCACAACACGTTTCTCTTTTTGTTGTCAAAACTTCCTGCAAACCTTTAGACAAAGTGTCTGAACATTCTGGTTTTGCTCAGAAATCTTCACTGTGAATTTATAAATGTGAATGACAGCGTCCTCCAGTTCTTTCCCTGGATACACGAAGGTAAAAAAAGCACCTGAATCCATGCCACTGCCTGGTGTGACCAGCAGGTGTCACTGTGGCTCCGTGCGGCACCGCTGCCTGCCGGCCTCAGTGGAGGCTCTGTGGCAGTCGCTAACAGTTTAGTCACTGTGCCATCCTGCTGCTCGGTGCCAGGCTCGGATAATAAAAGCACGCTGAATGAGGCCCTGATGCCTCGTGGCTTTACTGAGCGCGCAGTGATGCTATCTGCTGCGTGTGTCTGTGTCTCTCTACCCTCTGTCTGCCGTTCTCTGGTAATCACTGAGGTGGGATGGTGGGATTGTGTTGGAGGGAGCCAGCGCGTGTTGAATTAATGTGTGTATTTCGCTGCGTGTGTGCGATGTTGTCCGGTGAAAACTTTTAAATCTGAACTTTGTTAGAGAATCAGGCTTCTTTCAGCTGAATGACAGCACATTTCAGACATTATAAACATGCCTCTTCTTCATACATACACTGAACTCTGTTTACCACAGTGCTCCAGTTTATTTCTCACTGCCTGTACCATCATTGTGTTCTGTATAATAAGGCTGCAGGGCCTCATACACACTAATACTGAGCTATTCTTGGGATCTTACCTCCATATTTATGCAATCGTATGACAGTAAACAAGGCTGAGAACTACTGAGCAGAGGGATGTACTACAAGCAAGATGAATGTGTTAGTGAGGTATGCTGAGTTTAAAGTCAGGCTTTATAAATGTCACAGAGGTGACTCTGTTTTAACCTGGCTGGATGCAACCTCTCACAGACATTCTGCACATCCAGTGTTGTGTGTGAACATGTTTTTGGTGAACAGTGATTTGAACGGATCTGTTTGCAACTAATGAACCACAGCGATAATGAGTTAACTCCACTCATGTACTCTGTTTTTTTTTTTACGGCACCGACACGCGGCCTGGCATAACTAGTGCAACCAGCAATTCATGCACATATGCACTAGGTTTTATGCCCCCCTAAAGTTAAAGATGGGGGTGCAACGACCCTTGAATCTTGAGGCAAAGCAGGAAAAAGTAGTTGTAAAACTGCCACAGACTAATAAATTTTATTGATGTTTTAAAGAACCACGAAAAGTCACAGCATATACTACATTATTCTTCATATTTCATTTACATGATGAGGCTTAGTGTGTGTTACCGCACCAGGCGCTTTTATTAATTGGTTCAAACACCATGAAGTCAAACACTTCTGACTGTTAATGCAATTTGTACAGTAACTTGTGGTTCTACCATCTAAATTAGACAAACACCACATCATGTCTGTCACCAGCTCTGTGAGGAAGTGCTTCAAAATATTAAACAATGATGATTCAAAGTGTGCGCTGCGCTCTAACGAGGGATAAAACACGCTGGACTGAGGTTTGCTGTGACATTTGGAATCTGAGATAAAATTTCAATTGAAGTCAAAACCTTCAAAGAAACGCTGGAATTCAAACGTTATCCAAAATCCTCCGGGTGAAATACTGGCAGAGATGACAGCATGACAGATTTACCTCCAGCAGCTGGCTGTGGTGAGATGCGCCCCTCACTGCAAAAGTTCCTGAAGAATCTGTTCAAGTGAGTGAGAGCTTTTTTAGAGTTTTGCTTTTTAATTCTGAGTCATCATTACATTCATCAGGCCAACTGTTTCTAACAAAGTGGTGTGCACGGTGCAGCCTTCTGCTGGAGTCGCACCAGTCGCCTCTGAACGCGAACACAATCTGAAATCTGTCTCGATCAACAGAATGACTTTGAAAGCACCAAATAACTTGTTTGAATGAATTTTGCTTGTTTATAACATGAAGAATTGTAAAATATCACTTCCTGGCTGATCAGTCAGACAGTGGCAGATTACAGACGATAAACTTTACATTTCATCCTCACAGCTGTGGTGAGGGTCCAGCTCCATGCAGCCACCAGATAATAGACTAATGGTCAGGTTTGAATCCACATTCTCCTTGTTAAATATTTGCCTGAATAAGCTATGAATGTTTTGACATATAGCCAAAATTATACTTTAATAGTAAGTGCATTTCCCGGGATAATGAGTTTAGAAAATGTATAATTTTCTGGAAAATTATCAATCCCTTCCTCACCACATCTCATCATCGGAGGCCGACATTTCTGTCCCCCAAATGTTCAACTCATGTACGCAGCTACTGGTCCTGCTGAAGCTGCTTCCATGTTAATACTCTAAAGAGTTTTATGAGCAAATCACTAAAGATTCCATCAGGAAAAATAAGTGCCTGCAGGGTCTGAAAAAAAGAAAAGTGTCGCACCACCTCTGGATAACTTGAAGTCTGGCTAGATGGATTCTCGTGCAATCTGATGATCACACAAGAATCCAGCTGCCTCGCAAAGTAAGGATGAGTGGGTTTTAAGAAGAATTTTTTACTTAAGAACGGTTGGTGAATGAGGCCCAGTGTTCCCAAAAGGTTTGCAAATACAGTGTAAATGCACAAACAATACTATTCCTGTGGCTGAATGTGTGTATCTCTCTGTGTGGGTGTGTGTGTGTGTGTGTCTGGTGGGAGAGGGGAGTGATGGAGTTTCAGGGAGTGGTGAGTCAGGCTGACCAACAAACACCAGCTCAGTTCATATGGATCGGAGAGAAAGCAGCCTTGTTGAGATTGCCTCTGTGTGTGTGTGTGTGTGTGTGTGTGTGGTTTTATAGTGTGTGTGTGTGGTAGATATTAAACCCACAACAAATGGCCTGAGGGCCGGCGGGGGCCGCTGAGATTGCTTCTATGGGAAAAAAAAAGTGTGTTTCTGCATGTGTGTGCGTGTATGCATGACAAACGGTGTGTTCTTAGATGGGAGGTATGTTATTACAGGAAGGAAAGGAGGGACAATATGATGAGGAGATAAAAACAGGTTGTAATAGTGGGGATGTGGATGATGGATGGACGAGTGGAGGAATAAATTACATAAAACAAAAAGAGAAGAGGGACAAAACAACAGGGGGGAGGAGGTGGAGGGAAAGAAAGGAGGGAGGAAGAGGAAGGTGAAGAGATGATGGAGGGCAGATAACAGAGGACAAGTGAAGAGTGAAATGAGAACGAGGAGGAGAAAAATAAAGTCAGAGAGAACCAGTGGAGGAAGAAGACCTTTAACTTCAGTAAAAGTAGAAATATCACAGAAAAAAATACTGTTACAAGTACAAGTCAAGGAGAGACTTCACGTCAAACAGCTGCCCAGATGTTGACCTCAACTTGGTGTCAGGTAGCTGCTCTCCACAGGTACGTGAGATTACATTTGTTTGAGTTATTGTTGCTATGATCCAAGCTGTCCCATGACTGTTCTTACACAGTCTGCCCTGTGCTGTGATTGGCTACTGCTAATGTGCTCTGATTGGCCGTGAGCATGAGTGTGGGCTGTGGTTTTATTTGTGGCTTTGCTCCTGCTCCTGCAGCCTCATTGCAAAAAAAACACCTAAAAACATCAAAATGTGCATTACAATTTTTTTTTTTTTTTTAATTTCAAAAAAGCTACCGTGAAATCCGGCATTTTAGGCTGTAACAATCCCCCAAAAATCCTGTGAAATCCTGGACAGACTGACATTTTTTTATTCACTGAAATACTGAGGACAGAGGAGAGTAGCTCCTTTATGTGTTTGGTTGAGAAAAGGTGAGCAGTGAAGTTGTCAATCTGGCAGTAAATGTACAGTGTAGGTGATAGTTTGTGAATAGTGAATAAAGGTTTCAAAGTAAAGCTCCTGTCTCTGTGTGTGTGTGTGTGTTGTGTCCCAACTGTTGGAATAGTGTTGCTATGACGATCAGCTCTGCCTTCATTGAAGGAGAACTCTCTGCAGTGGAAAACCAAAAGAGCTGTGTCGAGTTGAAGTGTACTATGTAGTCGGGGTGTAAATCAGAAGTCTCATCACAAGATGATATCACATCAAGTCTTTGGTTAACGGTACAATATTTGCTGCCACACAAAGTCTGCCATGATATGATTTAATTCAGGAGCCCGTGATCAATACGAGATGGTATCATATGCTCATTAATCATGCTCAGTTACAAAAGAAGCTGCTACTTTACTCCAGTAACAAGAAGAACATTTAACAAAAATATAAAATTCAGCTCAATAATAACTGTCAAGGTCACCATAATTAGCTTGAGCCCAGGGTGTTTTACTTTGCCTAAATTAGCCCCGCAGCTGCCGGATTTTTCCTTTACTCATAGCTAAACAAATTACATGTTTTATTTATTCTTTTCCTCAGAAAAAAACAGAAGAAAATTTCAGCCTGCATGCACGTTTCTTCAACCTAACACTGATTAACAGAGCAGCTAATACTGTCATAGTGAGAGCAACAAGTTAGCAGACTGCTGAGTGAGATTTTTTTTCTCGTAATGTCTTAGTTTGCATACGCTACACGCTTTGTTTGTTGACCGTCTTTTCTCTGACATCCAAAATATTTCCACCTTCTCGTTTATTCCTGAGAAAGGGGAGTAAATATCCAGATCTTCTTGTCTGTTTGCCGTCTGTCTGAATATTTCGGATTGACCTGCCCTTGGACAGAAATGATGACACAGATGTGCCATGGGAATTACAAAATAAAGGTGCAGAGGTCAGTGTTTTCACTTTGCATCAATGATATCGGATTGTTGATCATATTTTAGGGCTGCACAATTTGATTGAAATTGCAATATGAAATATGATTAGTTGAAATGATCAGTTTTGCACAATAACTTTCATTTTCACTGAAAAAAAAAGGTCTGCCCCAAACAAACATGTTTTCTTTTAGTTAGATTTTTAGTCCAGGACACCTCTGCAGCTCTACAATACCTCCTGTTTCCTCACATTTTCCCTTTTTCAAGAAATTACAATTTGGTTCTGGTTCTGCAATTCTGGATATTGCACTTGGCCACATTGCGAGTTTATTGCAATTGAGATGACTTGTGCAGCCCTTTCATATATTGAAATCCAGATTGTTGGACCGTTCCACTCTTACTATGTAGTATCCTATTTTCCTGATTGAGGTCAAACAGAGTTAAATACATGTGGAGACGTGTTGGATGAAGAACATGTGAAGCAGCTCATGCAGAACTGACGATACAGAAAAGATGTAAAAACGTTACAAAGTCTGTATGTGTCGGGTCACACAGGACACGAGAACCACAGGCAAAAAAATAAAGACTGGTTCCTCCTGTTTGGTTAAAGAGTGAAAGGAGCTGCTCACCCCGACAGCGTCAGTGTCACGCTCCATCCATTCACCGACACAGAACCAATATTTCAATTCACACTGAGATAAAAAGAAAAGAAACAGCTCATAAATTGTGTGAAGAGGAGAAAATCCTCCAGAGCTTTGATAGATACCTCGCGATCGGGTATACATCTCAATTTGAGAGTGAAATTGGTAGCAGAAATATCACAAAGGGGGAACAGCTAGGCGGAGGAGAACAGACAAACAGAACGACCTTGAACTCAGAAACGAACAGAGGGGAGAAGAGGAGGAAGAGAAGGAAGGGATCAAAACAAAACAACTCATTAAAATCAGACAAATCACTACAGGGACGGAGGGAAACCAAACTTGTTTGTATCGGGAGGAAGAGGCAACAAGAAGTAATAGAGGGAGTGTGTTTGCCCAAGGAGGGGGGAGAAATCTACACAGGGAGAAAGTAATAAAGGGTAATACGGTGAGAAAACCTCCGTGTTAGTTTTCATTGACAAATAAACTCCAAGCAGAGACACAGTCACAGTTTCTCCTACAACTGTAAAGAAGAAATCACATCAAACAATCACATCTGCAGGTTTTACAGTGTGATCTGAGCTTTCAGATAATAACCTCATAAAGATTATCTGACAGGCTGCACTCCTCGTGACTCCTCCTCAAGATAACTTATTCAACCACACAGATCTGGATCCTGGTTTCAGCTGAGCTCTGAATTCTCTGCCAGTAACTAGCTCGGAGAAAAGTTCATCTGGGGCTTTGTTCAAAACTTAAAGGGACAGTTCACCCAAAAATGAAAATTCAGTCATTATCTACTCACCCTCGTGCCAGCTGAAGGTTGGATTTACTTTGCTAATCCTGTATGTCTGGTGTAATCCAAGTCTCCTAAAGTCCCAACATGCTGTTTGCACACCGTCACAACACACACACCCAGTTCAGACAGTGTGCATGTAAACATGGCTCCAAGCTAAAGATCTACAGTGAAGATTCAGGCTAAAAACATGGTGGAAATAACATTTTTTAAGTCAACTTGTCATGTTGGGGCTTTAGGGGACTTGGATTACTCCAGACAAGCAGTATGGAGGCATTTTATGTTTTCATTCTGTTGATTTTTTATGTTTGAAAACTGGTCACCATTCACTTCCATTGTTTGGGAGATTCTGCAACACTGTTTTCCAGTGAAACTCCAGCAGAGTTTTGTGGACTAAAAAATTAAACCATGAGGGTCTGCATGAGAGTGAGTAGATAATAACTGAATTTTCATTTTTAGGTGAACTATCCCTTTAACAGTTTGCTTCAACAGTGTTGTGCAAGTTCAAACTTAAAAAGAGCTCAAAGTTCAGTTCACAGAGACTGAAATCAACCAGTCCCTCCCTCCAGGGACCCTGGAGTCTACATTATAACAACATTTTAAATGATGGGTAATTTATTTTATTTGTGAATGGAAAATTATTTTTTAACTCAATTTAAAAAATTAAAATCTTCAAATAGTAGCTCAGTCCTCCACAAAAATAGAGACAGACTTTTGCTTTGCATGCACATGATGCCTGACTAAAACAAAAACCTAAGTAACATAATTAGATACTACAGCAGTAATGTGATTACTTTGAGGTGTGCTTTTATTTGAGATACAGTCTGTTAATAAGACTTAACTGCCCCACCGGGGGGGCAGATAAAATGGAAGTTACTGCCTTTAGTCTTGGCATGACCCAGTATTTTTTGCTAAGCTCTGCAAAGGTGAAATATGCAGAAAGAATAACCTGATATAAAGCTAAAGACGAATCCAGCGAAGCAACAAGCCGCCATCGCTGCAGTGGCGTCTCCCCACAGTTTGAGTGCAAATGAATGTGAGCCGTCATAAGAAGTTCAAAATTTTCTACTTTTACAGTCACTTTTTATTTAACGTTACTTTTGACAACAATGTCTGTGAAGTCTGGAAGAACCTGCGCAGTTCAGCTGCTCCAACAGTCACGTCAAACTTCAACTTTGATTAAAAAACAGAATACAAAATACACAAACCTTTACCTGATGAAGAGATTCACTGAGTGAACAGAGGACCAGAGTGGATCAAAAATATTAACAGAAAGAACTTTGTTCATGAAAATCTTGAATACCTGATGAAAAATGTGAATTCAGATATATAATTTAATATATATTACACAGAACTTCATCACTTAAACATGGTGGAGGTGGTCAGTTTTTTCTCTTTTCTATTATCCATCTCTGGCTCTTGTCACAACTGATGTCTAACTACTGTGTAAAACTTTAAGAACATTAATATCTCCATCCTAAAAGGAACCTTCATCAGTAACTGAGGGCCGCTGTTTAACGTCGTCAGTCCAATTATGTGTGCTGTCACCGTCAGCAGGCAACAGCAGAGACGGTGTCTAGAGGGGAACCCCAGATCCGAGAGATCTCGTAACCCAGGATTTACACCAGGTGCTGCTGTGCCGCATCACGGCTGCGCCGCCGTTTTGTTCCGTCATATGCGTGACTTCAATTCACACCAGCAGCGTTTCAGAAGCGGAGCATCTCAGAAGCAGAGCAGTTGTTGACTTATTTACTTCGTCGTTTTGTTCATTTTTCCTTGATTTTTTGTTCTTCTACCATGGGTAAGAAGTCTATGTAGTTATGTGGTTTCTTTTTTTGTATGTTTTAATTGTGTTTAATGTTGTTATTTCCTTCTTTATTGTGCTGTAGTCTTCAAAGTCATGGATCAAATTTTTGGAGCTTTGTTTAATTAAAAAATACATCTCTATAATCATCTCAATATTATGAAACATACCTGTTGTCACCACGTATGACGTAATGTTGAATGAATGAAGTGAAATACGATCTGTCATCGACACAAGATGTTTTATTTTGAAAATTGACCAGATTCACTATGCTTTTTGTGTCGGGACTTCCTGTCTGGTTCGATCTCCTCTGTGCAGCTTCACGCGCCATCCATCAAAAATAGACTTGCTGCATATTCTCTGCGGAGCGGAGCACCGAGCCGCTTCTGGGACGCAGCTGACGCGCCGCGGCGCATCTGGTGTAAACACGAGCATTGACTAGAATGGCTGCATATCACTCTGAATGCTGCGGCGCAGCCGTGCCTGATGTAAATTAGGGGTAAGAGTCTTGCAAATCTGGGGTTCCCTTTGAGACACAAACCAGCAGGCACTGAGGGTGACAGACACAACCTACCACCGCAGTAACGGGGGTGCTGCAAGATGGCCGAACACGCTAAATGGTCGCCGGAGTCGTCTGTAAAATTGACACATATCCAGTTATCTGCCTGCACCTGTTCTGATTCAACAACAAGAAAACTTTAAAGTCATTTTTCTCAGTTCTGCACTCTGGGAAGTTCCTGCCCTTTTCCTTTGTCGGGCAGTGGAGCCCGGCAAGTCTGACTGGTGATGTTACCAGCTACATGTGTGTACTGGACAGGAAAAAACAGCACTGTGTGTGTCTGTGTGTGTCTGTGTCTGTGTGTGTGTGTTGTGTGTGTGTGTGTGTATGTAGGCTCTTTGCACAGTGTGATATGTGAGTGTTTCTTCCACTCAACCTGAGGCAGCAGCAGCACTGTGTACCTGCAGCACTCAGGTGTGTGTGCACTCTGTATGGTGTGTGTGTGTGTGTGTGTGTGTGTGTGTGTGTTGAAGGTCTTATCCAGGTGAGTGACTGTTCATTAAAGTGTATTTTTAATGTTCAGCTGGTGCTCAGTCATGCAGGCTGAATGAACTTTGTCCGCATGGTTTACTAAAGCAGCTCGCTGCCTGTTCTCTCTGTCACTTCCTCTCCCAGCGCCTGTCTGTTTCACATTTCAATTTCAAACAAACTTCAAATGAAACTCTCTCCTGTCTCTCCTCCCCCGTCTCCCTGCCTGCACTGCAGTGTACTGAATTAAACTGAATTCATTCAGCAGTGAGAGACCAGGAGCCAGTTACAGGTCTGTGAGCACGCCAAAGAGGTCCGGACCCCGACACCGAACCACACAGGTGTCAGGCTGGTGTGACTTGAAGAAAACTGCCAAGAAAACACTGGGCTGAACTACAAAACAGGATTTGAGGTTAGCGAGGTTTAACTTTGGGTTTTCATGGTTATGACGGTGGTTCACATCTTACCGGGGTACTTCGTCATGGTAACTTATGCTGAATTCCAATGTCTGAGATAGTCCTGCATAGACTAACGTCTGTCCACAGCGCTCAGTGCTGGAGGAAGGTTCCACACATTATCATTCTGCTATCGAGGACAAAAAAACACCCCGGCTTGTTTGTATTGTTTTGAATCACAAATGTCTCGGGCAGCGCTGAGTCCTGGATGCAGCGACGGTGCTGCTGCAAAATAGTGTCAGAGGGAACTTATTTTGGTGGAACATTTGCATGCCAGGAGATGAGCCCTGACATTAAAATGACTAAACCACTGCAAAATATAAGGTAACAGCTGCTAACTTGTTTATGTTCCTGCTGTTAGCATCCCAGGTGCTAATTTGCTGTTTTCATCTAGTAGGTTGCAGCTCAGGTTGTTGTTTCCTGGGGTCAGTATTTCAACACTTTTAAGCTAGATCAGGATTATCTGATAGGATTAAATGACAAATTTGTGTATTTTTAAACCAAGAGATGTGATCCTGATCCTACAAAACTGGGATATGGATTTGGTAATCCAATCCTACCCAGAATCCAGATCAGATGTTTTGTCCACGGTGGAAATCAGGATAGTTTTGATGCAAAAAAACAGGATTATTCTGATCACACTGGGGATGATTCAGCCTGGATTTAAGATGGATGTAGAGACATGTAGGGCTCATGGGATGTATTTTATCACACGTTCATTCATTTCTTGTGTATTAAAATAATGCAGCTCAGGCTGAAACAATATCTATTCTAAATTAAACAACTGGAACATCAAAGAAACTCCAAACTGTTGTTGTGTAATATGGGTCAGTGCAAAATCAAGAGTTTCACGTGTATTCCTCTGAAAGTGCAACGTAATTCTCACCTGCATCAGGCTTAAAGGATGTGGTTCCTCACTGTGATGGAAGTAAATGACTCTGAGCTACGACTGGCAGCTCCGCAACCAGATGAACCAGCTGGACGGCCAATGTGAACTTCTATTTTACTGAGGGTCTTTTGATCAGTAAAAACAGTATGCCGTTTGTTTTTTATCCAATGAGACATTTGATTAATGATAATAATACACCTCCCAACATTTTCACGTCCGTGTTCATGAAATGTTTCTTTAATCAACAGATGGAGACTGATGCAACAACTGCAAATCCAGATTCTGGAGTCCTGATCTGATATTTGGATCAGAATGATTTCATCCGAAAATTCTTTGAAAAGCCTACAAAGGTCAGTTTCATCCAGGATTACACAATCTGAATAATTCTGATTTCAAAGGTTTTATATATAATACTGGTCCTCTGGGGACTTGATCAGCTTTTATAGAAGCACTGCCCACTGACCATCAGTTCTCTTGGAAAGAGTCTTCACCATTCATAGAAGATCCCAGGGAGCTCAGTGGGTGGATCATGAGGGGGTTTCTTAGGAGGGAAAAGTGTTCAGAGACCAGCAAAGCCATTTAAATGTGCTTTTGTATTCCAGTATCATCCGACAACAGAGACTGATTGAGGCTTTAAAGCCTTCGTACTTGTTGTACTCTTCTTCTATGAAAGTAAACCTACTTAACATTTTGAATTATGTTTTTATATTTGGTTTTTATTTATATAAAAACACAGTAAAGGAGCATTATGTTGCAATCGCGTGTGCAAAAATGAGTATAGCAGCCCAGAAAATGAGTTGGAGCCATAGACTGTATATTAAGTAGGTTGAAATCCTGTTTAATATAGAATCTATGGTTGAAGTGAGTTGTTCTTCCCCGTCACCTCCTCTCCAGACTTGAGGAAGCTCAGGCAGGCTGCAGGAAAACTGCAAGGAGTGCAGGACGTGTGCAAAATTGTCCATGACTATAAGTTGATTGTATTTCTGTCAGCTGTCTGTCAGAGTAAAGTTCAACCTGTTATCGTGAAAACAAAAGCCCACTGCTGAAAATACACACTCTAGATTTGGAGTTCAGTGACTGCCTGTCTCACTGCTGCCAAACTCCATTAACATTTTGCTCAATTTAACTGTTACAAGTATCTACTCCTTCTAAAAGATTTTTCATGATTTCTAACATATCATAAACAGACACTAACTCATTCAGTAAACATTCGGCATCAATTTGAACTCTAATTAATGTGAAACAGGCAGATTAAAAAGAGTTTCTGACCTGGAAAACAAATTTCAAAGGAGGACACTGGAGCTGTAGTGTTGCTGTCAGAGAAGCGAGTATTTCAACTTCGACACATCGTGGCCATTTTATGATTTACTACAGTAAATATATTCTCCTTTGAGATTTCTCCTTTAATTTAATGGAATACACGGATGTACTTATAATCAGATCTATTATAAGACTATAAACTTGCGCATTCACACAGTCAGCGATTTTTTTGCCAGCTGTCCTTCTTGCATTTGGCAGCTGTGTTTCTTTTAGTCTGAGTTATGTGTTTAACTTCTTCGTATTTGTCTGATATTAAAGTTTGCTCTGTTTGCTGTCAGTAAAGGTGTACCCTGGGTATTTAAAATTGCTTCCAGGCCCCTGGAGTGAGTAGCTAAATGTCAATCCAATAGTTTGATAAAATGTTTGCTACCTTAAATCTAAACTTGTTGGGTAAAGTGATAGTGGCAAGAACTATTTGATCTAATTTCACTAGTGACTTTATCTTTTCAAATCTGCTTTTATTCCCAAGAATGAACGTGCAAAAGAAAACAATAACAATGCTATATTTAAAAAGTGAATGTTTCTTGCCCCTGCCTCAGAGTGAACTTGTTCCCAGGATGCTTGTGCTCCCCACCTCCCTCCCTCCTGTACTTGCCTGACAGCAGCTACTCACCAATGACAGAAGCCGCTCCTCGGCGTAAAGTGGAGTTTGGCTCCAGGCACCAGCAACAAATCAAAAAAAGGGGGAGGGAAGTGGAGTATTGGTTTGGGCTTTGAGATTGGTGGGTTGTGGGTTTGATTGACAGTTTTCTTGTGTGTTATTGGGAGATGGCGTCATCATCATGGGTGGGATTTAAGTCCACTACAGTTGTCCCTCGAAGAGACGCTCCTCCCATCCCCTCTGTCGACGATGACGGTTGGGAGTTTTTATTCACACCTCCACCTAGAGAGGAGACAAAAACAAGATGGAGTCAGATTATTCGGAGCTGATGACATAGAGGAGTCACATTTTTTCTTTCTGTTCCTCGTCCACGTTTACCCTGCCCTGCAGAGGAGGAGGATGGAGGCAGAGCGAGGACGTTGGCTCCGCCTCCTCCTCCTCCATTGGTCTGGGAGCAGACGTTGGCGTGGCGCGCGGCGGCCTTCTGCTTGTAGTGGTTACTGTGCAGCTTGTACTTCATCAAGAGGATGAAGATGAAGACGAGGACAGAGGCCACGATGATCCCCCCGATGATGATGATCATGGTTCCTCCCAGGAACTGCAGAAAGAGAAGAAAAACAAGCAGACAGTCAAGTCAAGGAATTCTGGGACCTGTGAAGTAAATAGCTGAGCTGTTATACAGGTATAACTTTGCACTTTGACTCGCTCACCTGGTCTCGTATAGAGTGACAGCGTCCGTACTCCGTCTCCGTGCTGAAGGACACGCAGCCCACCAGCTTGGTGCCTGTCAGGGCGGTGATGCCGTCATCGTAGACGGCCAAAACGCACAGCTCGTAGTCTCGTGACGATGCCAGGTCGCTCAGCAGGAAGTACTTGTGGTTGGCCGGGATCATCCTGAATGAGAGGAGGACAGAGACAGAAAAGACATGTTCTTTTATTCAGTCCTGAACTCTTCCACTGGGTTCAGGTTGTGCAGACAGAAACAATAATTCATTTCATCCTGAGTGTCTTGTTTCAGCGGTAGATCCTTGAAAACACCAACTGGAACACAGACAGTGAGTCATTCACAGTCACAAAGAGCATGACATGAATTCAGACCGTATCACTGATGAAAGCAAACGCTCAGCTGCTTTTCTGTAGTCCAATCATTACATTTTTCTTTGTGTTTTTATTGAGGTTCTTGCTGCAGATTGAAAGAAGTCCAGCAGAAACAATCATCTCATGGTTTTGTTATTTTCTGTAGAATAAGTCCCAAAAGTATGAGGGGCCGTACAAGCCATAATTCATTCTGGTCCTCTCACATACATATATTTTCTCTCATACTCACATACATTCTCCTCTCACATAAATACATTCTCCTTTCGAATGCATATATTTTCACTCTTGCACATACATACATTCTCCTTTCACATACATATATTTTCACTCTCACGCACACATACATACTCATTTTCCAGGGACACAGGAAGTCCCTCCTTAAGAAGGAAGTCCCCCTTTAAGCAGGAAGTGACTCTCAAACCTGGAAATACATGTGCTTGCTTGGCTTATCCTAACCAGATATCAAACAGCGAAACTAGACAATGATGCTATTCAAAGTCATCCTATTTTGCCAGTTTTTCATTTTGGGAGTGAGTAGCAATGAAAATGACATAAGATTTTTTTTTTAACAATGTCTTACAATGTGTTGAACGATTGCATGGAGAAGCTACAGATTCTTATGTTCATGAGAGGCTGCATGGTGAACTTTGTGATCACATTCAAACCGATATCGCAAAGACTGCCGTAATCCTCCAGTCCCGCCTTGTGTAGCGTTAGCGTTAGCTGCTTGTCCTGCTGAAGTGACTTGTGAGTAAAGTTTGGTACAGATGAACCTGTCACCTGCCGCTCAAGCGACGAGGATAAGGATGTGACCGTTTCTGGGGATGATAAAATATTTCTTAATACCCCAATGGCTTGCTGCAGTGCTCGAGACTCCTCTCCACCTTCCATGCTGACTGTGACCTGAACGTGACCCGCCCGCTTCAGCTTCTCAGCCAATCACAGCGCAATAAATGATGGACTTCCTTTTCCACTATACTCCCTCACACATGCATACATTCTTCTCTTACATACACACATTCTTCTCTTACATGCATATATTTTCTTTGTACATATACGTATATGCCTATTTATTTAGGAGAATGTATGCATGCGAAAGGAGAATGAATGTATGCGTGAAAATGAAAAATATGTATGTGTGTGCAAGGAGAATATATGTGTGTGTAAGAGTGACAATATATGTACGTGAAAGAAGAATGTATGTGTGTGAGAGAGCCAGAATGAATTAAGTCTTGTACGGCCCCTCATACAAAAGTCCTCTGACACATTAATTCCAATGACAGAACTTAAACAATGTGAGCCAGAAAAAACTACAGTGCTGCTTGTTCTTCTTCTTCTTCTTCTCTGTGTTTATTGGCAGATTGCAAACCAACTTTAAAGGTGCATACAGCTACCTGTATCAGAGTGTGTAGACACTGCTCATGTTTAAGTAGCAATATGTAGACATCGTACGTGCAACAATGAGTACAGCAGTCTGAATAATGAGTTGGAACCATACACTGTATATCACATATGTTGTAATCTTGTTTAATATTTGATCTGTGGTTGAAGTGAGTTGTTTCCCCCCCATGGCAGAGACAGACAGGCTGCAGGAAAGCAGGACGCATCCTGCTTTTGGAGGTACCTTGTAGGTAAAAAACTGAAACTTAATGTTGGGCCACAGACCAAAAGCACACTCCTGTTATAACGTGTTTTATTGTTAAGATGCTGAATAGACCTGGAATCCCAAATTCCCTTAAGTGACTGACTCCTGCACAAAGGGTCTCTCTGCCTGCCATGCTCAGATTATAAAAAATACTTCATAATTACACATCATTGACCTTTTGTCTTTATTGGACAGACAAAGATAGACAGGGGAGGTGGGTGAACCCGAGCCGCTGCTATGAGGACTATAGCCTGAGTACGCGGGACACAGAGGACCCCTGAAAGAGCATTTTTACTTAACAAAAATAGAACAACATATTTTTTTAAAGCTAGAAACTAGTAGGCCAAATTGAACATTATGGCGAGCCAGCTTTGGCCTGTATGCCTCACTCTGGGCAGCCATGGTTTGCCTTCTGAGTAAAATATGTGAAGGGATAATGCACAGCTTGTCATTTTCATATCACGCGGTGCAATATTGCCCTACAGTATCCTATCACATGAACCAATCTGAGCTAACTAGCTGGCTAACATATACAGCAGGGTTGGTGTTGTTTCTTTCAGGTTAGTGCAACAGTCCCTCAAAATGTCCTCCAATGTCCTGGGTTTTTATTACTGTTTTTTATTCTACTTCACTTCATCTTTGATTGCTCTCATCTGCTATTCAGTGCAGCTGGATGTGGTTTTGTTATTTTGTGGTGTCACCGCAGTTTCATTTTTATCACCACAAACTGAAGTGTTGATTTTATCTTTGCTTCCTGTTTCTTTTTATCAGAGTTTGTCGTGTTATTTTATCATTTTAACTTCAGTATGAACCTCAAAACTAAATGTACTGCTGCAAAGTGAAGACCTGTCCTGATCTTATCTGTCTGTCTCAGCCCGTCTCTGTCTAATCTACAGAGACCTAATCGTCCTCATGCACACATGTTTAGATTCTTGTATTGATATTACATCTCTGCTGCTTGTAATGACTTCTGTTCCAGTTGTGCTGCAGAGAAACAGAAGTAGAGATCTAACATGATGTTCAGGAGTTTTCCAATAATACAAAAGATTAAAGTTGAAGTAGAAAATTGAAGTGGAGAGAATATACACACAGAGGAACGACAGAGCGAGCAAAAGAGAAGAGGGAACTGGAGAGGGATGTAGCACTTTCAATTTCCAACCTGAAAATCAAAGGGTACAAGGTAGAGTGAGATTAAAGACAGAGGCGAGGCGAGAATGACGGCGGGGAAAAGAGGAGAGAAGAAGAATTTGGGGAAAAGAGAAGACAGACAGAAAAAGAGGAGAAGTGATGAGAAAGAGGAGACAAGGTGAGAGAGAGAAAAGGAAGATGGAGGAGGAGGAGGAGGAGAGGGAGTGAAAATAGAAAGAAATGTCACACTGGAGGACGCCGAGAGACGAGATGAGACACAACACCGGGAGAAATGACAGGAACAAGAGAGGAAACTCAGACACGAGCAGAGAAAAGTGCAGAGAAACTTTACATTTTTCAGTGTTTGGGTCAGAACCTGACAACTCTGAACCGGACAGATGATAGAAATCTGTTAACCTGAAGCAGAACACACATTTTTCTATTTGTTCCACTTCTGTCTCTTCACTGCAAGTCAACAGCCTGTCTGTCTGCTCACGTAGCCTCCTGTACTGTACATCTCTCAAAAAACACATCCATATTTATGAGGAGCTCAGGACCCGACAGAACCACGTCTGCTGCTCGTATCAGAATAAAAAAAAAATCTCTGACGCAAAGTTTTCTCCGCTGCTACACTCAGCTGGCTGTCTGTGTGTTGTATCCTAAACCATGATGTCTCCCTAGACCTGGGGTCTGCAACCTTTACGATAACAAGAGACCAAAAAATCTGTCTGGAGCCGCAACTAACTAAAACTTTTTTTTTTTTAATTTGGCATTCATGCCTATCTGATGGAGACTCCAGAGGAAAAGATGAAGCCACAGACGGAGGCTATGATGCACACTTTAGTTGATGAAATATTAAAAACTTTTTTTAAAGTTGTTGTATAGGAAACACATTTTACCTGAATAAAAAATGCATGCACTTATCACACCTATAGACAAATCTGGCAAAGTACCTGAAGTTAACACGCCGCCATTACTGCGGTGGTGCGTCTCCCTACAGTTTGAGCGGTACTTTTCACGACAATGTCTAGGACGTCTGGAAGAACCTGTACAGTTCAGCTGCTCCAACAGTCGAGTCAAACTTCAACTTTGGAAAAAAAAAACGGAATGAAAAATGCACAAATCTTGTGATCCAGTGGGTCTGTTACACACTCTGCTGTAAATACTCATTTGAACGGTCAGGTGGATATAAGGTTAGCTTAAAGGATGATTCTGGTGATATTCTATATTTTTCTTATTATCACCAAACTCCCTGATATATCTTTTATTCCCCATTTTTGTGCATAAACTATTAAAAACACATCTGTGAGCCACACAGCTGCACACGTTCCTTCATTACCATGAAAATGCATAGAGACCATCAACTAAAACCAGATGTAATTTGCTTAAAAGACACTTTCTCCACTTCCAGAGAGGAACACAGAGGTCGTCTTCTCATTAGTTAGTTCACTCTTCATCATAACAGGTGTGAGGTTTTACTCAAACAGAGCTGCTGCGTGGCACAAAACTGGACTTGTAGCGTCTCTTCAGACAAACACAAAAAAAAATGACAGCGGGAAAGAGTTTTAACTGTGCCACCCTTAAGATGATGGAGAGCCTCTTCTGATTCCTTAACTAATTTGAGTAGAGATAATGATGGAGGAGGGACGAGAGAACAGCTTGTAAAAAGAACTGAGGGGAGAAAAGAACAAAGACGGAGTATTCTGGGCTGCAGAGAGAGAAGAGATGTTATCGATGGAATGATAATTGAGCAGAGAAACATGGGAGCTGTGAACTAGGCCACCCTCTGAAACACCGAGATTACTGCTAATGCTGGACTGTTTCATTCACTCTGTGACACACACACACACACACACACACACACACACACACACACACACACACACACACACAGAGGACTACAGCAGGAAATAAGGACATGCACACTGTGTTAGTTTAGTTTTCTTTTATCAGTATCACAGTATATTATGTAGTAATGTGCCGACCATTGTACATTTTTCCATTTACCATTCTTCCCTGTCTTTTTTCTTACAGCTCCACTATTGTCAGACTATTATTATCATGGAGTCAGTGAATATTGTGTAGTGACAAATCCATAAAGAATGATCATCAAACTTGCAGCTTTTCAGCCTCTTTTGGCTCTTAGTTTTGGCTCTGCAGCACATTTTCTGAACACAGATTGATGTTAGTTCCATAGTTGGAATTATAGGGGAGCTGGTGGGGGTGGGGGGGGGGGGTCAGCTCCTCTGGAAAGGACATGACCTCCCCTCAAAAGCCTAGTGGGAGCTCTATAAATAATAACAGTACAAATATGTCAGTGTTGTGTGCTTATTTGTTCTTTACATTTACAAACATTTATCTTCTCTGTCTGGTGTTTGTTGTGCCTCTGTTTGTTTGTTTCTTGTTCTTTTCCTCTTGATTAATAAACATATTCTTTGATTTTCAAACAGTAGCCTTATGTTGTTGTTATTTAGCCTCTATGAAATGTTAATAACAGTGTTAACTGGCCATAGTAGTAACAGTAGAATGTTTTTTGCAGTAACCTTGAAACTGACCTGCCGTGTACTTCCATAGATGTGAGTGAGTGACATGTTTCGTAACGGTGTGCACTAGAAAACAGAGCTCCCCGAAAGCTGCTGTGTATTCTGAACCCTGCTTGAACCTGCATTCTTTCCAATGACCAGCAGGGGGCGACTGATGGCAAAAAGAAGTCCAAATGTTACGATGTCTATCAGAGAACGAGCCTATTTCTCATTTGATCTATTAACTTATCCTCTCCAGAAAAATAGTGTCTAGGTCGTCTGTGTAAGCACTTTATTACAACCCATGTTTATGTTTATTGTTAGGTGGCGACCTTAGTGGGTGTAGTAATTATGACAGCAGAAATATAAAGAGCAAGAAAGTCCACATATTTAGGAGGAGAGGTGGCTCAAACAAACACAGCACTTTTGTAGGATTTTTACCCATAAGGCTGTGGTTGAGATCAGCACTTTGATATATTAATACATCTGCGGATCAGCGCTGTCACACACAGGTCAGCAACACGGCCTCTGATTGGTCGACAGGCTCAAACCAAGGCATCAATTCAGTGTTGAATCGTTATGAATATATTTTACCACGTCTCCAAAAAAGGAGCCTGCAGTTCAAGGCTGGATTACAAAGATTCTGAAGGGATGTGATCACAATGGAGCCGACGTTGTGAGGGCACAATGCTAACATTAGCTTGAGCTTAACATTAGCCTTTCCTGCTCAGCTTATTTTGCAGCTAAACCTGTCACAATTTCCAGCAGTTGGGAAACACCAGACAAGACTTTTCTTGGTGTTGGAAAGCTGCAGCAACTTCAACCTGAACTGTGCATTTACTGCCACACTGACAACTGACTGCTAAGTTTAAGTTTCTGCATTCTGCTTCTTGCTCTCCTTCACTTGCAGGCTGCACACATTTGCACAGCCCTATTCCTTAAAGGAGCTACGCTATGATTATAACAGCATCCTGCAATAAAATCCAGTAAAACGTAATTATCACGGCAGTCGCAGTAAACTGGAGTCCTGCAGGAAAGAGGAAAAATCCATACTGTCACAGCCTACTTATGAACACATCTCCTAATGAACGATCATGTTGCTCTGATGTGTAAACTGTTCGTTGCCATGTCAATGTTATCAGGTTAATGCAGCTTTAAAAAATGATAAAACATGACAATATGAAGCTCGAACAGTCGACTGTGGCAGCTCTGTGCTGTGATTATGTCGGCTGAACTTAGAAAGAAAGAGTGTGTTTGTATTTGTGTTGGTACAACTGTATTCTCTCTGTACGTGTGTGTGTGTGTGCGTGTGTGTGTGTGTGTGTGGTGTTCTGCAGATAGATGCATCCTTTGTCTGTGTGTACCTGTGGGTCTGTGTATGTCCTCTGGTGTGTGTGTGTGTATGTGTGTCCTATATATATTATTCAGGTGTCAGCCGGTGCAGAGCAGTGCCTATTTATCAACGGAGGGGCGGAGGTGATGAGACAAGGAATGGAATTATAAAGCCGAGCCTGACCCACAGGGCTCCTGTGTGTGTGTGTGTGTGTGGGGTGTGTGTGAGCATTTCTGTGTGTGTTTCAGGTGGAAACATTATGAAAAGGTAAAGGGAAAATAACAGACAGGTAGTGTGAGAATGTGTAAAGCGCCTCAGTGTGAGCATGTGTGTACGTCTATATGATTGTGTGTTGTGTGTGTGTGTATGTGTGTGTGTTGTGTGTGTGTGTGTGTGTGTGTGTGTGTGTGTCTACAGCACACACGGTCTATTAAGAGGTTGGTCTATAGTGCTGCAGCGCTCTGCGTAGATAATGGTTGAACGAATGCTAAGGCCTCTCTCTTCTCTAACACGACACCATTTATGCTGTGCCTTGTTGTTGCTTGAGTATCATGTCACCTGAGTCTACAGAACTTCAGAGCAGCAGGACGACGGACGTCAATGCCGGAGACTCACTAATCTACACCGGTTCCCACTGGGTCCAGGCCCCTTAGGAACCCACCGAAATCAACAAGGGGTCCAAGGGACTTTTGTCTGAGTCCTCAAAACAAACTTGCACTCAAATCTCTAGACTTTTCCAAAGTCACTTCAAGCACTTTCATGAGTGATTTCAGTTTCACTCACCTAAGCTGTTAATGACAGAATTTCAGTGCAAGTACGACTGGTCCTCAATGCCAGAGCCTGCCACTGAATTTTAACGTTTCCAACTGGTCCAGCACCCTTAAAGACCCAGAATCATCAGGGTCCGAGGCTTTTTGATTGAGCTCAAACAATTGCACTCAGTCTCGTTGAGCCTCCAAACCATCTAAAGCATTCAGGGCAGGTGGCTTGACCAATTACAGCTGGGTTAATGTAACAATAATTAAATTAGCTTCCTTTAATTAATATAGTTTATGGTGCTGTTAGATGAAGTTACAGGAGCTGCTTCCGTTTTGTGACCACAGTGAAACTGTTGTTTTTTTGAGACAATAAACACCAACAAATATGGAATATGGGAATTTGGGAAATCTATTTTTTTTTCAGCACATTTTAATTTTGGACTTTACAACACTGGAGTTATTAGATATGTTTCCCTCACAGAAACTCTGTTCAGCTCCTCCATCACTGTGCCGGTGAGTCTGTGACATAATGGCCACTAAATTAAAAACACATGAGACGTTTGCAGACGTAGCAACTGAATCGGTTCTTTTTTTCCAGCAGAAATCTTAGTTACAGTAAGACTGAGCGAAGAAAGCAGTTTAGTGTTTGTATGTGTGCTATTTATCAGTTTTATCTCTAGAAGTCATTAACGTCAGCTCAGTGTTGGTCAGAAATCGTCTCTGAAGGATCAGACTACTTGCTGGAGTAGTAAAATTAGGTTTTATTACAGAAGAGTTTTAATGACGTGTCTGATAGTTTTCCAGTTATTAGTCAGACCCGTGTGTTTTCAGGGAAATGGAGATAACACTGGCAAAAAGTTTTTTATTTTGAGAGAAACTGCAACACAAACAAATAAATCTTGTTGTATAATCACAATATTACACTCGAGGGTGAGCTTTAATATGATTATTAACACTTCAGTGATGCTTACAGACCTCAATGCAGACGGCCTCGGTCCTGACCTCGTCACTGTCGTGCTAATAATCACGTTACAGTTCACCCCCGTGTGTGATATTGTTTAAATAAACATTTTGAGGCTATGATGTTTGTTTGAGGAGATATAGAAACAGGCACTGGGACTCATTCTGTCTCACAGGCGAAAACATTGTTTCAAGACTTGTGAAAGAAAAATACATTTTCTGATCAAACTAAAGAGATCAGAACAAAAATACCTAAATGTTTAGGTGTTTTCTCAAAATGATCTTTTTCTCACTGAGTCAGAAATCTTCACTTCAGCACCACTTACAGAAAACAAACTGTTTTATTCTATTATTGTTTGATTTTTCTTCATTTTGAAGGTTACAGCCTGATATACAGAACATTTTATTCCTAAAAACACGAATAACATAGATTTTTTTAATGGGTGAAGACATTATATTCTCATTTATAGAGAGAGACAATTTCTCACTTGTACTGTAGACATCACTTTAGTAGTACTGAATTATATTAGCACAACACTCTGCTGTTTTTAAACTGTGTTGTTCTCCATGTTTGTTGATGCATTTTTACTGTTGCTCAAGAGTCACTACAGTATAAACTAATATCCCCCTAACGCACACTCACACACATTTTCTGCTTTTAAATTCACATTATTATCACTGTTGTTTATTGTTGATGCCATCAAACATATTTCATATTAGTGAGAAGCCTTATTGTGTATTTTTTCAAGTGTGCAAAACAAAACAAACAAACAAATAAAACTAAAAGAGATGCAGAATTCCCTCTGAAGTGTCAACAAAATGAAACAATAATTCTGAATGTGACTTTATCCAGTGTTCAGATTTCTGTTCTGAAAATGCATTCAAACTATCACTTATTTAATTTAATGCATCATTTTGCATATTTAGACATAATATTGTGTGATTGTCTCAGTGTGAGTAATGAAGAGGGGAACTTTCATTGTGAGACTTCTCAGTTCTGTCTTAATCCTGCTGAAGTTTTAACTTCCTGGTTGTTTCCATGAAAAACAAAAAACAGATTCTGTTTCTGATTCTGTTTGTGTGTTTGTTAGCAGAAGATCATCTCACAAATGACTTCACAGATCTGCTGTGAATAATCACACCGTCTTTCTATTTATGAAGCACTTTGCAGTTCGCCTCATGCAGTAATTACTGAAATGTGCATAAAAATCTTGAACTCCTCGCTTTGACAAGTGACTTTCCATTTAGACTTTCCGCCTATTTTCACCTCCACAGATTCTCATTTGGAGTTTTCTGCAAAAAAACTTCACCACTGACTCATAATATACAGCATGAAGAGAATATCCACACTATCACCTGTGCAATATTCATTTAATAAAGGAAAACTCCACTGACTTTGTCAAAAAGTTGAATTACTTATCATAGATGAAAACAGCAGTGTCATCTCCTCTGCAGCTCTGGAGGAGCTTCGTCATATCTGAAAAAATAACACTGGTGATGTCATAGTGATGTCATCCAGGTTATATCAACTATGAGACTTCAGTTCAGCTGAAACTTTCTTATTTCTCTGTTTCAGTCCCACATTTTCATCTATATATCCCCCGTAGTACCCATTTCACTCCACTGTGCTGCGCTATCGGAAGTAGCTTCATTGAAAAAGATTCACGTGTCTGAAAATTGTTTTCTGATTTTCAGTCTCCTCGGCTACGCTGCACAAGTCTTTGCTTTGAAATAGGCAGCGCTATCGAGCTAGCCACCTAGCAACAGCATGCTAGGTGGCTAGCTGCTTCCTTTTTGGTCCCACACTGTCAATCAAAATGTGATTGGTTAATTCACGTGTCACTTTCAGAACAAACCTTCTGTCTCAGTGATGACGTCTAAACCAATGAGTGAGCCAGTTCTAACCCTTTTTCCACCTGGAGATAACAACAAAGAATCTGATTGGATAACTCTGTTATACTGTTTTCAGGACAGTAACCCTTTCAATTCTGAAGCAAACTTAATAATAAATAAGATAAAATTAGAATTAGACGAGAATAGCCAAAAATTAAATGAAATAAATGAGATATAATGTGTTTATAACATATAAGTTCCAATTTACTTCTTTCATCTTCTTTTTCTTTTTTGTGATTGAAGGCATACAAACCATTAACAGTTCATCACCTCTATAGGCAAAGAAACGTCATGTCCTTGTGTAAATCCATCAAATTCATACATTTGGAAACAGAGTTATGATGCACACAAATTAAGTAAAAAGCCAGAGCAGCGTATGTGAAGGTTATTCTTTATACTAAAGCTTTATACTTCATATTACTTTGCCTCGGGCGAGGAACAAGCTTGACTCCTGCATAATGAAAATCAGTAAAGATCCAAGATAATTGCAGTTTAAACATGTCAGCACGGCGGTGTGTATCATTTAAGGGTTTGAATAATGCAATGCTCATAATAAAATGAACCACGTCAGGTTCCATATAGGATTTGGAGAGAAGCGTGACCTCAAGTGTTGCCTCTCTGTCTCCTCATGACAGCTTTGTGAATAATGCAGCGGCCACAACCGTATAAAATAGAGCCACTCAGGATTTCATAGGAGGCACGACACTAAATCC
The DNA here is from genome assembly GCA_034769285.1 of Lutjanus argentimaculatus. Taxonomy (NCBI): domain Eukaryota; kingdom Metazoa; phylum Chordata; class Actinopteri; order Lutjaniformes; family Lutjanidae; genus Lutjanus; species Lutjanus argentimaculatus. Next base: position 41,823,609 of record JAWZSL010000001.1, on the reverse strand, counting down.
AACCCATCACTCGGGTTACATTTCATATGTTCACATTCTATATGTATGAAACGGCTGCAACCCTCCATTCATTTTATGCTCCATTATTAAATGACACAGTCTTCAACTGAGAGAGACGCGGATCAACCTTCCTCTGAGAACAGCTGCATACATCTTTCGTTTTCTTTAGAGGAAAGGTCACGGGTTTGATGCCTAGATTGTCTGTTCTGTACGTCCTGTTACAACCGCTGTCAGTCCCTCGTCACTCTGGACTGGATGAATGACGTTAGTGCACATATGAGTTTTTGTGCCCGACCTCACCTCAGCAGCGGCAAGTCAGAAAACCTTCGTGTGAATCCTTTGTGATGATGTTCAGCAGGTAGGAACATCCGACAAAGATCAAGGTTATTTATCACCATGTAAGACACGGTTACACAACAAAATGAAAGTAGTACATTTGACACAAAACCAGTTACTCAAGACGTTGTGAGCAGTTTCAGCATTAAAATCTACCGTAACTATTCTTTTTTCTACTGTGAAGAAAGTAGTTCTCACATGTCCCTCCTGGAATTACTTTAGAATCTACAGGAACTATTTTCTTCATGGTAGAAAAGAAAGTAGCTCCTCCATGAATTTGCTCACAACAAGCTCTGTGGACTATTTTGAGTAATCTGGTCGTGATTTTGGGACAGAGATGCTGATTTTTAATTTTTCAAATGTATTTTTTGGTGTTTTGAGCACCACCAGCTGAGCACCATTTAGTCCCATTTTATTGGAGAGAAGTCAGACATCTCTACAGCTGATCTCTACAAAACTCACAGCAAAACCATGTAGATGATAAACAGCACTACAGGACAGAGGAAAAAATATGAATTTTTGATTTCGGGGTGTCCCTCGAGCAGTTCTACTGCACGTGGCTCACATGAACCATGTTGTGTGTTTGTGTACATGTTATAATAATAATAATAATCAATAGAAAAAGTGAAATTTGCCTTGACTTGATTTGAGGTGCAATGATTAATCTATTAATAATCGATTATTAAATGAATCTATCAACTATTTGTTTCTTTCTGAAAGTAAACAGAATATCTTTGTGTTTTGGACAAAACAAGACATTTGAGGACGTCAAACTTGGACTTTGAAAAATGGTGATCAGCATTTTTCACCATTTTCTGACATTTTAGGGACGAAAACCACAAATTTCCATTTGATTTTTTTGACTGAACTGGTGAATTAAAAGACTCTTGCCTGAGCTTTTGCTTCGGTTTCTCTTCCTCTTTCCATCAGGTTACATTTTGTTAAAGTCACTCCTCTCATCCTCTGAAGCACCGCTGAGGATCGTAACAACCGGTGTTGAAAGATAAACGTGCGGCGTCCTGAAAACACAAGATGCAGAACATCGTACAACTGTTTTTGTTGACTGTCTGCATGGACGGAGACACTGACCTGCAAACTGTCCAGTATTTTTCCACCAGACGTATCCACAGAGGCATGATGGGAGCATGCCAAGAGCGGCGTTCTGAATAAAGGTGTTACCAATATAAAAACCATGGGGGGGTGTGTGCGAGCGGGCCAACAAGCCGAGTGTGTAATTGACAGCAGTGAGTCAGAGCTTTACAATTAGCAGTGAACCTGAGGGAGGCACCTGGCAGGCTGTCAGCCATCTGAAGACACTGAGCTGAGAGATGCAGAGAGGAAAGCTCACCAATAATCCAATAATCCAGCAGCAGGAGAACATGAACCACCAGAACCACAGTCTAATGACCAAATATGCTTTCATGGAACACGGAGCCCGATTCCTGAAGAAGCACCCGACCAAAATGTGACAATTAATCGTGAAATAAATCAAAATTAGAGCATCAACAGAACTTTTTGCTCTCTGGTTTGTTTCAATCGATGAAAAGGTGACTTCAAGCAGATTCCACAGGACACTAAAGATATAAAATATACATGGATAATTCCTTCAGACCGTAGACACAAGGTCAGGGTGAGAGTTTCTCCACATATCCTCAGTTTCATCGCCTCTCATCCTCTGAATATCAATAAGGAACGAAAGAGAGCAGCAGAGAGGAGAGGGAAAAACAGAGACGAGAGATATGAGAGTGGACGGAGTGCAGGAGAAGAGGGGAGAGAAAATAAATGAAGACGAGGAGGAGCAGAGGAAGAAGAAGAAGCATCCTTGTGTAGATGAAGAGGACAAAAACCTGTCCAGGCACATGTTTTAATAGCGCGGCTCATTCACAACTCGCTACACAAAGATGTGTGTGTTTGGTGTCGCACAGATGGTGTGAATGAAAGCAGGAGCAGCCGAAGAAAGTGATAACTAGTGTCGGTCTGTGGTGAACAAATTACAGCCAGTCACAGTCGGCTGAAACACAAAATATCACAACCACAATAAAAAACACAAAACTCTCCTTCCTGTCTGCAGTTCGAGCACAAACGGATCAAAACACAATAAGTTATCTTAAACAGGCCATGTGTTAAACACGGACAGAAATTTAGTTTAAAACATCCAAAAAATTGAATTAACATTATTTTAAAAAATGTAAAGAAATAACAGTTTTGCCGTCACGTCAAAGACTTTGTGTTGCAGAGTTATCTACTGAAATTAGCATGCTAACCAGCTAGCCCCGGCCCGTCCAGTCTTGTAATAGCACTTTATTTCTTAAAAGGCGACAATCTGGGAGTGTGTATGCATGCTGAGAGTTTACCATGTTTCACAAACTGTCTTAGCTTTGAAAGTCTAATAAATAAACAAAATTAATCTCACAAAATGTCAAAAAAAGAAAATAGTCTTTTGGTTATTAAACTGTAAAATGAAACTGCGCATCTTCTGAATTCAAACTGCTCTCTTTTACCAAACTGAGACTAACTTCACTGCCTTGTTAACTCGTCGTAAAACACTCGACACAAACAAAACTAAATTCATCAAAACTCTCTTGGTTTGTCTTCAACAATCGCTCTGGTTTGGTCTAAAAAAAAAAAGAGTAAGATGTGAAAATATTCTCCTTCTCTGATGCCCCAGCTCCTTCTCAACTCATCTTGACAGCATGTGAGTCAAACATGTTTTTTCAATGACACGTTTCATGCAGCAGAAATGCTCTCATTTTATTCTGTGCAGCAGTTTGCACCAGCTCTGTGCATCCTCGATCTTCGGTCTCCTGAGCCCAAATAAGAGACTTTGGACTGTCTGCAAGATGGCGGACCTGAAGAACTTCTGGTTCAAGTGAGGACAGAGGAGCGAGGACACAACAAACAAGAGACTTGGGACAAACACTGTGTGTTTTTTAGCCTCCCTGGTAGACGCAACTGTCCTCTGAGGAGGGGTGTTTTTGGGTTTGTTCAGTAAGCGTCTCCTTCGGGTGTTCATTATCTGATTTTGCATTTTAAGTTAATGCTCATTTGCCATTTGTTTTCTTTTGATTGAACTTGTTAATAAAAAGATCCTTCTTTGTGCATTTGCCTCAGTTTCCCTTACTTCTTTTTCATCAGGTTACTTTTTTTTGTATTGTTACTCCTCTCATCCTCTGGACCACCACTGGGGATCGTAACATCAGGTGTCTCACCGTCCTGTAAACTGTCCAGTAATTTTCTACCAGACATCTACAGAAGTTGAGCAGAATGTGCTCCAGATCAGATCAACTCACTCTGCTCCAGTTTTATCCCACAGACTCTCCCCATGTTACCCAGCAGCTGGGAAGCAAGACATGGGAACTTAATCAACTTCTTCTGCAGTGTTTTAAACTGTACATTTACTGCCATTAGACAACTTCACTGCTAAACTTTAATCCCTCTGCTTTGATCTCTGAATGCAGCCTGTCTCCTCTGAGTGTAGCCACAGGCACTTTCTCCCTTTTGCTCAACGACTCTTACACACTGTCATACATATGCACAATCATATGCATTCTGCTGATGGAAAAATAAATTAGGAATATTAACACATTAATACAACTGCGCGGAAAATTTGGCAGCTTATTTGCTGCTAACACTTTAAAATGCACGGACAAGACAGAACCAGTGCACGGACAGACAAAAAGCTTTAGTGAGGTGTGAATGCTGTTGTTTCACAGGTGTGCTAATAGGGCCACTAGCTGCATGGCTAACTAGTGGCTCTTTTCCACACACAGAGCTGGCCCGGCTTGGCTCGGTTTGACTCAGCCCCTCAGCCCAGCATGGGGGGTTTTGCATTTCCATTACGACATGGCTACCTGCTTTAAGGTGTGTCTTTTAAATTAAACTGACATGACTCCGACAAAGCTGACAGCGAACATGAAACTGTAAAATAAAGCAGATACCTGAAAGTACAAACAACGACACAGGAGAGAAACTATATTTCAAAACATAAAGATTCTGTTACAAGCTACAAAAATACAGAGAGCTGAACATAAAGAGACTTTAAGAAACGCCTTTCTCTCTGCTCTCCTGCACATATGAGCTGAGGATCACAATACTCGCTTATTTGAGGGGGAGAAAGGAGACTCATCACAGGTTGGCCGCGGTCAGTTAGACGTCACCGCAGCCCACTTGGAGGTGGGTTGGGCTCGCTTTGACCCCTCTTCAGAGTAGGTCCATCTTGGGTGCAGCTCAGCATGATAAAAGTGGTCATGGACATTCAGCAAGGCCAAAAGTGCCGGTGGGAAAGCCCCATAGGTGGACGGCAGCTCGTAGCAGAGACAGAGTGTTGTTGCTAGTAGCTACAGCAAAGAGTATAGTGAGCATATAGCAGAGGTTGTTTGAAGAGACCTCAGACAGGTGGACATATCTGACATTTTACTCCTTTAAAGATTTAACCTAAGGCAAATAGTTGCTTTAAAACCTCCAGCATTTAAAATGTTTGGCCTTTTTAGCAGATAAATTCACGTAAAAAGGAATTCAAGCTATTCCAGAATCCACATTTTTGCAGCTTTTTCAGATTGATTTTTTGATCGTAATAAATCAACAATCAATCCAGTGGTAGTGGAGAAAATGTGATCTCATAAACTACAGCTGTTATGGTAAAACATGTGGACAAGCTGAGCTGCTGAGATCTCTGCAGATAAGAATTTTTACATCACCTCGGACAAAGGAGGTGAATTGATTGATTTTGGTGCTCGCTGCATGAAAAACTCGACAACAATGTGTTTTTCCACATCCTCAGATGTAGCTGTAATCAGTTTTCCCTCCCACGACTTTCTATTGAAGAAAAAGCCAAAACGGTTTTACTGTTGATTTTTCTTTTTCAATAGTCTGAGGAGCACAAATTAAACTCTATTCATCTCCAGTGCTGAGAGACAAGGCTGATATCTCAAAACCTCGACAGCCTATTAAACCAAAACTATCTGCATGGCTAGATAGAGTCTAATTAGATTTTGTAGAAATGGGTGAACTGGTTCCAATAAAGACTGCTGACAGGGCCTTCCAAGGAAAAACAAGATGACACTGATGAGTGGTGAAAGAAATTAAAAATATTCTTTCATAAACTTTTATGCAAGGTCATAAAAATAAGTCCCACACTATCTTGCATGACAAATAAACTCAAGAGGGCTTATTTTCACGTAAAAGAGCAGACTGAAGAAAACGGACTGGACCTAAAAAACAGAAAAACTGTCATTCTTGAAAAGGTTTTAAAAGTTTGTTTGTGATTTGGATGGAAAAGAGACAGAATGCAGAGAAGGTGAGTCAGAGAAGAGACAGAGAGAGAAAGATAAAAAGAGAGACAGCTGGCAGAGCAGAGAGTGGGCATCATTAGTGGAGAAAAAGGTCAGCGTGGCCTCAGGTCAGGTTCACGGTGGGAACTTATTACACACATGCAGGCCGGGGTGTGTTCGGGAGTCACTGTGAGCTTCACGGCCGCCGCTGTGTTTGGAGCAGAGCAGGTGAGCGAGGTCAGGAGATAATGGTGTCAGATATAGAAACTGCTCCTCTGTGTGTGTGTGTGAGCCAATGAGTGACGTGTGTCAATAAAAGTGCAGAAAGGAATTAAGAGAAGCGTTAATTCTGCTCATTATATCAGGACTGACGTCAGCGGGTGGAAACTGAAGAGGAACGTGATGTTTGCTCTGATGGTGGCGCCAGAGGAAAAGGTCACGTCTAAACCACCAGAGGGTTCATCGTTTAACGCCATCGCCAGCCTGTCAGGCTCAGTTCTGCTTTTTTTTAATTTTACTTTATTACTTTTTTAGACTGAGTGTAAAGGATGTCTGAAGGGGTGGGTATTTTTCTGTGAGGGGGGGCTCTGTGGTTTCAGGGTTGCAAACGTGCATGTGTGTGTCTGCACACAGACGAGGAACCTGAGTGAAATCATTTGACAAACTGTAAAGAAAATATAACAAGGTGAGACAAACCTCTGCTCCGAACACTGACACACTGATCGAAGCTGGAAGACTTTTCTGTGTATCTGCATCAAATATCACAATCCTCCAGAAATCAGAGATTGTTTTTCTTAAAACTTTGAGTCATTTTTCTTAAGAAATGACTCAAAGTTTATAAGTCAGTTTATAATCACAGTTTATAAGCTCTGGATGCACGTTTACCTGACTGCTGTTTACTCTCATGGTGTTTTTTTTTTTTCTTTTCGTGACCAGAGATAAAGTTAAACTTCATCCTCTGATCTCTAAAGTTGTAAACACTGACACCTACTTGGACACGAGGGGGAGGCGGGTCCCCGGGGTCATTTTATCTGCAGGGTCTCAGTATGTTCAAACTAGTTCTGAAGACAAAAGTTGTTTTCCTCGTCAGTGAGGTCAGAATACTACCTCAGCACGCAGCACTTTACATCTATTTATTCTTTTGTCTTAATCTCCCTCTCAATATTAATGTATTTTAATGTGTTTTGTGCTTTTAATGTACTTGTTTTTCTCTGCACATGTAAGCAAAGACAAATTTCTGCCATTTGCATGCAAATGGCAGACAATTAAGTATTTTTCTATTCTCTTCTTTCTAATTTTCACTGTCAGCACTCTCTTATAAAAGAGATAATGCATCCTGGTATTCTGAAAAGACTAAAGTAAGACTTAAATTCATGCAGTGAGCCTAAAAAACTGTTAACAAGATCACATCTTAAGCGTTTGATTTCTGTATTCATCTAAAAAAAAATAATTTAATTTTATACATATTATGGACAACTGGACATTAGAAGCTGCTGGTGACTGGAACATCAGGTGAGCAGGTGGTGTATTTTCATCCAAAAGTATTTCATGTAAATCAGGACAAAAAAGTTGGTTAATTAAGAGAAGCAGCAGGTGGCGCCAGAGGATGCAACAAGATGATGTAATTAAAAGAGCTTCACCGGAACCTCAAACAGTGAAAAATAACGTTTAAAAAAAGGGCTGGAAATCAGACGCTTGTGTTAGTTCCATGTCTGAATGTGAAGAAGGTTCTATTGGATCTGTGTTGAGAGATCGTGGACGGATTGTAGAGCCATGAGTCAGAGCAGAAACAGCTGATCAGCCATGTGAGTTAAACGATCGTCAGGTACGTCAGAACTTATTCAGTGTCTCCATCTCCCACTGAGAACATTAGCTGTCTTTAGAAAACCACCAAGTTTTTTTCTAATTTTGCTTTTTTAAAATAACCTTTTCTGATGTCTGTGAAGGTTCTCAGTCATCCACGTCATGGTATTCGTAGCAAGGTTTGTCGTAGGCAACTGGACTTGATAGAGTTCTTGAAGACATTTCGCCTCTCAGTTATGAACTGAAGAAGCCTCTTGAATGAGAGGCAAAATGTCTTCAAGAACTCTATCAAGTCCAGTTGCCTACGACAAACCTTGCTACGAACCTTTTCTGATGCAGCACTCAGAGTATTCAGAGTCCGTCAGAGTCCGGGGATATGAAACTGCTCAAAACTCGGTCAGATCACATTTGAGACATTTCACTGGAATAAACTGTCATAGAACCACTGAAAAAAGGTCCCGCTGATGTCTTTTGCTTCTCACTTTGTTTTAACTTCCATATTAAATGGGGATGATGTAAGATTTGACCTCCTGCCGTCTGCAGCAGCGACACTGTGAGCCGTGAGTCTGAGCGCCAGAGAAAACCTTTTGATTTGATCTCAGCCCTAAAAAGCCCGGCTGTCATCTCCTGTGCTGGATGTTTTCTAACCTGAGACCCGGCGGGACAAAGTGACATTTGGCTGATGGAGGGAGAGCAGAGGGGGGAGAGGAAAAAAGGGACGAGGATGAGACGTGTACAGAGGTGATACGATGGAGGGAGGGAAGAGAAAAAGGAAGGCAGATGACATTACAGTGACTTTCTAAAGGTCTGTGTACCGACGCACTCTGAGGAATAACGGTTCCAAAAGGGTTCTTTGTAAAGGGTAAGGGTTCTACCCACCACCATTTGCTTCTGAAGAACCCTTTTTAGAAATAGGGGTTCTTTGTAAGACTAAAGCTTGCATTAAGAACCATTCTTTAAACGAAAGAGTTCTTCAAGGATTGTGTTTTAGCCTCATCTGATGAAAACCCATCTAGATGATCTGAGTGGGTTCTAGATGCAATCCTTAGAAGATGGAAGGGTTCTAAACCCTGAAAGAATTACAACTGGAACCCCTGGAATGAACCTGTATAAAAGGTTCTAGAACCCTAATTCCAAAAAAGTTGGGAAGTTGTGTAAAATTAAATAAAAGCAGAATGTGATGACTGGTAAATACTTTTTGGCCTGTATTCAACAGAATACAGTACAAAGACAAGATATTTAACTTTCAAACTGATAAACTTTATTGTTTTTTGTAAATATACACTCATTCTGAAATTTGATGCTGCAACATGTTTCAAAAAAAGTTCAAAGAGCGTCCAAGCTTTTCAGGAATCTGGGTTGTACCAGGAACCAAAAATGGTTCTTCTATAAGGACAAGCTGAAGAACCCTTTATGGTTCTAGTTGGCAGCTTTATTTCTGAGGGTGTGAAGTGATAGAAAGAGAAGAAATCTGATAACTCATCATCTCAGCAGAATATGATCAGCTGTCATTTCCTGCTGGACCCTCGCTCTCCTGCTTCCTCTCTTCCATCCTCACTTCCTTCCTCATCCACCTATCTCTCTATCAGCTGAGTCGAGGAAACGTCTTCTCTTCCTCACGGATCCTCCCTCCCTCCCTCACTGCCTCCTCCCTCCCTCCGTCTTTCTAGTTCTCCATCCCACCTCTCTCCCTCTCTTCTTTAATCTCTCCTTCGAGAGCCGGGCAGGATGGTAATTAGAAAGCTGGCAACACATTTAAATACACACACACATCTTAATACACACACACACACACACACACACACACACACACACACATTCCTGGTACGGGACAGAAAGAGAAAGAGGAGCAGAAGAGAATATTAAAAGAGGGAGAATCAATAGATTCATTTCCTGCTGCTGACAGAGGTTGATCTCTCCCTGGACCCATAATCCTCGGAGTGCGTGTGAGAGAGACAGAGTGTGCGTGTGTGAGAGGGAAAGACAGAGAGAGAGAGGGGGGTGAAGGATAAAGCTGGTCAGGTTATTCTTGCCCTGGGGCAGAACTGAGAAGAAGCAGGGAATATTGTAAAAATAAAACCTTTCCTCTCCTCCTCCTCCTCCTCCTCGCTTCGCTGATGCCTCCTCTACCTCTGCTGAGAGAAAGAAGGAGAGACGAGGAGATGTCGATCTGTTATCTTGACGCTACGGTTCTCGACTTTTTCTGCCAGCGTAGCACAATGAACTGAAAACCTGAGTGTGCGAGGAAACTGAGATGAAAAAGGAAAACACATCAGAGAGGAGGAGGAGGAGGAGGAGGAAGAGGAGGAGGAGGAGGAGATGGAGACCAGGAGGCAGTTAACACTTCGCTCTGACTGCACCACGAAACCAGCGTTCAACTCTGTGTCTCCATTCACACCACCCCCTCTCACTGATAACTGAAAAATTATGATCTTCACCTGAGTCAGAGATAGAGACAACTTATGTGTTTTGCTGTATACATTTGCAAGAAAATGTTACTGCTGCTCACATTAAGTTACATCCTGTGCAGAGTTAGAGTTAGGGTGTTTTCACACCTGCCTTGTTTGGTCTGGAGTTTTGGACTTTTCAGTTTGATCTGGACCAAAATTACAGGGGTGAAACCTCCCCCGGACCACGGTCTGGATCAAAAAGCCAGACTCTGGTCCCTCAAAAAGAGGTGGTCTCTCTCACTTTCACTGGACAAACAGACAGTAAAAAAAAGTGACGTTGCACCGTGTTACACCATCAAACTTTCATGATGCGCAAGTGTGGAATAAGTTTGGGTTTCAAAAGAAAGATGACAAAGAAAACGTGTCGGACAGCAGAGAACAGAACCACGAGTCTCCTGATCCACAGAGATGTTGTGTCACTGGGAGAACAGGTAACATGTAGCATCACTGTTCCTCCACACCCCACTTCCTCTACACCGTCACATTCAATCCAAAACACAGCACTCTTCATATGAAACAGAGCAGCAGATCATCTTACTGCAAAAATGCATTTTAAACAGTTTTATAGTTTGTTCACAGATTCTCATTTAGGCTGCAGTATCTCACTTACACATGAGACTCTTAATAAGATGTTAACATCACTGTAATGTTCCTTCTCACTGTCTCTGCTGTTACTGGATTTAGTAAAACTAACAGGATTTCCTCTTGCAACTAATAGTACCCTGCAGTGTCTTGCATCGTCAGGGGCTGTATCATATCATACTGAATCATCAGCTATTTAAAAATTTCTAAGATGAATCATATTGTGGAACATGTATCAGTGAGCTGCAGTCTATACCAGCCTGTCCCCACCAGAAAAACAGACGTACAGGTCGTCTGTGTAAGCAGCTTTTTATGACCCATATTCATATTTATTGTCAGCTGGAGACCTCTACTGGTCATAGTGATTATGACCGGAGCAACAGAGTCACGTGACATAATTTTGACACCTGTTGCTTATACTTTCCAACAGTCATATACAGTACGTATGTCGTCACTGAGCATGTGATGGTATATATCCTGTCCCCCTCATTTTTTGTGTGGTTAGATTGGAGCTGACTTACAGCTAACAGCTCAGGGCTAAAGCTGCTCTCTGAAAGCAGAAGATGCTTGTGGGAAGGAAAAAAGGGAAAAATCCATTGATGGGTGCCCAATTTTAAAAAAACCTTGTGAAGTTTTCAAACATATATTTCATCTGTAATGCATAATTTGCTGAGCTGAACTGTGCTCCCCTGCAGCATGGGCAGCACTGATAACCGCCATGATGGTCACTGAACTTCTAAAATTTTCATTGGCCCATTTGTCACGCCATTATGATAGGGCAGCAGTGGCCTACAGGGAACAGCCGGCGGCTCCGGACCGGAAGATCAGCGGCTGGGAAAATGAATGAGCAGCCCCTCCTCTCCTCCCGCCATCCCTCGACGACTTCCCTGATGAACCCCAGAGCTGCTGCTCCGCGACCGGCCGACTGCAGCTGCTCCGTTCACACAGTTAATGCAGTTCAGCAGTATTGGACGGCTCCCAAATGTGAATGTGAAGCAGGCCAGTGAATAACAGCAGGCACGCTCGCCCGACTTTCCCTGGAAAGATAAAGGTTAGAATAAGGCCCGGCACAGTTTGGGCGAGTCATTTGTGAGGAAGCTGGCTGCATCCAGACTTTTAAATAAGTGGGAGAGCAGATTTTAATGAAGGTAAAGTTGTCTTTCAATCAGAAATCGTCAAAAAGTAACCAGACGTGCAGCAGAGGTGAAACTCAGCAGAGCAGGTTATAATAGTTCTGCTGGTGCTACAGTTCTTATTTTTGTTGTCCACATTAGAAGCAGAACAAAAGGTCTGTTGGATGCTGTTGACTTCTCATAATTGTGGACACGCTCTCAGTGCATCCGTCCTTCACTGCTCTGACTGTGGAGGTGCAGAGAGGCCCTCATGCAGATTTCAAAGCCTCAGCTCGATTGCACACTTTGATCCACTCTCATCAAGTATACTGTTGTAAAAATGGTTCATGTTGTGCAATTTTGCCCATTATGTCATTATATTCATGATGTCTGCAAAGATCCTCAGTCATTCAGGTAGTAGTGTGATTTGTCAGTTTTTAACAGGTGGGATGCAGTTGTCACTTTGATCCTGAGACTGAGAGAAAAGATCACAACTACAAATCTGTCTGCTACTTCAGCACCACAGACAGCGCCATGGATTCATTAACAGAATGAATCACAATGTTTGTTTAGAAAAACTTCTGTCTGGAAATCATCCCCTACGTCTTTTTTTTTTTTAAAAATTGCAGGTTGGAGACCTGTTGGGCCACAGACCCACGTGCACAGGGCAAGTAAAATGCCATGTCGGGCAAGTACATCTGGCATAAATCTGGATAATTAATTGATTGTTTTAGTAATTTTTTAGACAAAAATGGCAGAAAATGCTGTTTTTAGCCTCTCAAATATGGAGATTTCCTGATTGTCTTTGTTTATCATCATATTAATCTGAATATCTTTTGACTTCAGACAAAATGAGACATTTAAAGACATCACCTTGGTTTTTGGATGGTCATTTTTCATTATTTTCTGACATTCTGTGATGTCACAGCCCCAGATTATACATGACAATTACTTTTAGTCTTTGTTGTTATTTGATAATTTCTAATAAGTAAAAAACAATTTGTCCAGAAAGTAAAAATTGACTTTGGACAAGTGGATTTCTGACTCACTGGGCATCTAAATCCTGCAAACTAAATAAAATGACTGCTTGAGTTTACAAAACTAGCACTTAGGCTGTAGCTGATATTTTGACTGTCATATTTTTATTTGCATTTTGAAGTATCTCACTGGAAAAGGTTGATGGAATCAGCAAAATTCAAAAAGACTTCCTCAATTTTGCAAAAATGCCTACGTTCTCTTGAAGTGGGACCTTAGCGATGGAAACACTTTGTCTGAATACGTTCTGACATAAATAACAAACATTTAACTGATGTCTGATCAGCTGTGTCTGCTCAGAAAGTCTCCTCATGGCTCTAGAATACATCCATGATCACTCCACACAGATCTGACGGAACCGTCTTCACGTTAATACATGAAACTACTGAAATTTGAGGCTCCACAGGTGTTCTTTTAATTATGTCATCTTGTTGCACCCTCTTCTTCTGCCATAGGTGAGAGCAGCCACGTATGGCCACGCCCCCCTTTAGATGAAAACAAGTACTTTAAAAGTGACCGGTCAGCATGTATCTGTGGTAAACACATCATCACAGGTTAGTTGATGAGTGTTGATGAGTAAAAGGCATGTGAGCCAATTGTGTCTGTCGATCAAAACGAATCAGAAAAGAGCCTCAGTGATGGTGGAACTTAAGTTTTTACTGTAAAAAATATGGTCCAACTACAAATCACCTGCTTTTAGACTAAAGTTTGGCCCAACAGCACTAAAAGAGCAAAATAAAGTGTCTTAAAATAAGAAGTGACAGATGTCTGAAAAACATTACCTGAAGATTCAGTAACATGGTGGTATATGTCAGGTTTGTCCACTTTGATAGAACCAGACTGAAAATTCATAATTTCTACATTACGACACGAGTTCACCAGACTGACTAGAGGATTCGGGCTCCTAATACCTAACCAGTGCCACAGTTTTCCTCTTTTATGTGTTTAAACTGGCAAATAAGTCGGAATTTATATTGACTGCCAGTCAAATTAAAGTGGTTGTTTTCACCCAAAAAGAGGTGGGGGCACGGTGCAGGAGCAAAGTGCCTGGATGAATGGAAACAAGCATTCATTCACATTTTCTTTTACTTGGAATTTGGTTAAAATTTGTGACACATTTGGTTGGAAACACGGCTATTGTAAGTTAAGCTCAAACATTCTTATGCATTTTCAGAGTTATTAGTTTTTTTTTGCAGTTTACAGCTGAATATCCACATATATTCCATTCACACATAATTAGTTTGCATCCCAGCATGAGCGCTGTCTGAGTCCACTCTGCATCTGACGGACTGAGATCTCTAAGAAGTGAAGGATCGCCTCAGACAAATAGCCTGCAGGAGAAAAGGGATTCTGTTGTGTTTTTTTAAATAATGGTGTCTTGTTGCACATTGAACATTGTTTGTGCACCACACAATAATAAAACAGCGTGCAAAACAGTGCAAAACCAGTACTTGAAAACTTGAAATACTCCCTACATTTAAAGGAGCAGACGTGGGTATACCACAGCAGAATAACACTTAAATCTCCTAAAATCCTGTAAATATACAGTATGCACACTGGCACGGCCAAAACAAAAGCCAGTGACCCGTCGCTGTGTTAAGGACTGCATCGCCGTCTTGTTTCAGAAGCATCAGGGAAGCTATCATCATGAAGTTGGGAGATATTAAGGACACCTGAGATAAAAACGAACTGTGCTCAGCAAATAAGGGCCAGAGAGTGACAGTAATTACAACAATGGATGTGAAGTGCTGCAGAGTGCAGAGCGTGCCTCGGTGTGCGGTGATGATGAAGAGCCCGGTGCTGCTCTGACCAGCAGAGTCTGTGTGAAGCCTGGGACCAGACTGCAGAGGCGGGGCAGAGAGGCCACAGTGGGCGTCATGAGTCTCTTCTATTACAGCGTACAGTGGAGAGGCCAATAACTCTGCCAGAGAGCTCCACTCCTGTTATAAAATGTTTTGCACTTAAAGTCAAACGTGTAAGTGCCGCCGCTGTGAGCTAAAATGGGTGCTTTTACTTGAGTCATGGATTATAGGGGAGGCCAGAGAAGCCAGAGTAACAACAGCCAGCTGCCTGTTTATACTGGAGTGAAATTAGTTTGCTGACAGTCTGAGAGAGTACGGTGGCCTGCAGGGACAAAGTTTCTCTACAAAGACCGAATTTACCCAGAATCTTAAGACCTTCATCAAGTGTTTTAATGACCAAAATGAAGGAAAATTAGTAATTTAAAGGTAGACTAAGTTGGATTTGTTCATCTTCTTCTCAATGTCAGTAAAACAAAAGAAATAAGAATCAGTCCCCCCTCACCACGGACACCACGGACAGCCTCACAGAACTAAACAATAAGGCCACAGCATGCATTGCAACCACAGTAGCACAGGACATCACACACCCACCCAGCCACCATCTGACCCTGCTGCCCTCTGGATGCAGGTCCAGAGCTCTGAGGTGCAGAAGGACTCGCTTTGGGAAAAGCCTGATCCCAGCTGCCATTGCTGCCTTAAAGTAGAGACCTCACTGAGTGTATCCTGCTGTCATTATGTGCTGTATTTGTTTGTTTGTTGACCACTGTGTACAGTGCTGTGGAAATGAATTTCCCCTCGGGGGACAATAAAGTCTAAGTCTAATTCTCTGTTTTTCTTTTTCACTTTTCTTTTTTTGGATTCAGTTTCCAAAGCTCATCAGTGACTCAATTATTTGATGTGTCAGCTGCAATTTTTACAGTTGGGGAATCTAAGACCTGCTTTAGACCTGCTTGATGCACATTTTTGTACATAATTCTTACATTTATTATTGTATTTCTATTCATCATATATTTTCTACATATTGTAGATAAGGCACATGCACCTTTACACACTTCTTATTTGCTATTATTGTTATTTTAGCTCTTTTATATGTTGTAGTAGAATGTACATATCTTTTTAGGATTTGGTACTATGTACTACATCTTGGTCCCTCACGTTCCAAAAAGTTGTCTCACCTTTGCTTCAATATCAAATTTCATTGTTTCTGAAAGAACAGCATCTTGTAAAAGCTAACTGCAGCTGTAACTGCTGTCATAATAACCTGTTTGCTTCTCTTATCCAGATGAGTCTGATGATATTTTAGTCTACAAACTGAGTGCTGCTCCATCCTTCTTCAGTCTAAAACTGCAGGGTGTAAATGTTGAGCTCAAGGGAGCAACAACAGCCGAAATGAAAGCAGGAGAGAACGATTTTGTTTCACTTCCCAATACTCCGATTCTCCCAGCCGAGTCAGAGAATCAAATTGTTGACCTTTGAAACACAAGAAGGCTGCATCTCTGTGCCTGCAGGCTGCCACAGCAGAGTGAATGTTAAAAGAAGAGAGAAGCAGAACTGAGCAGTTCCTGCTGTAAATACAGGAGATACTCAGAAACAGAGATATACAGCTGTTTTGTTGTCTGTGTATTTTCTGTTTGCATTGCATCTTTAATTCAAAATTCAGGGCCTTTTCTGTTTTAATAAATGATAAATCTGAGTCACATGAGATTAATGTAAATGAAGGGTGGGAAACCTGCCCACCCTGCTGTGGGAAAACGATTAGGTCACCCCCGTGGTTCAATCTGAAATCATCCATTTGGACTCGACGACGTGCTCTCGCCAATCGAAGGTAAGAAAACGGTCACTTGAGCGCGTTTGGGTTTTGGTTAAAATGAGAACCGTGGCCGTGGACACATTTCAAACTGTCATTTGTCAGCCCTCCAAATGCCTTGTAATAACACTCAATTATACAGTCTGAATGACGTTGCTAGGTTACAGAGCTGGCTGAGTGGCTGATGGGACCATCCAGTGGTCACTCCGGTACCGTGGGCTGATAGAGAGTCCACACTCAGCCGCTTGGCAGCTCGAGCCTCAAACATGCTCTGAAATCCACATCTGGTGATTAGGATGTGCAAATCGTGTCCACAAGCTGCTGCTCAGGAGGATTCGTGACAGGAGACGGAGCACAAGTCTCCTTAAGGGACGTCTCACTGCTCATTACACTTTCACTTATTTTCCATCTTATATATAAAGTTACAGTGTTGGATGTTTATGTTACATGTGTTATATGTTATATAATGAGATGACTTTATGTAAAAGTAATTCATGTCAGGTTTCACACTGCTCTGAGTGCAACATTTACAACAGTTGTCTAAGTTATGTTAAATTACTTTATTATAATGTGTTTCATTGCATTATTTAAGTATCTCCCATTTTCTGTAACAGGCTATGCATTTATTTACATAAATTTGTAGATTTATGTGTGATGTTCTTACTTCTATTTGCAGACCGAAATAAATTCTACTTTCATAAACAGAGCTGATGCCGGCTCGTCACAGATTTTTTTTATTTTTTATTTTTTTGGTTTATCTGCTCCTGACACAACACCAGAGGCAGATTTAGGGGGCGACTGCTGAGGCTAAAATTTTCCCAAAAGCCCTAAATCTTTTATCTTTTGAAAATGACATTGTACAAGAATTTCTCTCAGTCTCTCTCTGACTGCACCGGTGTGTTGTCTCTCTGCATGTGTGTCAATCACAACAGGGGTTTCCAGTTCCATTACAACAGGGCTACCCGCTTGAAAGTGTGTCTTTTTAATGAAGACAAGCTTGAGGAGGCTCGAGTCAAGCAGCTGTAAAACAGTGGATAAACAGTTCATGTATGTCAATCCCTTGTTTCGTTATTTAAAGGCTTTTATTATGAAGCAGCACAAACAGGAAATGTTTTCATTGGGTGGGTGGGTGGGTGGGGGGGGGGGGTAAAAGTAAAGCAGAGACCTGAAAGTACAAACAGGGACACAGGAGAGAAACTACATTTCAACCCACAGAGATTCAGTTAGAAGCTACAGAAGTTCCGAGAGCAGAACATAAACAAACACCTTCCCCTGCTCTCCTGCACACACACGAGTGAGCTATATCCAAAACACACTTGTTCAACGAAGAGAAAGGAGGCTCATCACAGGTTGGCTGCGGCCAGCGACACATCACCACAGCCTGCTTGGAGGCAGATCAGGTCTGCTTTGGCCTGACTCAAGAGTAGGTCCATCTCAAGTACAGCTCGGAGTAACGGAACGGAAATGCAAATCATTACAGTACAGTTTGACTCAGCATGGCATAATGGGCCATTTTTTCAAAAAGTCAAATTCATAGGCACTGGTCATGAATTTAATGCAATGTAGTAAAATGGTAAATGGTGAATTATATTCTATGTGAGATTTCCCCTTGTATTTGTTTTTACTGCACACTTTACTGTAAGTTCAATAATTGGTTGCAGCATTATTTCCTCTTTGGGCATTTTCTCTGCACAGTCTCACAGCTGTTGTGGGAAATTATTTCTTTATATCAGTCTTAATGTCCTGTCTTATTCTTGTCATTAATGTTTGCCATTTTCTTCCCGTCCTGTTGTGTATTACAGGCTCCGGCTATCAGTTCTTTTTCCGCATGCTGATTCCTGCTGCCTTTCAGCTGCTGAACCGACCTGATTTCCCAGCAGGATTAATCAACCTTCACCTTATCTTCTATTACCACCTGTCTGCAGCTATCTGATGCCTGAACTCTCCTGAGGGTCCTGACTTTTCCGTGTGGACCCCCCAGCTTGGACATCGTCTTATGTCATTCCTGGCCAGGAGCAGAACAAGAGTAAGCGCAGGAGGATGTTTTAGGGTGGATTTTTTCACTCTGTAACTCCACCTGTGCACCACTGTCAGCAGAAGATCCAAATCAGGATGGATTTTTACTTTAAAAAGCAAATTAATGAAGTTCTTGTAATGATAATAACATCATTCCAAAAACATTTAGGCAGCTAAACAACTGGACTGATATAATGTGTGCTGCCGGAAGCCAAATCACTGTTTTTTCTTTTACTCGTCATTTGTTGCTCACTGAGTTTTTCACTTCCAAAAAAACCTGAAACAGCCTGAAAAGCCCTGATTCAAGCGCCCACACGAGGAAGACCTTGGTGATAACTACCCACACAGGGATGATATGTGACTGGAGCAAAGTCAGACAGAAATCATCCTCACACACACACACACACACACACACACACACACACACCTTCAACTTGTTTTTATCATGGAAGAATCTTTTTTTCACCTCATAAGTACAAATGCACAAACATATAAGTACATAAACATAACCCACCGATCCAGAGGACAAATACACACAAATCACACACAAACAAAATTCATCTGCCACACACACACACACACACACACACACACACAGAGGAAACACCATGTTGAACACATTGTTAGAGACACAATCAGCTGTTACTGCAGTGACCTGGACCCCTACAACATGACCGCCATATGAAACACCGAACATACACATTTTGTGTTAAACAACCTGAGACCACATTCAGACGCTGCCTGCACGGAGCTGATATACTACGGCTGTGTGTTATATAAAATATATATTGTGAGATGATATAAAAATGTCCATAGTTTCATATTTTGGTGTGTTGCAAATCGCACTCTTTACGCCAACATTTTATGGCATTTGGACAACACTCTGCATTCTTCCACTTTGTATGGATGCAGCATTTATCCAAAGAGACGTTCATCTGAGAGCTGATACAACACAAAAGGATCGAGTCAGGAGAGAACAACACGAGTCAGTGCCATGGAGCAAAGTTCAGGTCTGACAGGACAAAGGTGCAGTCAATCAAGTGCAAAGGTTCGTGCAAATTTGCATGAAGGCGACACAAACAAACATGGAAGAGAGTGAACGTGGCACAGAACGGGGAACTTCTGAACAGGAAAAGGATTCTGTCCAGCCAAGACAAAAGAGATGAGTCGGGCCTGCGACTTGTTCTGACATCATGCACATGTGGGTAGCGATAACCTCATGAAACCAAGGCGGTCATAGTTTTTAGAGCCAGACGCTGCAGTTGCTCTCCACCAACTGCAAACGTCTCACTGTCACCTGATCGATGAGCTGACAGGCTCTGATTGGCCACGTGTTTGAGAAAATTTTTATTTTCCGAGTAATACTTACATTTAACACTAAATATATTAGGGTTATGTTGTGCAATGAAGATAATAATGATAATAATATATTTAATAATGATAAAGTTTATTCACGTCACTTATCAAAACAAGCAGATACAAAGTGATTTAAGGCAGACATTAAAAGAACAGATTTTTAGATATTTTCATCACAAATTCCAGCTGCACACTGCGTCATCTGGTTATTGCCTAATCTCTGCACCAAGTTAAAATCCATCAATCATATGATACCAGATATTTTACAATAATGAACAGCACATTTTTAATATCTAAAAGTTGGAATGTTCATATGATTGATTTCCAAACAAACAGGACAGGATTCAGGATTCGGGGACAACTGTATGTAAATCAGGACTCTTCTGAATATTTCAGGAATGTCTGGTCGACCCAATCAGTGATTATCAACGCATCCTTTATTTCTTCAGCTATAACTGTCTGAACGTGGTCTGAAAACCACAGGTGGATCTAACAGGATGTGAAAGTTTCTGTCACTTCCTGTATATTTGGATAAAGGCAACTTGAAACTGTTGTACCTGAAAGAGGGGCTACTTCTGCTGCACAGACATGGTTTGGGTATGAAAAGTCTTGCATGGACCAGAAAAATCACACTGCAAATGATGCTGCAGACCGGTCCTCAGAGCACACTCAAACACCAAAAACTTCTTTTGCCACCTTTCAAGAATCGTGTCAAAAAGTACAGAGAAGCTTTTTCCTGCAGCACAGTTAATGTCAAAGAATCCTAAAGACTGAAGGAGGTAACGGCTGCTGTTCATTTTAAATTAACTATTTATTCATTGAATTGATAGAAAATCTGCAATATTGTTTTAGTTATCATCTGGATATGAAATGACCTATATGGGGATATGAGATTTTGGTCATATTGCGCAGCCACCAAATAAAAATAAAGAGTTCACTCATACATGATACTGCAGAAAAAAAATTAAATTTATAGATCACAAAGTTTCTAGAGATACTCAAAGTTTTAGGGAATGTGTCTAAAATGATGCAACATACATCTGGAAAATGTAATATTGTAATAGTGCAGCAATAAAAACATGGATTCTTGGGTTTGAATATTTCACAAAGTTCAAATATCATAAAGCTCCAACGGGGAGCTGGAAGAAGATGATAGAGAATATATCAGACAGAGCAGGAACAGGATGGTTTTATTTCTTGGAGCAGAAGATAATCTACTATTTACAGAGATTTAAATTTAAAATAATCTCTCTATCAAAGTTAATAACATGATAACTACATTATGTATTGATCAGGTCCACTCATGTCACGTGTCAAAGTGTTCTAGGTTGACCAAGACATTGCAGACACCTTGCCTGGCAGCTCTAATTTTACAGTCAGTTAAAAGGAAGACTTCAGATGAAGTGTGGTTATATGAGGTTCGTCTCTATAATCAGTGTTACCTACAGTAGATGGAGGTCGATACGCCCCCAGTTTGGAGAAGCAGCAGGAGTAACAGAATCACTTTAAATATACAGCATATTTAGGATATTTTCACCACTTTACTTTGCCATCAGACTATTTTCCGAAGGCACCAGACTCCTTTGACAGAAGCAACTCACAAAACACGGGAGTTGTTGGTCTGCTGCCTCTGATCTGGTAGTTTGTTTGTGTTATTGTGCAACTTTGGCAAATCTAAACTAAACCTTTAAAATGCTGAAGTCACACAAGAACACAAACATGTTATTGTTTTTAAAGGAGTCTGGTGTCGAGGAGACATCGGAAAGGCTGTCTGATGAAGTTAAAGCAGTGAAAATATTCTAAATAAAGCGTACACTTAAAATCATACTGATGTTTTGAGGTGTCTAAAATACAAGCTGCTGTTGACCCCGTCCACAGCAGTACATTGCTTAGCTTCCTACACCAGTACTCCTGCTGCTTCTCCAAGCTGGGGGCGTTTCAACCACCATTAACTGTAGGTAAAACACTGACTGTGGAGAAGAAGCTCATACAACCACACTTCAAATATCACAAACTATCCCTTTAAGGTAGGAAAGTGTTACAGGCTCAACATGTGACCTTTACAACCAGAACCATCACCCCTTTTTCAGTAACTCCATGACTCGTATGTTTGATAAAATTCAGAGCACAGCAGCAGAACATCCAGCGTTTCATTCAGGCCTTTGTGTCCAAAAGATCCCTCAGGTGTATTGCACGTCAGGACACATGGTACGAAATACGGGAGGTCCCAGTGGGTCCGAAACCCCTTGACTGACACGTGAAACCCCCCGGAAGCCTCAACAGCAAACATTTGGGGAGTCTCTAGAAAAATCTTTAAAAAGTTGCTTGCAATTGTCACTTAGTGTGTCCAGTATTCATTACTGAAATTGCAAAACATTTATTCACAAATAAAAATATTGTTTTTTCTTTCCATTTTTTTTTCTTCTTCCATAGGTGGAGCTGCTGCAAATGGCCTGCAACCTGAAAAGCAGTGGATTTTCTTCCTGCTTCGACAGCATAGTTACACTAAAGTTAAACATTATTGCATTTTGAGTCTGTGTAAGACTTGAGCATGACCCTGTGACCCCCCATACACGCTGGTCAGGAACACTCGTGTTTGCTTTCAGAAAAATTTGCTGCAGAGGAAAGTTTGTGCATGCAGATCAGTTTTTTCTTGTTGAAGGACACAAGTTTAATCAAGCACACTGTCTATCTGACCCACAGCAGCCACACACACACACCACACACACACACACAGCTTCTGTCTTACCTGTATATGAGGATATCGTCTGTGGAGCTGTTGTACTGGATCTGGTACATGCGGACTCCTGGTATGTGGTTCTGCGGGGGCCATCTGATGGTTGCAGAATTGGACGTTAGATCCGACACGCTGACCCTCTGCTGGTCGGACCGGGCCTGACCACCGCTGACGTTGGACTTGATGGAGGTGGGGATATCTGAAGGCCCCGGGTCAGGGTCCAGTTTAGGGTCAAAGTGCGGCGAAGGGTTGACGACCAACTCGACGGGAGCCGTGGCCTCGCCGGCTGCATTAGATGCTATGCATGTGAACTTTCCAGAATCCTGAAAAAAAAAGAAAAGAAAAGACCCAACATTTATCCTCGCCTTTATGTGGGTCACTCCCAGTGAAACCAATTATCATGAACAGACTCTTTTATTCGCTCAAGTCATGATGGAACATTTACATCCATAAACACAGACTTTATAACACCAACTGTTCAGAAAGGTTTGGTGGAGAAGAATGCTTTTACATCCTGTGACAAAATATAGAACAAATTAAGTATTAAAAGATTACTGTTATGGATCAATTATTCCTCACACTTCAGTGTAATAACTTTAATTTATGGTATTATTTATGCATGTCAGTGTCCAGTGTTGTGTTATAAACAGCATCTCTACCTTGACTGAGGCCTTGAGGATGTCCAGGGAGCCGTTCTCGTAGCAGACGGTTCTGGACGTGTTGCCGATCAGTTTTCCATCGGGACTGACCCAGTGTGTCGAAGGCTCGGGGTCTCCAATGGACTTACAGCGCAGGCTGACCTCCTGACCCTCCATCACAAACATCTTGGAGGTGTGACGAGTTATCATCGGCGGCTCGCAAACAAACTCCTCCTGTTAGGAGACAAAAGACACCGTAATTAATTACAGCATTCAGGACTCAAGTTTGTGACTTAAAGTCCAGTCCAAGATTTATATTGGGTTTGGTTTTTTAGTCCACAAAATACTTTTTGTTTTACAGTTCTGCAGAATCTCCCAAACAATTTACATGAATTGTAATTTAAAATTAGAATTTAAAAAATGCCTCTTGTCTGGTGTAATCCAGGTCTCCTACAGCCCCAACATGCCAAGTTGACCTGAAAGAGGTCATTTACACCAAATCTTCACTGTAGTTTGCATGTTCTCCTCGTACCTGTGTGGGTTCTCTCTGGGTACTCCGGTCTCCTCCCACAGTCCAAAGACATGCTGCATGTCTAGGTTAATTGATAACTCTAAAGGGAAGCGAGAACTGATTCCAAATTAAACAGCGGTTACACAGCGAAGCTTTGGCACACCTGAATCACATGCACGGCTTCTCTCTGCACTGTTTGGACTCAGATAATAAAACAGCTGCATTGATGCTGAAAACCTGTACGGGCCTACTTTTAGTCCACACAGAAAACTGCTCAGGAATCACTGAGGGAATCAGAATTGATAACGGCATTGGTGTCAAGAAAATCTAATCAATTCCCATCCCTGCCTATAACAACAAGAGACTTGAGACTTGGACTTGCAAGAAAAGACTTGTGGGCATCTCTGACACCACTCATTAAAACAAAAGAGTGAAGCTTGCAGAATGAATTCTCACTGAGAGTTCACTCCACAAACTGTATTATAAATAGCTGCAGTAAAGTACAGAACCATCAAAAGCAGAGACAATGATTATTTAAAGAACTACTGAGATTTAAACTACAGTTTTAGATTTACAAAAAAAGACAGATGGTACAAGTTAGATAAAGTATCCAATGGGGTTACAGAGGAAACTTCAAAAGAGACAAAAATCCAAATCTGCACTTCATCATTTCATGCAAAACATGACACTTTCTGAGCTCTGACTGGCCTCCAGTGGTGCGTTCTTCTGGCAGCACACTTTCACAAGGAGTGAGAATTGTTTGCAGATTAAGTGATCCCGAAGTTTTTCAGCCTGTGCAATATTTAAAACCCACCCACTGCCAACCTAAGCCAGCATAAAGCCATCCAAAACCCCGGTGAAGTATTACTGCTAGGCCAAGCAGGGCCAGCCGAGGCTTATCAGGGCTTACTCATCATTCCTACCACTCAGAGCATCTCCAAACCCTTTTTCTGGGTCCTTCTTGGGTCTTGTTACCAGCAGAGATGATTGCTGACCTGATGACCGCTGGGATGTAGCTTCAAATAAAGCACTACTACAGCCTTTCAGTCTTGTATTACATTCTAACCCTCAATTGCTCCTGTGAAGCTCAGAGTAAAAGCCTGTGATTGAACCGGGCTGCTCCCTGGTGTGACTGCGTGGAAGGGTGAGAATGTGAAGTTCGGCTTCGGAGGAAAAAAGTATGAATACTCATTTGGTCTTCATATACATCTGGTTGGTCCTGATAACCCTCAAATTCCAGCCAGTGCCTTCTTTTCTTCCCATTTCGTGAGGATTTAACCTCCAGGATTTTTGAGGTTTTCCGTCAGACAGATGCAATAAGCGGCCAGGCGGCTCTCATCGATCTCGGAGCAGGAATTCCCTTGGCGGTTGATGGCTAATGTCTGACCTCTGATGGATGCAGCGGAGGCTTGCTTGTCCTTGCAGTGGGAAAGAGGCCATTAACTCTCTGAGTATTAATAAGCCCAGACACTTTGGTGACACAGAGGTCTCTGGATCGACCTCTTTACAAGGCTAATCCTCTTATAGTGATCCTACAGCACCTCTCTGAAGGAGGTCCACCACTATTACTGGAGGTGAGGCAGAGGTCTGTACATCATCCTCTCTGAGATGATACCAATTAATCCCATCTTTATCTCCAGGTGCACCTCCACTTATCATGGTAGCTCTCAAACAGCCCGCAGGGGTCGGGCCCTGAATATCTTCACGTGAGGTAAAACCCTCCATATCATCTTCTTTAAGGCAACATTTTGAACCACGCCACTTAATTCAGCTCTTATCCAGCCGAGTATCAGCGCAGCTCTGCTCGTACTGAAGTATTTTCCCAGCAGGTTTAGATGAAGAGCAGATCTCTCAGCAGCTCCTCGACCTTTAGTCTCACATCATCTAACTGCTGTATTCAGCAACAACACAGCTGCTATAGGTTTATCTTACTTTTTGTGCCTATTGGCTTTTATAATCCAGCAGTCATGGACCATCAACATCAAAATGTGACTCCTCCAAAAAGTAAAACTGTAACAGTGGGGTAACAGTTTTAGACACTGTTGGAAACTTTTGTTAAAACATATTGTTTCCGTGTCTGGTCTGCAACAGATCGCAGTTGTCCCGCGTCCCGTATGGATCGGTCCTCACGGTTCAGCACGCACGTGATCCGACGACTACAAGTAACCATCGTAGTGTGAAAAGTAATAATACCCGTAATCTCAATGTAGAGTTGCAGTGAAAGTGAGGACAGATGCTGCTGTGTTTCACTCTGCAGTGCATCTCTGTCCCGACCACGACTTCAGACATTTTCACAGGTGTAACTTTGCAGTCGTCAAAGAAACAGATCACAAGATTGTGATATTTAGTGAACCTCTACAGCTCCTCTCTGTCTGCCTGTCTGTGACACAGTGTGTCGGCATTGATCGGCTATTACTCGTTACTTCTAACCAATCAGATAGTGCTGTGGGCGGGACACTGAGCCAGACTATAGGGTGTGGTAGTGTGTTATACTGCACGGTGTATAAAGGACTGGTTGCACAGCAGACATACCAGAAAACTCACAGGTGTATAAAGAACTGCTCCATTCCATTAAGTCTTAGAACAGTGAGTATATATGTTTGTATTATGGACTTAAAAATGATGACATAAGTTACTGCTAATGCAAACTGAGCATTTTCTACTGCTGCAGCTTCAAATTAAAAGCATTTAACTAAGTTAACTAGATACGAATTTACTTCTATTATAAAATAACAGGAAAGGCCTCGTGTTTGTCTGTGAGCTTAGCTTGACAGCATTTGTTGAGAGCAGATCAGTTTGAAATATTGCAGGGAGTAATGGGTAAAGATGGAGCAGCCACAGTGAGCTGTTAGATGAGGAGCTGCAGGCGACGGGCTCCTGTCACTGTGAGCTGCGGTTCACAGACCCATGCCGTGTGAAGCATAAAATCAGATCACATGTGCTCGCAGAATGACGGAAAAAAGCCAATTACTCTCTGATTTCTTTATTAAACCCACAATCGTTTGTTTTTCTGCCCCTTGAATTCTGTCACCTGTGGTATTAAATTGCATTTGCTCTTACCGCTCGTAACTGCAGGTGTCACATGCACAATAACAGCATCAAAACCAGCTAAAGTCAATTAATATTTCCTGCCAATCAGGGCTGCATTCTGGAATTACAGATTGTAACAATCACTCCTCAGTGAGCTGCCTCCTTGGCGGAGCTCTGAGAACATTTTCTAGTTTAGTATGTAGTTACAATTATGGATTTCCCATGTTTTTAGTGAAAAATAACATTAATTTTAAAAGGAAGTGAAATATTAAACTATAATGGGCTAATTAGATAAATGAATATGATTTATTTTCTTTGAAAACCCACCCCCACAGTGTTTGAAAAATTCTGGCCCTTGGACAAACGTAGTTGATGACCCCTGACATGTGGATGTGAACAGTTTACTGAAGCATCATAATGAATAAATAACACAGAAAACTGCTTTACAGCATCTTCCCCCATAAAAGAGAGCCAGAACAACCAGACTTTGATGTGCACGTGTCGCTTAGATCACCAGAACAACACGAGAAGAACGTTTACAGCTGAGCATGACGCCTCATTCTGCTCATACAGATGAAGGTTATTGATATATTGATTGACAGTCAGGTTGTGTGGAAGCCTCACTGCAGCAGAACACTGTGACTGTTAAGGGTTAATGTCTTTCATTGCTCTGCACGCTCATATTTTATTTAAAGTGTTTTTATGTACTATTCTAGGTTGCCTTTGTAACATGTCCTCAGGGACTTCTGATGAAAAATAGCTTTACTGCCACATTTGCAGTAATGTTTATTAATGTGCACTGCCAGTGTTAAATAGACCAATAAATAAATTAAGGTATATGTATGCATACGGGTAAAGACCAAACACGGGGCCACATCTGTTTTATTTTTGCCTCTTATGGATTAATTTAACCCTATACTTATCTTAAACCATCCTGGGGATTTGCTGCGACATAAACCAGAGCGTTTTATATCCCCTCTCTGTTTCTTCTAACTCAACAATATGATATAAGACTGAAATACATAATGAAATGTCACGGTTCTAATACTTTTTTGCATATCAGCCTCCCTGACTGCACACTTTGAGCAGAAGGTTCACTCCTCTGTGACACCAACCATCTGCCCTGCTCGAGTGTCCTTGAGAAACAAAGGGTTCGTGCAAGTAAAGACGGTGAAAAAACACATTTTGCTGCAGGCTTTAGTGACACCAAACACACAGAATGCAATTTCTTTGATCAGTGTGTTTAAATGAAGCATTTTTTTTTACATGTATATTGGTACGAGCCGGCTAATGATAACTTGGGGCTCCTGTTATCAACAGACACAATATTTGTGTTATTGTTTCCACAAAGGTAACAAAATCAACCAAATGGCATGAGATGTCATTATTAAAACTTAAGGTGACCTCTCCAAAAGTGTTTGCAAACTTCTTATCAAAGCAGATCTAAAAGAATCGTGTTATGTCTCAAGGTTTAGACCCAAATTATCCAGCTGAAGAGTGGTGTAGGTATGGGACCAAAAATCACTAATTATGAATCTTCATCTCTAAATATCACAGACATATTAATAGTGACAGCTTATTAAGCAGTGTGCAGGTCCAAAATTATTCCTGTATCTCACTATTATCTTTTTTGATGATTTTTTTGGCCTTTTGCCTTCATTGGGTAAGACATGCAAAGATAGACAGTAAAGTTGGGAGGGAGAGAAGACGACATGCAGAAAGAAATCAAATCCTAGCCGCTGTGACAGGACTCAGCCTCAGAACACGGGGTGCAAACTCTACAAAGTCAGCTACCAGGGTACCTGAACTTACTATGATCTTTAGTATCAAGTTATCTCAAGTTGCCAGTCTGACTGTGAACGATGCCCAGGACACAGAAGAGGAGGTCTTGGCCTGGATATCAGTATACCTGGATATCTGCTGGCTACACCTAAAGCCCGAGATATTGGATGTATCCCCCGGGGGCTAAATCCTCATCATTTGATAGATGGTGGTTTCCAGGATTGTTTGCAATGAGACACACAACGACAGCATTAAAAACAGATGAAAGTGCATGAGAGCAGCCGGGCATCACAATGTATACGAGCCTCCTCCTCCATTGATGAGTTTGGTGCGATGGAGGAGTTTCTGCACGGCGGTTTTACACTGCCTCTGTGTTGAAAAGCCTCATTATCACGCAACCCTGCAGACAGTTTGAGGATGTCATATCTGATCTGATCAGCTGCAAATCACAGTGTGGATCTGATTTCAGAAACAGATCTGATTTGCCAGGAGTCTGAAAACTGACTGTATTTTTTGTCAGTTGATGATTTTGAAATCAGGCTTTTATGATATTATGTGCTATTTTAGCATGAATGCAGCCAACAAACCTCTCTGATGGTCCAGAAGTATTTGCCGGCCAGGTCTTTCGGTGAAGCGCAGGTCTCCAGGTCGTCCTCTCGGGTCAGTCTGCGCAGCCAGACCAGCTCACAGTTACAGTGCAGAGGGTTCCCTCCAAAACTCAACACCAGCGCCGTGAGAGGAGAACCCTTCATCTTAGCGTAGACAGGGATCCTCAGGAACAGCGGGTCTGGAGGGATCTTCTTCAGCTTGTTGGATGTCATGTCCAGTCTGGTGAGGGACAAACAGACAAAAGGAAAGACATTATTTTGTGTCACGTTGCGGACATAGAGGGGCAGAGATCAGTTTGTGGCATTGTACGGAACAGAACAAATCAAAGCATTTTTAAGGTTAACATGCAGCATTGCACAGTTCAGAGAAAAGACGGAAAAAATCCATCCTCTGTATTCTTTCTGGGAATGTTGAGGATAACCTTGAAACTCAGTACTTTACATTCTACAGTTGCACAGACAGTTCACAGGGTGGGTTTTGGATGCAGAATGCAGAGGCTCAATTTGAAAATTTGAATATTTTAAACAAAATATAAATTAACCAGTTTCTAAAGGGAACCGATTATACTCACTTCCTGCTGTATATTTCACCTCAGGACTCCACTAAAGCAGCTTTGCACGATTCACAGTTCAAAAACATCCTCATTGTCATCTTATACTGACCCTTTCTGCAGCCCCACAGTTCAACTTCAGTCTGAAACATGTTTCAGCTCCTGTCTCTCTAAGACCACCACCCCACCTCCCTAAAAGCCCACTCTCTTCTGACTGGAAACCTACTGAGGGGCAGGGGAAGGGAACCTTTGATTTGAAAAACTCTCGCAAGATTTCTGTGGGTTGTTTCTTCATTGTCTACATTTTATGAATGAATGTGACAACAGTGTGGTTTAGGGGACAGAAAACGCTCTTGGTTAGAGTTCAGTAAATCATGGTTCACAGGTCTGGGGTTCCCTTCTACACATGATTGAGGGGCAGCACCCAGTGTTTGTAAGCCACCTCTTTCCAGTGTGCTTGAGGACAGCTACAGTAACTTTGCTTGGAAAATAGTGATATGAGGCACTAAACTGAATGAATTTATGTTTTATTAAATCACAAATGAGACAAGAATTAAGTTGGAAAAATGACTGACACTGCAGATAGATGCCAGGCCTCTCTGGTAACTGAACAAAAACACAACTTTGGCTGATTTTTGTGAAACTGAATCGTATTTTATACAAAAAAAAAATCTTTGGTTTTCTCTCTGATGCCCTCCAGCTGCTTAGCTTCAACTCTGAGATTTACAGAGTTTTTTGATAGACAGAAAGCTTTATTTGTTGTTAAAATAACTGCTAACTGTAGCCTCTGTTAGCTGGCAAGCTCAGTTAGCTGTGCAGCTAGCTGACTCTGTCTGGACTGGGAGCTCGATGGGGATGTGTTGTCCAGAGGTTTGGGACGAGTCAATGATGATTTGTGATTTAAGTCACAAAATTGAGGACTTGAGACTTGCTTGACTAAAACTGATTAAAGACTTGACTTTGACTTGGTATTCATGACTTGACACTTGACTTAGACTTGAGACAGACGACTTGAAAAGTCTTTTTAAAAAAAACAAATATTTGCATTTTCTAGGCAGACCAACAGAGGCTTCAGCCAGCAGCAAAACTTGAAAATTAAACTCAGTTTTTCATGACCGCTGTCTTTGGGGGCTGCAACTAGCGATTATTTTCATTGTCGATGGTAAAAATGTCAGAAAACTGTGAAAAATGTTGATCAGTCTTTCCCAAAGTCCAAGGTGACGTCCTCAAATGTCTTGTTTTGTCCACAACTCAAAGATATTCAGTTCACTGTCAAAGAGGAGTAAAGAAATAAGAAAATATACACTTTTATGAAGGTGAAATCAGAGAATTTTGACTCTTTTAACTGATTTAAATGTGGAAACTGGTGGGTCACAATTTCATATGACTTGACTTGTGACTTGCTTGACCTGAGTAGTGACTTGACTTGACTTACTTGGTTCTTACCAGAGTAATTTGGGACTTGAAGGTTAAAACCTGAGACTTGCTTGTGACTTACACATGTATGACTTACTCCCTCCTCTGCCACTAGCACTGGAGCTTTGGACTGAGGACGAGGAGGAGGTTTTCAGGTCCGGGGCAGGGGGGACCCGGTGGGGAATGCTGGCGGGGACCAGCTCTAGAAGCAACAGAGCCCAGATTCTGAGTCCAGTGGAGGCAAGTTTAATGACATGGAGTTTAGTACCGAGATTTAGAGCCAAACATCCTCCTCCTGTCCATCCAAAGCTCCAAATCAGCCTCACCAGAATTGTATTTTTACATGTTTACCTCATTATTCCAAACTTTGGTCACATTTAATATAAACACTGGCCATTTTAACATGCTGGAAAATAAGAGAAAGCATAATAGTTATCCTTTAAATAAAACTAGATGGTTTTAGAATGATCTGAACCATGATTATATTCTTGGCGGTGTGATGAAAGTTCTGAAACAGCTTGATCGATGAATGTGAGGTGGGCAGCCACATCTAAAGGTGAGATATGGGGAGTGAAGTGTGAGTTAAGAGAAAGGGCAGCATTCGGAGCTGTAAATGGTTATTCTTACTCAGACCCCAGCTCTCCCTCTTCCCCCACATCTCTCTTTATTAGACTGGAGCTGAAAGTCTCATAAACGTCTACCGAAGGTGTATAAATCTGAAAACTGTTTCCATGACTTTCACTTCTTTAAATGAAAAGTTCCCGTTCAGAAAAATTCCTCAATCTTTCTCCCTCTTTTCAGGCTGCAGCTGAGGCACCGACGGTGAAACTCAGTCATATAAAGGCAGATCAATGCAATCATTTCTTTACTTTCAATTATACTTTTTTCAAAGCCAGACTAACAGCTCTTTTTCGAATCTGGATAGTTTTGTGCGGGCTGTTGCTGCTGATTTAAGAGCATTAGCGGACAGTTTTGATCATAACGAACCTGCTGACTACCTTCAGTTTCGTTTCGAGAGATTACTCGAAGATTTAGCACAACTCTCAGCTGATAGGGACACAGAAGTTGACGTGGTGCTAGATGGTCTCCAAGAGATTATAATTGAAGCTCACCTGCTTTTGGGACACACCGTTGGAGACATTGCACAGTTGTTCGGCGTGTGTGAGAGAACAGTTCATCGGAGGATGGCACAGTATGGGATAAGGTAATGTGTAACGTTATATCGGCCTATTATAATTCCGTCTAGTCTGTCTTATTTACATTCAGGGTGCTTGAGGTCATTGATGTGTGAGATGATTTTGGTGGCACTACACACTATTAACATGAAGTTATTGAATATTATTTCCTTTAAAAATTCCCAAAAATGATGTAAAAACACCTTTTCCCAAACTAAATGTTGTAGTATAACCAGGAGGAGGTCATTGATGTGTGAGGTGATTTTGGTGGCACTACACTTCAGAAGAGTCACAGAACAAGTTAAATTGTTATTTGATTCTCACCTCATGGTGGTAAACATGGTTGCAGGATGTGGTGGTGAAAAATCACTTCAAACCACAGAGATCTTGATAATAAAATATTGCATGTCTGAGCTCAGCTTGGGGTTTAATTCTAACCAACTCTGCAGCTTGTTTGTCCTCTTTTAGTTGCTTCATTTGCAGTTCAGTCTCCGTATTCTCATCTGGCTCGTTTCCAGAAGCAGGAGGTCGCTGATAAACCCTCTGTACACGGCCTGCCCGGCACATTTAGAGACTAGCTGGTGAAGAAAGTGGAACATCTAACAGTGAAAGAGACGCGGATACAAACACTGCTCTGATGGTCTCTCTGTGCCTGTTGGATGTGCTGAGGGCTCACTAACACATTACTGATTACAACTTTATTAAGTTAATAACATGCTCAGAAAAGTACCATAAACCTGCATTATTTCTAATGGCCAGCAGGAGGAGACTCTTCAATGCAGCATGATGCTCATTTTTCAAACTATGGTCCCTTTTAGAGTAAAATAGATGATAAAGCAGGGTATGATTTAGGGCGGGGCTACCTTGTGATTGTAATTCTTATTGAGGGTAATGTCTAGAAGGGAACCCTAGATTTGCAGAATAGTTTGTTTCTTCATTTTGCACATACTTCCCAACCTTCTGGCCTCAAAATAATAATTCATAATAATTCAGTTAATCTTGGAGTATTTTCCTCTTCAGTACTTGACACACCTAATCCACTCTTCCAAAGGCCAGTTCATGAAGCTTTTCCAGCTCCATGGTGACTACATAGTGGATTTTATTCTAATTATTTAATTTTTTTGTCTAAAGAGCACCCATGCATTTTTCCAACTATAATTAATGTTGATCGTGTAGGCCCATGTTTTTGCTGAGCTCTTTGTTATTTGTGTGTGGTCACAAAAACCCTAAAAAATTCTATCTGGAAAAGTCTGAGTTTCTGTTTCCTGCACATTCATAACATTTAAAGAATGAAAATCACAAAATAAGAAGTAGCCTACACTTTTTTATTTTGCAAACAGATGCCTGCAGATGGCCGATAAGTGACACCCATTAACTGGAAAACACAGTGGGACCACGACAAATGAATATTATATAAATGTTTTCCTGTGGGTATGTTAGTTAGTAATGAAAAGTTTTTAAAAAAGGAGTGAAATCTTACAGAAATGCAGGAGAATTGTGACCTCAGGAGGAAACTGGGAAAAACAATTAAAAATTGAAAAGTCCTGGGGTGACTTGAGAAAGTTGGCAAATATGTGTTTATATTTTACAAACTAATTATGTTTCCCAAAGCTGTGGTTCATATCTGGTGGGTTTATGGACTGAAAACACTTGGTTAGGGTTGAGGAAAGAAATTGGGTTGTGTTCACTTTGTGATCACTTTTGCGGGTCAGAGGTTCCCTTCTTGACACGACCCTCAGTGAGTCCATCCAAAGCAAAGCACCAGGCTCCCACAACAGATCAAACTGTCAAACTAGGCAGTGCTGATCAAATATAAATCAAGATTCTGTGACTGCTTTGCCTATTTTAAGGCTAAAATGTTTTCAGACAAATATTTTAGTGTTCTGTTTAGCTGTAATACGAGAAAGATTGTGACCAGGCAGCTGTGATTTTTTTTTCCTGTTGAAGGGACGAATCAAAACCAGGTATCCACCCAACTCCAGCTCGTTGCTCTCTTGCCAGTACTGTGTATGTTCTTGCTCCAAAAAAACAAGATGGCGACCCCCATAATGCCAAACTTGAGGCTTAAAAACATCACAACATCCACAAACTGATGTGTGACGTCACCGGCAGTTTACAAGGGTCGGTCAGCAGGTTTGAGAGTTATTCTACCTCCTAATGGCTAAGATAAACAATTAATGCAGCTTTAGATATAATGTAATGATGTAACAAAGACAAAATTATTAAAAAGAGAAGAAGAACAGATCTCTGTATCTGCAGAAAATACACCAGAATGCATGATGCATTGTGAATAAGGAGTGAGTGAGTTTTTGCAGATTCTTGCAGATCTCCTTTCCACCAAACTTGCAAAATTGGCAGCTGAATCGAAGATGTTTGTCACCTTCTCAAAGACACTCTGACTGCTATGTAGAAAATATCTATTTAAAGTAGAATTGGATTGTGCGAGTTGAGGGAAATTGGACTCACACAAAAACTAAATCATCACAAAATAACATAAAATGAGATCCAACAGGGGACAAATATTCCAGAGTGTATTTCTTGTCATTCAGCCACCGCACCATCTCTGGGAATTGAACAGTAATTTGCTCACCAAAACATTGGACGTGATGACTGGTAATAATGTGGGAGATTCAAGCATTCACTGTCGTCAGCAACAAACACAGGAAAGTCTATTTCCCCCCACAAAGTCCCTCCAGAAATATTCGACAACAACGATGACTTAACAAGAAGTTAATAGCTGTTGAGAGCAGCGAGCGTGCTGCACTTTACAAATTTCAATTATGTTCTTTCATGGGCAGCAGCAGCAGCAGCAGTACTGTGGTGTTTTCATTTGTGAGTGTGTGCTGAGTGTGTGTGTGTGTGTGTGTGTGTGTGAGTGACCGCTCACCTGTGCACACAGACAGATTCAGATCTACACCAGCTGCTCCATAACTTTTGTGTCTCCAGGGTGAAAATAACCCATTACAGCCTTTTTAATAAATGCATGACTGTTCACCTGAACCTGGTCGGTTTTTCCTTCCTACACATCAATTACTGTTGGTCATTGGGACGTAAATTGGAATTGATTACTGTTAATGGGGTTCAAATGGTTTTTCTGTGCCAGTAGAGTAAACATATTCAGTGTTCTCATATAACGGGAAAAATCTTTATTTGTAAAACACTTTTCAGAGGCCGAACTCGAAGTGTTTTACAGGGCAGAAGTCACGTAACGTCAGGAACAATAAAACAAAAAACAAGTCAAAAGTAGGAAACAAACAGAGTTCAACACCTCCTTTAATTAGAGATGTGTCACAGGTTAAACAGTAGCTGCTGGAGAGCAGTCCTAAACAGAACATGGATATCTTAGTGTAATGTTTTATGGTTTAGTCCACTGTTGTTTGCACCTTGAATAAGGCAAAACCTCCATCCTGGTCAGCCTGTTCTCACCCCCATCTTGTCAAATTCGGCAGTTTGGTCAGTGCATCTACACTTCAAACAGTGACGCCGTAGGTCCTGTCTCTAGCTTGATGTTTTGATGCGCCCTCAAAGTCAGGTGATTTACATAAAGAGTGAGAAAGTCCTCTTATGGAGGAAATGAGGTGGGTGGATGGATCAAATAGACACCGGACTTTTACCCAAGAGTCAGTGTGGACTTCTTTTTAACTTACATAACATAGTTATGTACATAAACTTACCTAAGTTATGTTACATTATGTATATTAACTTACAAAACTAATGTAGGCTGCTTATTTTAAATCAAACCATGATCTAATCAAGTTTCATGCTTTTATTTTGAAAGTATACCTGAACATTGCATATTTATCGTTAATTGATTAATCACTTAATAATTTAACTGATTAAAAATGTATTAACAGATGTATGTTTTGTGTACAGGCTTAAAGAGTAAGTGAACTGATCCTTTGTTAAGCCCCGCCCTCCTTAGTTACTGTTGCTACACCTGCTAAACTTTCCATTCTTGTGCCGTATTTATGCAGTTTACAGTGATGTAATAATGATAACGGCGGCAGATTTAACATTGAAATTGGGACTAATTGTTGAAACACAAGGTCTGTGATTCATAAGAGACGTAAACAAAAGCAGATTCTGTTTTCTAGCTGATGATGGTGGATTTTGTCACTAAAATAATGACTCACAAGCAGATTTCAGAAGTGTAGCTGGCTGATATAAGCTAATGCTAATGCTAACTCCTTGAGTCAGCTGAGAAGTCTCCAGCTGATGTTTCAATGTTTCCATCTGACACGTTTTAAAACAAGAAACCCTGTGAAAGTGTTTATGTAAAGTTAGCTAACAGCTGCATACATGATATAACATTAATGCTAACAGACTGAGGCTAAAGCTAGCTTACATCTCAGCAAACATTGATCAGATGGTGAAATACAGCAGGTATATCTACATGATAGATGACAGAAATACACTCATTAATGTGGGAAAAGGAAGCACAGGGACTCGATTAGTGCAGCGGACCTTGAGACGGGTCACCCAGCCAGACCAGCCGGACCACGATCACCGCAGGAAGAGAGACGGGATAAGAGCTAAGCTAACCTAGCTTAGATCTGAGACAGCGAGCCAGAGAGAGATGCATCGTCATCGACCCACTTTGATTCTTCATCAGCCCACATCCTCCTCCTCAAACCCCCACAGAACAAATGCAGATGCAGTGGATCTAACAAGTTTGTCTGGAGGTAAAGTTACTGCAGCTAGTAAGCTAGTGTTAGTTAGCCAGACATGCTAACGTTTGCAGCGCACACATTACAACACTTCATGAGTCTCCAATCACAAAACTCTGGTCTCAGTGAAACCAGCTAACCTTACAGTCAAACTACTGTCACGACATCTTTTAAAAACTTTTTCACCTGGTGGAAATCAACACTGTCAATAATTTTACTACTGAGAAATATTTTGGGACTGTAGGTGATGATGTAAAAACAGAAGCTTCAGCCAGAATAAATTTATGTCAGTTTGCTTGAAGTTTGAGTGTGAGGTGTGAATAGCTTCTTAACAAAGGGACATTTAAATGTGAATAATTACTGTAATTATTCTAAACATGCACTTGCACATAACAAAGGAAGAGACATCTGGACAAACAAGTAGTAAATCTAAAAACTATCATAAAACATTGTATTAGGTTTAACAGTGTCAGTGTTTGGTATTGAGGTAATCCAAAAGTAACAAACAATCATACAGTTGAAACAGTTTTCAATAAGATGTGAGTCATCTTGAATGAAAGCAGGTTTAAAGTAAAGAATCTTGACCTGAGACTTAAATGTTAGTGAAGACAAACTGTGCGCTGGGTGTCCTCAAAGAGTTTACTGCGAAGTTTTGTGCAGAGTCACTGTGGATTCAGTGTGACAGAGGCACAGATAAGAGCAGCCCGTCAGAGGATCTCAGACAATGACTGGACTCATGGGGAGCTAAAAGCTCTGTGATTGATCTGTGGGACAGGGAGGCAAGAACCCTCAATATAAGGAACAAAATCCAACATGTTCTCACTCCCAACTCACTGAAACTTGGTCAGTGGCCCCAAAACTTCAAACTATGACACTACGTACCCCTCCAGCTGCAGGCTGTGCATGTGCAAAACTCTGCAGTCGAGTTAGCACCAATAAATATGCAAAGTTAAGGACTTTCAACTTGATCTGGTTTAGGAAAAGATCATGATGAGTCTGGTTCTGCTGTCCTAGACTAATGCTGCAACTAAGTCTGATCAGATTAAATCTGTAATATATTTGCTATAATAAATCATAAAATGACCACAATGTGTCATCAGATATTAAGGAAACACACAGTGGTGGAAAAAGTACTGAAAACTACTGTTACATCACTAAAATATTACTCAATTACAAGTAAAAGTACTGGGGTTAGAAAAATACTTAAGTAAAAGTATAAAAGTATTCATCTCAAAAACAGTATTAGTTGCTTTTTAACCGCTGATGTTCAATACATTATCAATAATAGACAATCAATCAAAGTGGTTCCTGTTTCTCCAAATCTTCAGTCTAAAATCCTCCAAACTGCTGTTCCAGCCCGTCCTCTTCTGCTCAGGTGTGTTGGTTAATGCAGTCTTGGATGATCTCCTATAATGTCAAATGAGACAATATACACGATCTATACAGGCAGTAGGGTTTAGACATTATTATACTCTACATCACTGGGATCCAGACCCTCAAGGCTCTCCAGAGCTTTAGAGGTGTGTGTAAGATCTTTTTAATTTTAAAGGTTATAAGAAAACTGAAAAAAAAAAAAAAAAAAACGCCTACTACCCTGCATTCATTTTATTCTGTGACAAAAACTGAGTGAAATAGTTCTTTTTTAAAGTTGAGACTGTTATTTGAGTTCTTCCTCCTGTCATGGTTCTCACTGACCTGCTCGTCATCAGACTTACAGCGACAGAAATGCAGATGAAATGTTTGGGTATTAATTCAAGTTGTACTCAATTATGATTTTGGGGGAACTAAGTAGATTACAGAGTGTAATGTGTACTTAAGTACAAGTCAAAGTAATTACATTAACTTGAGTATTTGTAATGAGTTACTTCTGTTGAGTTGAAATGCTGGCTTCTCTGGCAACAACTCTACAGCCACAGTGTCCTTCGAAATTTCTATTCCAGCCTCTTTCACGTTAATTAGAGTTCAAATTAAGGCCGAATGTTTGCTGAATGTCAAATTGTAATGTTGCACTTGTCTTACACTCCTGCAGAGCTCCTGCAAACTGCAAACTGCCTGAGCTTCAGTCTGAGGAGAAAGAGGAGGCGGGGGGAAACAACTTGTTTTAATCACAGACTGTATATTAAATAGGATTTCAATCTATTTAATACATAATTTAATACATAATCTGTGGTTCCAACT
This sequence comes from Lutjanus argentimaculatus, assembly GCA_034769285.1. Classification (NCBI taxonomy): domain Eukaryota; kingdom Metazoa; phylum Chordata; class Actinopteri; order Lutjaniformes; family Lutjanidae; genus Lutjanus; species Lutjanus argentimaculatus. The sequence goes on along the minus strand of JAWZSL010000001.1, from coordinate 41,784,747 downwards.
CACTATGTGGACTGCTGCACTCATTTTTGGACTCACAATTGTTATGTAATGCTCCTTTAATGTTTACTTAGACAAGTGCACATGAACTATGTGTTTAAATATGATGTATTAAAGCATAAAAGCTTCATAAAGAATAAAAAACAGTTCATAAATATAGTCCTGTTCAGACTATTTGGTTATTTATTCATTGTCAGTTGTCAGAAATAAGATTTCAGATCAGATTAAGCATCTTGAAGCGAGTGAGGGTAGAGAGCTGAGCTTCATTCTAATATGTATTTAGGGAGTATGTGTCAATAATAATAACTTGAGTCTTTTGTGTGTGAGTGTGTGTGTAAACACTCTCTGCAGCAGATGTTTGAACAGAGCTGAGATGAGCTCAGCAGAGGAGCGGTCCGAGGTCACCGTCTCAAATCCCGCTCTGTCTGTGAGTCAGTGAGGGCTGTAACATTTACCATCATCCACTATTGACGCGCCCCGGGGCAAGAAGCCGAACCCCGAGCGGCTCCGGCGGAGCTGCAGTGCAGACCTGGTCGCACTGGGCACCTCCCAGCTGTGAGCGCGCGGAGCGAGTCAACCGGAGTTTGCCTGCAAATTGAACTGAACCTCAAAAGCTCAAATTCCATTAAAATGAGGGATGGAGGGATTTGCTCTGCGATTGCAGCTGAATTCTGTGTAAAGCTTTAGTTTTTATGTCTAATTGGTTTGAAAATCGACTAAATGAAGAAGCAGCTCATCAGGGGGACGGATACTGTTGAACAAAACCTAATTCGAAATGGTTTATTTTAATTCTGATGCTTCAGTCTAAACAAAAAAATTCTGTTCTCCCAGGGGACAGATGCACTGAAGCTCTTTGATGGGTCTTTTATTCTGGATCCAGTCATATATTTAGCTATTTATATTTGTGTCTCTGGAAGATTTAGAGTTCATGTGCAGAATCAGCTGCAGCTCTTCCACTGTAATTACACTCATTTATTATGTAACCCTGTAACTAAGTAGTTGTTTCTTCACATATTTCAGCTTTGGTTTGGTTTCCAACAGTTTCCAGGAAAAAAATAACTGGCTGCTTAGGTGTTAAATGTTCCAGCAGCTCGTCTCTGAGTGTGTGTGTCTGCAGCTCGGTGCTGAGCAGGTAGAGAACTGTTGGTTTATGGGAGTTTGTTTGATGGAAAAACTGCCGATGGGCTTTGGTGAAAGTGGCTGAGGCTGCATCATGCAGTGCATGTGCTGTGAAACTAAAGCTATGAGTTAAAGGAGGTTAAAATCATCCATCAAGCTATAAACACGGCTGAAGCTGTATGTTATACTGTACCACACCTCTGTATGTTTACTGCACAGTGAGACCAGTGTTCAGATTTTTACTGAATGTGATAAAGGTGTACTCTAGTATTTGTGTGAATTTTGTGTGCACTGAAATGGAATTTGAAGTTATGGAGAGCTGCATAAAGTTTAATTTGAAAACAAAAGGAAGCAGGATTTCCAGTAAAAAGCCAAAGTTAATGCTTGGTGAGCTTCTCCCTCCCTCTTTCTGTCAAAGTGCACCTATTATACTCATATTTTTATTCTGGAATTCCACTCGAGTAGCTTTGCATGATTCACAGGTGAAAAACATCCTTATTTATTTTATACTGGTCTTTTATACAGAACCTCAGTTCACCTTCTGTCTGAAAGAAGCTGTTTCAGCTCCTGTCTGGAAGTTTCCTGATTGACAGATTACTTGTTGCTAAAGTAACCGCTAACTGCTGCTAACTGTGGTGGTCAGAAGGAGGTCAGAAGTCAGAGCCAACGTCACACCTGAGCTGAGTGTCTTTGTTCTAGTTTACAATGCATAACACATTATTTTGGACATACCAACACCACAGCAAAGTGCACAGATGTTAACTGATTTAAGGTACAAAGGACAGAAGTGCTAATACACAGCTTTCAGTACTGTTGATGCATGGAGCAGCCATCTTGGATTACAAGGCCGGGGTTGTGGTTCTGGGACTTCCCTGTTCAAATGGAATGCAGCATAACTGTGTTTGCCATTTGCTAGATAGCTCTGTTAGCCAAGCAGCTAGCAGTCCTATTATGGGCCTTTCACACGGCATATTCTTAGCCCAGGGCTACCCTTAATGCTGGGCTAAGATTTAGCCTTGGAACAACTTAGCCCCTTTTCATACACACATTGCTAAGCCGCGGTTAAGATAAATCCACGGGTTTAGGATTCACACTTCACTTCCACTAAGCCTGCAGGGTTAAACGTCTGTTAATGTAGCAACTGAAATGAAAATATCAAAGACTAGACAGCCTCCGATCTTTTCAGTTCAGTCTTGGATTTTTAAGCCCCGTTTCACAATGGCACCTTTTAGTCCAACATTTAGTTGATTTTCTGGGGATAACCTCACAAGCTCGGTGCTAACCTTACTCCAGAGCAGGGCCAGCCAGCCTGAGGCAAGAGTCAGAGTTAGCCTACTTTGGAATGAGCCAGGATTGTGCCAGTGTGAAAGCCCTCTAAGCCTCAGGCTAAGACAGCTCTTAGCCTGAGGCTAAGTGGAGCGTGCTGGCTGGGACGCCAGGAAAGTGTTGAGGTTTGCACCTGTAGCACAGACAGACAGCTAATAGGACTGCTAACTGCACAGCTAACTGGGCTAAGTCGCTCACGGCAGCTAAGTTACAGCTAGTTAGCAGTTATTTCTGCAACAAGTAAAAATGTAAGTGAGAGTTGAGGCAGAGCAGATGGAGGACATCAGAGGGAAAACCTTTTTCATTTTCTCTGTAAAATATGATCCAGGTCAGAGTCGTGGTCGGAGCTGCTGTAATTTACCTCAGTATGAATACACAGACTGAGATGATAGATGGACACGTCCCTGCTCTTTGTGGGTGTTCTGTGTCTGGAGCAGATGACCAGTTAAGAAGTAAGTGACACACTGACGTTGGCTCGTTGCAAAAGTAGAAGAAAACTTGGAAACCTTGTATTCAGAGCAGTGTGAAGCCTGAGATTTTTTGCTCACAGGAACACTTTTACATATAGTTACCTCATTATTTGAAAGTTTGACACAACATTATGTGACAGAAAATAAGGGAAAGCATAATACGTTCCCTTTAAACATGCAAAGGCTGCGAAGTGCTGTGACGTGATCCTGACCTGGCCAGTTTGTGCAGGTTGGAGAAGATTCCCTCGGGGACGCTCTCTATGAGGTTGTGGTCGAGGCTGAGGGTGTTGACGCTGACCAGCAGGGCGATGGTCTCCCAGGGGATGTCCACCAGGTTGTTGTAGCTCAAATCCAAGTCCTCCAGAGTCTCCAGGAAGTCCTGCAGGAGGGAGAGGACAGAGACAGAGACTGTGAGCTTAATCAAAGATTCAAACTTTTACTGTTTTTTTTTTTCATGTTTTTGTATCGAGGGATCAAAGGAAAAGAAGTTTAGTGAGAGAAATAGAGGGAAAAGGAAGGAAGAGGAAGGTAGAAAAATACAGAGAAGGGGATGATGTAAGAAAACTGTGAGGAGGAGAGGAAGGAGGTGAGGCAACAACAAAGAAATGACAAAGAAAAGAATGGGGGAAAGGAGGAGAGGATGATTGGCTCATGCAGGGATGAGAAAAAAAAACACGAGTTACAGGAGATGAAAAGAGAAATTCAGGGTTGGATGGAGAGAACTAAAGGAAGTTAAGGAAAAACAAGAAGAAGAAAGAGAAATACAGGGGAGATCAATTACCGCGGTCAATGCTGTGCACTCAAACCATGTTGTTTTCTCTAATTGCTTCCATACAATTCTCATAATCAGCACACCGCTGAACAATACAGTGAGCCAAAATACAGAGAGGGGGAGAGAATGGGGGGGGGTGTTGAAGGAGAGCGATAACAGCCTGTTGATCAGCTAAAGTGTTGTTGTCACTGCTGTAATTGCTCTCATAATTCACACAATCAGGACACTGTTTGAATGTCACAATGCCTCCGTTCTCATTACAGTAATCTGTGCGTTATTGCTTTCTGAACAAAAGGCATCTCATTTCTTAACAACAAAAGAAACTTTAAGAGCCGCAGGGAGGAGCTCAAAGAGCTCCGTGAGCTGAAAAAAATCCGTCCGAGGTGGCCCCATAACTCAGGACTGTCCTCTCGAGAGTCTGACCGGGTTTTTGTAGCCTGTCCTCACCAGGAAAATGAACGTCTTGGTCGTCTGTGCAAGCAGCTCACTACAACCTGTATTGTTAGGCGGTGACCCTTACTGGCCTTAGTAATTATGACAGGAGCAGTAAAACAAGCCAGATATGTTGGGTGGGGTGTGTCAAACAAACAGGGCTTTCACCCTGGAGAGTGAGGTTCAAGTACTGTTGGACTCCAAAAGTTTAGAGTTTAAAGTTACTTAACTCTGTCACATGAAACACACAACATACCTTTTGAACCCAAACCACAATATTTTCCTTGCCTAACTAAGTACTTTTGTTGTTGGATTTGACACTGGAGACCGAGGTTCTCCTGCCATCAGTTCTCAAACGCTGTCAAACGACAAAACATTAAGGTGGTACTCAAAGAGCTCAATACTTTCTGAGGTGGTACGTGCTGTAAAGAGTTTGAGAAATTGATTTAGACATCTAAATGTCAATAAATGTTGATTTGATTGAGTTCTACATATTTTCAGTAAAATGTTACAATGGTCAGTTTCAGAATTTCAGGTAAAAGTCATTTGTAAATCTGCAGGGACGTCTCACTGTGGCTGCAGCCGTTCCATCAGCATCTAAGTGTATCTATGTAAATTGATGACTGATCCAGCGTCAGTGTCTTGTAGGTTTATGTTGGTTAAGGCAAAGATTAAGTTCATTCAGTTTTTGTGAATGAAAAGTACATTATCCAACTAGGTCAGCAAAATATTTCTAGTTTATTTCAAAACTAAAGAGTTTGAGTTTGATTTAAGTTTTGAGTTGTAATCCCTCAAATAATCTCAACAAAAGAATATTAGTTGGTAAAACTTTTTTCAAACTTGAACAGATTCTTGTCTTTTCTTCTCATCACTAAAACAACAGACGCTTGTCTAAATTAACTAACATATAAATCTTAAATTTTGCAGAATTTCTTCCATAGTAAAATCAGAGAAATGGTGTTATTCAAAGGTAAAATAATGCCAGATAAGTGTGCAGGAGAGGGAGGAGGAGTGGCAGGAGGGAAGAGAGGGCAGAGGAGGGAGGGATGGAGGGACAGAGGCAGAGAGGGAGGGATGGAGGGACAGAGGCAGAGGAGGATGGAGGGACAGGCAGAAGGAGGGATGGAGGGACAGAGGCAGGAGGGAGGGATGGAGGGACAGAGGCAGAGGAGGAAGGATGGAGGGACAGAGGCAGAGGAGGGAGGGATGGAGGGACAGAGGCAGGAGAGGGACGGATGGAGGGACAGAGGCAGAGGAGGGAGGGATGGAGGGACAGAGGCAGAGGAGGGAGGATGGAGGGACAGAGGCAGAGGAGGGAGGGATGGAGGGACAAGGCAGGAGAGGGAGGGATGGAGGGACAGAGGCAGAGAGGGAGGGATGGAGGGACAGAGGCAGAGGAGGGAGGGATGGAGGGACAGAGGCAGAGAGGGAGGATGGAGGGACAGAGGCAGAGGAGGGAGGGATGGAGGGACAGAGGCAGAGAGGGAGGGATGGAGGGACAGAGGCAGAGGAGGGAGGATGGAGGGACAGAGGCAGAGGAGGGAGGGATGGAGGGACAGAGGCAGAGGAGGGAGGGATGGAGGGACAGAGGCAGAGGAGGGAGGGATGGAGGGACAGAGGCAGAGGAGGGAGGGATGGAGGGACAGAGGCAGGAGAGGAGGGATGGAGGGACAGAGGCAGAGGAGGGAGGGATGGAGGGACAGAGGCAGAGGAGGGAGGGATGGAGGGACAGAGGCAGGAGAGGGAGGGATGGAGGGACAGAGGCAGAGGAGAGGGAGGGATGGAGGGACAGAGGCAGAGAGGGAGGGATGGAGGGACAGAGGCAGGGAGGGGGGATGGAGGGACAGAGGCAGGAGAGGGAGGGATGGAGGGACAGAGGCAGGAGGAGGGAGGGATGGAGGGACAGAGGCAGAGAGAGGGAGGGATGGAGGGACAGAGGCAGGAGAGGGAGGGATGGAGGGACAGAGCAGAGGAGGAGGGATGGAGGGACAGAGGCAGGAGGAGGGATGGAGGGACAGAGGCAGGAGAGGGAGGGATGGAGGGACAGAGGCGAGGAGGAGGGATGGGGGCGAAATGGGATGGGGGACAGAGGCAGAGGAGGAAGGGATGGAGGGACAGAGGCGGGAAGGGAGGGAGGGAGGGGGACAGAGGCGGAGGAGGGAGGGATGGAGGGACAGAGGCAGAGGAGGAAGGGATGGAGGGACAGAGGCGGAGGAGGGAGGGATGGAGGGACAGAGGCAGGAGAGGGAGGGTGAACTGGACGAGGACAGAGAGAGATGAGGAGTGACGTTCAGGCTGAAGTTCAGGAGGTCCGCTCCATTAGCGAGTTCAGAGTTCACGTCTCTCTGCTCCGTCTTTCAGAGGTCTGAGAGTCGGTCCTGAGGGGACACTTTGGTCGTTAAGCTCTGTACTTTTAATGAGCGGAGGAAAGGACAGCGTCGTTTAATGAAAAGGGGAAAACAGTTTATTTTAGGGCCGGGTTATTAAAAAAGGTGTCCAGCTGAGCGGCGCAGGCAGACAGGGCTGGCTGATTCTGTCTGGGCCAGAAACGTGGCGTCACTTTCGCACGCAGCACTTGACCCTCAGCAGCACCGACAGTCTGAGGAGCTTTGAATGACTTTGCAGTAACTTTTTCAAACTGAGAATCTTGGCGAACTGCCGTCAGTCTGGAGGCTCGGGTGATGAATCATAAGGCCTGTTGGCAGCGCCGTTCCACATTTGTTGGATTTAAAATAGCTTCCCCGGCGGAGCTCACACTACACTACGCACACAAAGTATTCACATATATGAAATATTAATTAAATACTAATTCATGTTGTATATTGGCAAACCAAAACTCAATTTGAAGCACCACCATTAAGATTAGTTTTAAATTGAAATGATCATTTACAGCTGATGAAGCCCTGAGGGTAACTGGGTAATTTTGTCTATCGAGCTTTATTTAAATAACTTGTGTAGATTATGGTTCGATTTTTCCACATTAAATTCTAACATTAATCAAACAGAGGAAGCAAAAATAAGAGAAATTTGCTGCTGCTTCTTTTACTTTCTATATTTTTCTCTCCTTTAAAATGCACAGACTGAACCACATGTTTTAGGTTTACATGCAAGAATTCATCTCAAACAAGACGACAAACTTTGAACTTTGAAGACGCTGAAAAGACGTGAAAAGCGAGAAGGTCGGCTATTTCCATAGAGTTATTCTTAAAGGGATAGTTCACCCAAAAATGAAAATTCAGTCATTATCTTCTCACCCTCACGCTGATTGAGGGTCGGGTTTATTTCTCTCCCAAGCAATGGACGTAAATGGTGACCAGTTTTCAAACAGAAAAAAAAAAAAAGAACATAAAATACCTTCATGCTGCTCGTCTGGTGTAATCCAAGTTTCCTAAAGCTCCAAAATGCCAAGTTGGCTTGAAAGACATCATTTACACCATGTTTTTATCCTGAATCTTTACTGTAGATCCTTAGCTTGGAGCCACGTGCACGTGCACATGTACATGCACACTGTCTGAACTGAGTGTGTGGTGTGACAGTGTGCAAACACCAGTGTCTTATCTTACCTCATCTACCTTTGATACTTATGGTAGTTTTTCTTTTTGGTCTTTTGCTTTTACAATTAAAATCCTTATTTACTTAAGTAGAAGATCTGAATACTTCTTTTATCAGAGCCTGATATGAACTGAATCAATACTGATGTAATGTTAGTAAGTTGTATGAAGAAATGTGTCAGTGATACATCGTAGTATCAGTGTGAGCAGTGACAGATGTCAGGTTCCAGTTTTAGCAGCAACAGCTGAAATATGTTTATTTGCATGGAAAAAGCTCATCAGTTGGCCTCCAGATGTTTTAATGCGTTTGTTTTTATTCTTTTTATTTGTGCAGGGAGAACACATAATTAAAAGTAACCGCACCAGTTAGCTGGCAGCTAATTCATGTCTGCTGTCCCCGAGCAGGTCAACAGAAAGATTTTGTTTTGGTCCCAGATATTTTTCTTCACCTGAGATGTGACAGTGAGAGTGATGATATTCATGAAGAGGGTTCAGGCGTCGGCGTTCGTACCTGAAAGGCTCCCTCCGATATGCTGTGCAGCTGGTTGTTGGCCAGGATGAGGTGCCGCAGGTTCACCAGGCCCTGGAAGTGGGAATCGTCCAGGACGGTGAGGCGGTTGGCGTCCAGGTGGAGAGCGTGGAGATCCTGGAGGTCGGCGAAGGCGTACGGCCGGATCTGACTGATGGTGTTTCTGCTCAGGGTCAGGTGGATCTGAACAGGCAGAGAAACAGGAAGTCATTGAGTGGAACGTGAAAATAAAGTAAAGTACTAAAGTATCTCTCACCCCATTTACAGCTTAATTACTGGCCCCCTCTTGTAAATTTGGCAAATGTAAAATATGAAGTTATTCCGTTCTTTGCATAGAAAATATTATGTCCCGATGTACTGAAGTTCAGGACACAATGAAGATAAATTAACTGCCTTAACAGCAGATCAGCTGCACAGACAGTTATTTCTGACTGTATATCATTCATTTCCACCAGTATTACTTCATTTAATGCATCCTTTGGTGCTTCCATGGCACAGAATAGATAATAATCAGCAATTAGAGGTGCATCAACCTATTTTATTTTGGCTACAAACAAATATATGCCTGGAGAAGTAAACACTAACTCAAGCAGCTTTAACAAGCTGCATTAAGAGCGTGCACGGAGAGGAGAAACAGCCCAGGACAGCTGATTGTCGAGAAAATGATAAGATGTCACAAAAAGAAGTGAGAAGGAGAATGATTTTCTTCTCAGCAGCGACACAAACCCTGCAGATTAAACTATATGAGGAATATAAAGGGGTCATCATGAAAAAAGGCAGATACTGCTGCAATTAACAAAACAAAGGAGACGACTGGCAGAAAAAACCTGCAGACAAAGTAAATGACAAGGTACTGTGACCCTGGTGCACATTGTGTCTCATTCCTTCTTTTCTTGTCCATCTTCAGCTGGACTCTGTTGCAAAAAAGGCAAAAAGCCATTAAAATCATTTTTATAGAAGATATACAAGCTTAATTAATGTTTTTTGTCTTCACAACTTGAACAAAATGAGTGAATGAATAAATAACTTCAAAACAACTTTGGCACACTTTAAAAAAAACAAACTATAAATGAGCTTTTAAATAAAAGAGTGTTATAAAGGATTTGAAGGCAGATGATTCTCTTAACCTTTTTTAACTAATATGTTGTTTGCCACTAAAGTAAACATGTAAATTCATGCTTGGTCACATAGAAAAAGTCTAAACTTGTGTTTCTGCACAGACGGAAGTGATGTGGGCACAAAAAGACACATGAGGGACCTGTCTTTTGGTGCTCTGTTTCCACTCCATGGATCCCCACTGAGCAGGGATTCTGATAGCTACAGTTACGGAACAGATCTCTCATTTAAATTAGCCAGACTTATCAAAATAAGACCGGCTTTTCCTTTATCCACGGTGATGGAACACCCCTCAGGTATAAAACTGGATCTCTGACTCTGAAAAGAGTCTTTCTTTCTATTCTTTTTAAACTTATATAAGATGATTTAATTGTATTCCAGCAATAATTCAGTGAGGTTTCACTTTCATCAAATACTGAACCATATACATTTCAGAGTGACACTCTGTCCGTCCTCCTGTTCAGGGAGGTCAAAGGTCAGAGTCAGCAGCTGAGTCACCACCCTGGAGAGAACAGAGACTCGATGTTTCACTTAAGAACGGTTCAGCAGGTTGGACATTTGAGTCTGTGGGGATTAACCCAGCAGCCAGGTGACAGGACGGCCTTTAAACACCGAACTGCCGCTCTACATTAATGATAATATTAGTAATTAATGCTGGAGTACAGTGGGTCAGCTGAGACGTGGAATAACAGACAGTTCTATTAATATTCTGCTCAGTCCGTCCACTGTAGACGTGTACTATACAGTAGGTGTGAAGATGAAGAAATAGATTCTATTAACACCAGGGGAAGAGGTCAATCAACACCCACACGTTTGTAAACCTGTTTTTGGAGAAGCGCCGCGATAACCGGAGACATCTGCGGCGTTCTGTCACGCTCGCCGCCAAGTGATTAAAACCTCATTTCCCACGTTGCCTTGTGTGTGAGCAAACATCATCTGGGCTGCTGTGATCACACTGGAGAGGAAACTTATCTTCCAAACACTAAAGGAAGTCTCAAGCTGCGACGAGCAATGCTGGTATTTTTTTTTTTTTCCTTTTGAGGCGCTTGCAGCGAGGCCCTCCACCTCCGTCACATGATTACAGTGGAATTAATTGGCGAAATCTGAAAGATCTCATAGATTTCACCTCGGTCGATATGTTTGTGTCGGAGGGAGCAGATGTTCTGTTTGTTTTTTGGGGTTCAGAGTGGGATAAAAATTAAAACTCTCCTCACTGAAAACACAGAGCAGAGCAGGTTTATTTCATCAGACTGCTTGAAAAATCCTCCTCAGACACCATTATTCATCATCTGTTCACCTAATATCCTTTAAATTCTTAAAATAGTGATGTCCTGATTTCCCAGGATGCCGTCTGGTAGTCCTTTATGTAACAGATTATCACCCTCTGCCTACAAACGTGGGTTATACTTTACTGCAGATGGAGACAATAGCATATTAATTGCAAGAAAACTACAGAAATTCATTTAGAATATTCTCTGCCTGCATTCTTTAGAGACAAAAAAGCTATTTTAGTGACTTTTCTGTGTCACAACAGCTGCAGTTCTGCAGCAGGTTCTAACTCCAGATGTTCCTGTGGTTGCAGCCTGATGAACGCTGTTTTTGGCGAAGGCTTGGCAATAATTTTAGGATGTAAAACATTTCTCTAAATCCGGGAATTAAATGAAAACATTAAAGTAATTGTTGTTTTTTTGATAATTTTGTGATATTAGGTGGAATGAGTTACTCATTTCTAATTAAGTTATTTCATGCTGATTAGCTGAACCTACCTCTCATGTAACTAAGAGATTTCCAGAGCCAGTGGCTTATTAAAGAACAATGCACAGCAGCAAGAGTTACCCCGCAAAGCAGCTGAATTTGCACAAGAATCCATCCTGCCAGGCTTTTTATACTGTGCTTGTGGCTTCTGTGTAATAAACCATCTGGTTAGCAAAAGAGGCCACCTGACCAGAAAGTATTAAAGATGTAAAAGCTTTAGGAACAACCTCATCACCAGACAAGAATGCAGATATTGGGTCTGGATTATGTTCACAGATAATGTGTAATGTGATAGTGTGGTGCAGGTTCAGGAAACACTGTGGTTATGGTAAGTAAAATGCTTCTTAGTTAAGATATGATTAAAGTTTGTGGTCTTGCTGAAATAAAGTTAAACAAACTCCAATCTCCCACATAGACGTCAGATACATCAAACACCCTTCCATCATCCCCTCCTCACTACAGTAAAGGACACACCACGTCCTGTGTTGACACTAAATGTGCTGGACTGGAGGTTGAGAGCAGAAACAAATGAGAGAAGCCTTTTGTAGATGGCTGATTGCAGCTGTTCTCTGGGTTACAGGACCTGCAGCAGCATCAGCTAATGTGCAAACATACCATGAGTAACTCAGACCGCCTTGTGTCCACAAATCTGAAGTGTAACTGTAATATCTTTGGTAAGATGGAGAAAATCTCTGCAAAGATTTAACCCTCCTCACACATGCAGTCTATCCCTGAAACAGGAACGATTTCTTCAAGGGGTCACGTGTGAATGGATGCAGGGATCGATACAGACCCTTTTACAGCCGGCGTCAACAAAAAGTTGCATGTGCATTTCAGTAACAGAAGTATCCGTCTCCCCCAGTCATCCAAACCCGTTATCAAGCGACAAACATTGAATTAGACAGTTTACAAGCACCAAAAATCACCAAAATGTCTGGTTGTTGCGTGCATGGTTGTCAGAATCGATATTCCACTGGTCGACATCTATGGCTGCAAGTTATTAAACATGTTGACTGGACTGAGGACGCGATCACGATCACTGACGAGCTGTCGTGGTTCGCCATATTTCTGTTACCAATATGCACGCACATCTTGCAAAAGGGTCTATTCTGGGAAATCTGTACCTCCAGTTTTCCACCTCAAGACCTCGTAACGTGTCAGGGAAAATGCTAGCTCTTCACCTGCCACGTTCCTGAAAATCATCATCTTGCACCATTTTCTTCTTCTTCTGTTGAAATTCATGGCAGTTGGCATTAATAAGTGTTGCATTACCACCACCTGCTGTACTGTCCCTTACCCCATCTATTGCGGCGTTGCCATGGCATGTGCGAAAAGGTGGAAGATGGAAATGTTCCTGAACTGTAAGTGTAAAATGCCTGAAACATTATCACAGTAATTTACAGGGAACTAAGTCTAAAGGAGCTTTAAGGATCACGATTCATCCATGTCTCAGTGAGTTCTCTGAGGGTACATTAATTGTAAGTCATGGTGATGTTTTGTAAGTTGAGTGCCCATAATCAGAGTGAAGAGCATCAGTAACATAAATTAGCTTTTATATAACTAAAACAGTGCTTGTTGACTACAGCAGATCTCTGGCATCCACAAACACAAAAAATCAAAGTGAAACAACAGCACAGTTGGATCACATCCGTATCAAACTGCTTGGCAGAAACTCTCTTGTATAAATCAAAGTAAACATGAATGTAAAGGCGTTCAGAAGACTCACCAGACTGGACATGTTGGCGAAGTCGCGGTGCCTCAGCGTTGTGATGAAGTTGTCCATCAAGCCTGAGCTCGGCCGTCTGGCGGTCAATGTTGGGCGGGACGAAGAGGAGGCCCGTCTTGGCGCACAGCACCGTGTAGGACGGCAGCAGGTTCTGGCAGGTGCACCGCTTCGGACACAGCATGGAGGAGGAGCAGGAGGGGAGGGAGGACAGGAGGATGAAGAGGAGGAGGAGGAGGAGAGGGCAGACCAGCGAGGAGACGACATCCATGGCTACTCTCCTGCTGCAACACAGAAAGAGAGACGACGGCAGAAAGTCAGTTCATACACAAAACTCTCAAACTGGTTCCTATTGAGTCTCTTCACTGTCCTGGAAATGAGCCTAAAACACTGATCCAGGACACACCAAAGTCAAGTGAAAGCTCTTCATGAACCATTTGTCCCCCCCACAGCAGTCAGAATATCAGTACAGAAGTTTGGACACACTGAAGAACGTGTTGCCTCATCTGGTACCAAGTTCACATTTAATACCAACGCCACAGAAAAAGAAACAGATTTTTCTCTGGGTACGTCTCGATGTTTTCCCCCCAAAAAGGCCATGTGGAGACCCCTCAAACCCCCCTTCTTCAGAACAAATTAAGGTTTTTTTCCTTTGTTGAAGCTTTTCTTTGTTCATATAAAAGAGTCAAAACAAAAAAGCAGTTTACATAAAAAACAGCTGTGTCTCAGGAGGTCTGTTGATTGGAAGATTGGTGGTTCAATCCCTGGTTCCTCCAGTCCACATGTCAATGTGTCCTTGAGCAAGACACTGATCCCCAAGTTGTAAAGTTGAGTGGTTGATAGACTAGAAAAGCGCTTTAGATGCAGACCATTTCAATCAAAAGCTCAGAGCGCAGTCACTACCAAGATATTGCTAATATTTACAGATTTATTACATGAACTAGATTCAGCATGTTAAGATGGCACACATTCAGTCCACAGAGAATAGATCATCTGAAGCAAATTCCACTCCAGTTTTTACTGCCCTCTGAATATGTTGCTTTTCTCAGCTTGAGGACGTTTTAAAAATGTAAAACCTCCGTGGATCAACCTCCACTCATCATGGTCATAACTGAGCTTGTTTGCAGTTAGAGATGTTCTGTCAACAGTTTTGCAGACGTCTCTTTGGGAAATTTTCACTGCAATACTGCAAGTTGCCACTATAAAAAACTGGAGACAAGGGTGAGCAGTGATGCCCTGTCTAAGTTCATATATTACATCTATGGTTTATATGCTAACATGAGTTATCATACATTGAAGTTCAGGACATCTGCTGGCCAATTTGAAATGATACAGCAGCAGTTTGTGGGTTTTTTATTGATATAATCTCGTTTTGTATTAAATATTTTACTGGACCTTTGCCAATGTAACAACACCAGTTTTTAGTTTTATTGATCGTGGAACAAAAAGCAGCTTCAAAGGTGAGTTGCTTCAGTTTTATAATTGTTTGTTGGTGGTGTTGATTGTACCTGCTGTTGTGACTGGATGTTGAAATGGTTTGCATCGACCAAATCACAATAATGTCAGCTTTCCAAAGACATGTCTCATCAGTACCACTTAAATGTAGCAGCTGTGTACAACCATAGTTTTGTGTTCAATGGCCTGATGGCCCGCGGGTAGGGAGTTAAAATGAAAAAAAAATTCTTTTCCTTTTTTGCTTCCTGATTTGGTTGAAAGATTTTGCTGTTCGGCAAAGATAATCATCTTCCCCCCACTTAGACTGACTCCACAAATGAAGATTATTCCTCACAGCGACACAGCATGTGAGACAACAGCTGGAGAAAGTGTGAAGTCACAGTGTACATGAGGACATTTAAAAACATAAAAAAAAATCTTAATGCTTTCCCAGACTTTGCAGACACGAGGACGCCAAAATTTCCAGAAAACAGGACTATAATAAATGCTTCATGAAAGAGGGGAGGACGGATGAAGAGAGGAAACAGGAGGGGAGGCTGAGCAGGGGGTGACGGTGGCAGAGGGAGCCAAAGAGCGAGGGGGGAGGGGGTAAATTAAAGTTAGGAGTTTGTCAGTGGGTTTTTTCTTCTTTCTGCTGAGTAAGTTGTCTTGGGAAAGTGAAAATAAACAGTACTTATATCATCAATTAAGCTCAGTGAACTCTCATGATTACAATCTGAGGAGAACATTAGAGAACACAAATTATCCTCTGCCCGGTTGTCTGTCTCACTTCATAAATTTCATGGATGTTTTTTGTGCATAAAAATGAGTCTAAACCAACTTTTCCAGCCAAGGCAATAAAGGAATACATTTACATTGATATTGATTTCTTTCCATTCGCTTTGCACGTTCAGCTCAGTGGAGCCCTGAATAAATTCAAACGAGCTGGGGAAAAATAAAACACAGGCGAGCAGGAGTGACATATGCAAAAGGAAGGCATGCCAACACACACACACACAAAACACACACACATACACTCCTGCATGTACACACTCTGAAAGTTCCTCTGAGTTAGATGCTGAGTGACTGAAGGAAGGTCGATTGCAAATAACAGCGGAAAGAGACACGCTCTTTTATTTACGGTGCTGAAATATTCAAACTGTGCCTCGACTGCAGCGCAGAATACAGAGCAGGAAGTCTGCACGTGTCCTCATAACGGAGCAGAGTGCAGGATACGAGCTAAATGTGAGGAAGTAATGGGAGAGATGTAATGGAATGAGATAAATTCAGTGGAAATGATCGGGAGGATTCAAAACCCGACTGAGACTACACTCAAATGTCAATGGGTAATTTGAAGAGTCGGCACATGATGGGAGTGTGAGCGCGGAGCACTGGGAGGCAATAATGAGCGACAACTGGAATCCACACATTTGTCACTTGAATGAGAATATTTCAAACCTCACAGAAGTTCAGTCGAGGCGAATAAAAAGTTTTATTGCTGATCGCTGTGAGGTAAGACATCCACGACTCATCAAAACAGACCTCACCACAGAGTAGGACAGACAGAGTATCCCCCTGTAATTGTACGGGGCTGGCGGTCTGCCAGAGCCGACGAGGACGCCCGCCAGGCCAGAAAAAATCTTTTTTTAATGTCTCTTCTCTCCTTACATGGAGCAGAGCAAATCAGAGGAGAGGCAGGTGAGGTGAAAATAATGCTATTCTAGTTGATATGCAATAAAAGCTTCCCAATAAGTGTAACTGACCCTTCCTAAGTCCCGCCCCTTTTCGCTCTGAGCTCCGTCCCTCTGTCCTATCCTTGAGTCTGCAGCCCAGCCTGGGGTGGGCTGACAAAAAGCCTCTCCGAGGAGTCAGAGAGGGAGCAGAAATGACGCTGCAGGATCATCAGCATACTGTCTGCTTCACTCCCATCGCCGAGGGAACGGCGTGATGAAGCCACCCCACGCACCCTCACAGATATTTTTAATGACAGTTCATCCCCCTACATGATTTTCTGCCTGCAGCCTCAACATCCTCCTACTCGTTTCGTTGGTGTTGGGAATATGCAGTCCCCATGAGCAGAGCTTAAAGTCATGAACACTTATTTTAGGGACGTTTTTTGTTGATCACCACACAGTCTCCATGAGATGGATTAGGTAGCCAGGTATTTGCTAAAGTTTGCTAATGCTGTCTAACTCAATAGCATTTTACTAACAACTACTAAGATGTGACTGTTCTGTGTTTATTTTACAGGAAAATGAGAAAGCTGATCGAGGTACCAGGCTTCTTGCTCAACTGTTATTGGAGTAGAGCACAAAGGGGCGGGACTTAGGCAGCATCAATTTATGGACTTAATCTAAAACCAGAGATGGACAGACGTCGACCCCAAACATCTGAAATTTAGGCCAAAACATCTGCCTTTAAAGGCACACACAACCTGAATCTGGTGACAGTGACGATGATGTCACATCCTGCTTATAAACTGTAATATTACTGCTATAAAGTTCATGTAGCACAATAATTGAATTCTCTCTCTGTATTTCATGAAGTTGCATTGACTAGTGGATATTAAAATGTAGTCATTTTAGGCTACCACTATAATCTTGTTTCAAGTAATTAGCCTTGTCAAAAGCTAGCCTCGCTAGGTGCTAAGCTAACTGGCTACCCCTGCTAGCTTGCCCTGTATTACTGGGAACACACAGTTAATGTGGTGTCAGTGTGTTACTATGACAATAGTGGTTACTGTAACAGTTGATGTTTAGTATCCAGGATGCAGATCTCATTTCCCTAAATGCTTTAAATATGAGTTATTAGTACAAATATTGCAAAATATGACTTTAACTGTTTGCTTGTTCAGATCCAAATGTTCTGTAATATTGTGTTATTTGACATGGACATGGACTTATATTCTTGTCACTATTCCATATATTATTAACACTGTCTAAAGTTTTGTATTTCTTGTGATGCTCTGTTCTGTATGTACACGTGACATACGTCCCTCCTGAAGTTTCTTCCAGTTTTTATGGAGTGTTTTTGAGGGTTTACAGGGCAGCAGGTATTGAACACTGCACAGATTGTAAAGCCCCTGAAGTAAATTATGATTTTGGGCTGCACAAATAAAAACTGACTTGACTAATTAATAATGTCATTATAATTGTCTGGGTAATTAACTGATTCGCCCATCGACAACCCCAAAGCAGACAAACTTCTAAACAGAGTCCAGACAGACGGCTTTAAAAATAATTGGCTGTGGTCTTCACACCATTTCTGAATTATACCACATTCACATTCAGCAGAAAGGTTTTAAAATTTTAAAGGACCCAGCCAATCATCTATTGAATTACATCCCTGCAGGTAAAACTCAATAGCACCTACTTGGGCTGCACACTTGACAGCAATATAGGGGGCACAGGCACAGTCCTGATAGCGGGAGGAAAAGTGAACACCAGAACTCAGTTCTTGGGCAGGAATCCAGTGTTGCTTGACACGGGAAAGTCAGAAACTTGTGGTATCCAGCTTATTCCAGTGCCACTTCAATTACACTGACACATCCCAGCACATACTGTGGTCCTCCCAAGTTATGGAAGATAAAACTTCAGGTCTCCCAAAAGTAAATTGATCAGAGTGGTCTCGGTCCAGAGAGCACGTAGGGAGGAACCACTTAATGCAGCCAAACCGGCTCCCTGTGGAGTCCACAGTGACACAGTTAAAACTCTGTCAGGTTCACAAAATTGTAAATGGTGAAGTCCCAAATTACTTATGAAACATTTTGTCGCAGGTCAGAGAGGCCCAGTGGAGCAAATCTGACATTGGTGAGAATCAGAAGCCAGATGGGTGAAAGCTCTCAGATACTCAGGAGCCCAGAACGGGAATAAACAGCAATAAACAGACGAGAACAGACGCAGTCACGTTAAAAGTAAAACTGAAACACTGGCTTTAGATACTTTCGCCTGATGTGAATATTTCCTATAAACTTATGTTTTTTGTGCTTTTATATACCACTACTATCTCCATGTTCAAGTATGCACATGCAGAGCCAGAGGGGGGCTCATTTTCAGCCCAGAAATTTCATGCCTCAGACCAGCCCACTTCAGTTCACAAACTCTTGGACAGATGATATAAATTACAGTTTTATTATCTAAGTCCACTATATTAAACTATTATCTAAAACCTTATTCTTCAAAGTGTATTCTTCTAGAACATAATTTCCAATTCAGTGTGTAGCTAGCATACAGTTAATGTCCAGGCCCGGTTCCACCCTCAGTTTAACATTTCGCACCCTCAGTTGAAACTTTAATAATAAATGCAAACTGTGAGGCGGTTGGTCACACATTTGTGGTGTGTGCAGTTGACGGATTCATCCATTGGAGTATATTCAGGGCTCACACACTGTGCGTCTCCATGTGCACTAGTCTCTATTTTGGCTCATGTACATGCAGCAGCACAGCGTATGAAGGGCTGCATGCAGGTGAATGTAGATCAGCAGGTGTTGTGATTATAAAATACTCTCTCTGCCAGTCACATCTCTAGTGTCATAGCTCTGAAACAGCTGAGCCAATCACAGTGATAACGACGGCTCAGCAAACAGAAAACTTTACCTCAGGAAAAGTCTGACGGTTCAGAGCGTCACGTGAACACACGTCACCAAAAAATCTGCTCCAAAAGAAAGATGGAGTCTGATTTTCCATCAGGTAATGATGACTGAAATGAAAAACAGATAATTTATACTCTTCTCAGAGGCTGGGTATTTACTCACTAATAAAGCAAACTATATTCACTTTATACTGTTTACAACTCCTTACAGCTGTGTTCCAGCACACACCTCTACTCTACACCTGTTATGATATTCTTACCTTCCTATTTGATACACATTGTGATTCAACAAGTATTGCAATTCAATATTACGATTTATTGCGATTTTTGGTTGCTTTTTTTTTATACTCTAGACCAGGGGTGGGCAATTATTTTTCATGGGGGGGGGGGGGGGGGGGGCACATGAGAAATTGATCAGGCTGCTGTGGGCCAGACACAACTGATATAAGGTTCTAATAATGGCAAAATCTCTAATATTAGAATGATCAGAAGTGTTTGATATTGGGCACTTCTACTTTCTGAATTACCATGTGATGAACTGTGAGCTATATTTTGTTGGTGATGTCCAAAACCTGATGTTTTACAGTGAACCATGCAGGCTGCATACAAGTTCAATGATAGTAGCAGCAAAAGTAGAAGAACAGCTTAAACAATGTGGATGTGCAGCACTGACTGAATAAAGTTACGGTTTACTATAAAAGATACAGTTCATCATCATTACCAATGAACACAGCACTGAGCCCTTTCAAAATAAAGGTCTGATGACAGTTTTGTGGTAAGCAAACTGCTATTGATTGTCTTTGCTATACTTTTAATTTTTGGTATTTCCATGATGGCCTTGTGAGGCCACATGAAACCTTCCAGTGGGCCACATCCAGCCCCCGGGCCACATTTTGCCCAGATCTGTCTAGATGATGGGAGAAAGTTAAATCATACTTTAGAGAATCGATTATACTCTATACCATCTATACCTAAATAGAAATAAGTCCCATGGCTTCCTTCTGTTACCCTCGATGCTCTTTTAATTCTAATTGTCCTTTCCATCCTGTGAAGCAGTCTGCTTCCTCAGTGCTTCACTGGTTGTATGACAAGCACATGCACTTTAACCTGTCACTTTAAGGGAATGAGCCATATGGTTGCACTAGTTGTATTAATTTATTGTAACTGTATGTTTTTGTGAAGTTTACTGCTGTTGAGCTCACAGAAACAGTCTGAATCAACTGTAAAGTTAAAAATGACTGAATACTGAATCATGACAGCTCCCACTGATTTTTGAAAACGTTTCCTTCTATACGATTATCTTTAGATCACTCTGCAGTCGAGTTTAGGTGCAGTGTGATGCAGCGTCTCTGAGGATCACTGCTGCTCTGAGAACAGATTTAATTTGTTTAGTCAGGCCAGCTCAGCGTGAGAAAAATGCAAAGCAGCTCTTTTTCAGACTACATGCACTCCTCCATCTCTGTCGCCCTCTCCTCCGTCCTTTCATCACTCTCTTCTCCACTAAAAGCACTTCTCATTTCAATTGCATCGCTTCCTTTTCTCCATCCCTCCACTTATCTTTCCGCCTGAATCCTCCCATCATCCCTCTCTCCCTATCAGTCCGTCTTCTCTCAAGCTCTTTTCAGCTGTTTCCTGTCAGAGCTCTCTCTTCCAGCATCCCTCCATCCCTCTTTCCACCCATCCTCTCATCGCTCTTTTCCTCTGTCCCCATAAGATCATTTCTTCCTCTGTCTCTTCAAATAACATCCATTTCCGTCTCTCTTTTTTCTGCGTGCATTCTCCTCTCTGATGCATGTACAAGCACACATGATGAAATGACATCCGTGTGGGATGTGTTGTCTTTGAAATGGAGAGAACGTGTTGAGTGACATGTCCTCGTTTCATATATGAGGTGATAATGAAATGTGTGATTGAGAGTTGACATGTTAATTTACATGCTGATTGAGCTTTATTTCATGTGGGCAGGCTGGTGGAAAAACACTGACTTTCAAACACACAGAGGTGCGACTGAGTTTAGCTGCATTTTCTTTCTTGCTTTGCACTCTCCTCTGTGTGACAGCACCATCTCCGCATTTATTTTCTATGAACATGGCCACACAAAAGACCAAAAGTTAACATTAAACAATTACCTGCGGGGTCCTCTCACATATTATAAATACTTGAAGCAACCACCAGGGTTTCTGCAGGTTTCAACAACTTACATTTCATACTTTAAGACCTTCTGAAGGCCATAATGAATGCAATTTGAGACCTATTTCAGGCCCATACTGGCACAAAAAGTACAGAGGATATGAAGGAAAACTAAGGAGTCCCAGAGGCTCTCCACTTCTAATGATGGCGTGGATCCAAACTGATCCTAATTTGAGCATTTTCTTGAACAAGGTGGGCTTCGATCAAGCACTAAATGAGCTGCTCTCGAGCCTGATCTCACTGAATTTGCGCTCACATATATTAGATGAAATGAAAGTAATGTCAACGGACACATTTTTAACTTATTACCTCTAGAAGAAGCCAGTTTTTGGTGAGAGAAGACGCCACATTAAGCCCACAAATCACATCACAACAAACAGGTCTGGTGTGCTCTGATGAATTCTGACCCGGCCTGCACAGTTTGCATCAGTGGTTATTGATTCATTGTTGGTTTTGTTTTGTAGTCATTAAAGCGTGATCGATACAAACTTTTCCCAAAAAATACATTTAAAAGCGAGACTGAGTTAGTGCAACTTTATATGAGTAGGCTAATGTTAACTTCATAATTCAATCTATTTTTATGACCTCTCAGATTGTTTTTAAAGACATGTTTCAAAAAATTAATTCAAATTATTGGATTTTAGACTTTTAAGGACCTGTGCAAACCCTGACTGCAGCCTTTCTAGCAGCTCTGTGATGCTATACTGTACGTAAGTTAAATACTACCTTCAGCTAACAGGGACTCTTTATCCTTAGACCCTGATCTGGAGGGAAAAACTCAAAAAAAAAAAAAAAGAAAACAATTTAACAAGGATAAATTTGAACAAACCTCAAGAGGTAGAGCAACTGTGGTGACTCCTCCACCTGAGCATGAAACCCTGTTTCTCTTTGAATTTGCTGAAAGGAAGGTCGTCAGCTGCATGAGATACACCTGGGTCCAGTGTGCTCTGTCCTCCTCCATCCTGCAGTCTGGTCTCATCTCCTTCAGCAGGCATGGTGACAACATGTGGTTTAATGTTGTGTTTCCTTCACCACTACACTGTCACACATCCATACATGTTTTACCATCATCATCATCCCTCGAATGCCCTCGAGATCTGAGACACACGTTGCTTCCACTGGTTTCTGTCACTCATTGTCACACCAAGTTCATTCACAGTCAGTCCAGTGTCACTATTCAGCAGATTAAGTGGTCTGGACAAGGAAGTCTCCACAGACAGGAGATGGGAGGGTTGGTGCCATATGTTTTACATTCCTGGGGATTCCTACACTTTGTAAAGATTGGGAATTTTACTTAGCCACCAGCTTGTGTTGTTTCTCTGCTTTCTGCAGTCTTTTAGCCAGGCTGTGACACAACAGAGCAGAGGTCCTAAAAGGTCAGATGAAGACCAAAATGATCACATTTAATCCTGAAGAAGACGTGAATGTCCATCCAAATATTTGAGAAATTTCACTCTAAAGCACATTTGTAACTAAAGATGGCGAGACTTGAGAATTGATGCAATCACTAAGGTCATTAGGATTGTTACTAGAAATGTGTGCACAACATTTCTGGGAAATAACAGAAATATTTCACAGGATAAGTGAAAAGTGATCATAGATGAAAAGGCAGGGGATCACTAAAGTTGGGATTCATCCTGAGGGGCATTTTATGTCAATCCATCAAACAGAGTTCAACATTAAACCTGCAGTCGGTTGAAAGCCTAAAAACAGCTGATTTTTGAGTCTCATCTCCAGGAAGTGAGTTAGGTTTTGTTTTCTCCATCCAGAGCTCCCTCGCTCTGAGCAGCTGCCTGTCGGCTCTGTGTCTCAGCTCCGCCCGGTCCACTTGGCCCTCGGCAAAAGCCCCACAATAGACGTGAATGAATGCAGCTGAAGCTAAAGTCAAAAGTAACGAGTGAGCTGAGCCTGTTGCTCATTAGCTGGACTCTTTTTCAAATTCACTTTCTGATAATTCTACTTTATAGCAACTTTTCCTGCAGGAGTTTCAGCCATTGTTTCAGGGTCTCACCTGAGGAAGTGCACGCACAGCTGCACTAGTAGAACAACCAATAGGAGCCCCCAGTCTCTAGATGACCTGTGATTGGTTTAAGTCCACTGTCATGGGCCAGATTTCATTAAAGCCTGTAAACAGAGCCAAGATGAGGAGCAGAAGTCTAGATCTGTTTCAGACCAGCTGAATTACAATATGCTGAAAGATTAGAAAAATTGCAAGACAATAAAATTGAAAGACAATAAAATTGCAGGACAGAATGGAAGCAGATGCACTGCTGGCAGTTTCCTCAACTCGCCAAGACTGGCTTACTTTTCATCGGGAACACCACATCACAACTTGTGGGAAAAATGGACAACAGAAATAGTTTCTCTGACTAGAAACCTGCTGCTATTTTTGCTGAAAATAACCAAGAGATTTGTAGGTGGGACTTAGACTGGGGACGTCATCTTTCATGTGCCAGAGACAGAAACCTTTCCTGACAGAAACAGAGACATCTTACCAACATGAAACACTGTTAACTATTAACTCGGCTTCAATGCTGAGGTGCCACATCCCAGAGAAATAAAAGAGAAGTGTGCTTTAAATTCACAGGGAGCTGACCGAGGAACAAGTTTAGCTACACCAACCAACCAACCAACAGAAGGATGTTTACTGCTTATAGACTGAAACACACACCTGATTAACACAGTCTGCCTCCCTCACTGTCTGTCACACACACACACACACACACACACACACACACACACACACACAGAGACACACACACACATCAATACAATCATACAAAAAAAGCACCTACTGTAAAGACTTGCAGGAATAAACAGAAACACGACCACACAGAGCCGAGGTGCCAGATAATTATTTCAGCTGACATGTCAGTTATATAGTCTGAGATAAACAACAAGAGCAAGCTGCGGGGAGAGGAAGGAGGCAGCATTAGCAGAGAGATTCATGCCAATACAGCGAATTCGAATTGAAATGGAATTGGTCAGACAAGGACAAGAGGAAGAAAGAGGATCACATCTAGCAAGAGGAGAGGATGGAAGGTGATGGCAGTGAAGAAAAGAGGAGAAACTTAGCAAAATACAGAGAAAAGTGGAAAGAGTGTTTTTCAGAGGAGGAAATGGATGAAATGTGTGTGTAAACCGCTGAATCATGGTTAAATCCTCTGTTGCACAATCTAAAAGGGTTTCTGCAGCCTCTTTCGCGTGTTTAGTTGCAAAGATTAGAAGACGCTGGGGTGTCTCGACTTCTTGAGATCCGCTGGATGGAGACTGGATTGTGTTGTTTAGACCAGACAGCTAAGAGGAGCCATGCACCACCCTCTTTTCAACCTTGTTATTTTCAGTATATCAGCCCGTTTGAAGAGTCTTGGTGAAGCAAAACCTGCAGCCGCTGGATGAGCAGGGAAGGATGAGAGACGAGAGAAGGTAGAGAGGGGAAAAAGATGGATAATTTATGTTGCAGAAGTTGCATTTTTATCCAGTTGGTGGGGATGTTGTGCTACATCTTCAGAAAGGTGCACACACACGTGCAAACACGTATGTATACACACACACAAACACACACTCTCAAGGCTGAGGGAAAAGGGAGGCCACTGTGCTGCAGCGGGCTGCTCACTACTGCAACACAAACACTGAAACCAGAGAGACACAGAGACTGACAGAGACAGAGACAGAGCAGGATGGAGCACTTCATGCTCATCACTCTGTAAATATTCACAACTCATTTCCTCTTTGTCACAATGAGCTCCGCTGCTCTCCTTATCTTGTACAAACCTGTCCTGCTGCAGAGCTGTCTGTTATATGTTCTGCATCACATGCTGCTGTGGCCTCCACGTGTCATCACAATACAACATCACTTCAGTTCTCCCCGCTGCAATCCCATAATTAGTGATGTATGATTATGTCTCATAGACATCACATTTTATACAAATGTAACATGTTCCCCATGTTCCGTAATGATCCACGGTTTATGTTTCATGTGTTCTTCATACAATATCTGCTTGTAGCAACTAAGGATTCATTTTTGTTTCTTTTTACGGTTTGTTTAAGCTCACTGTTAAGGTTTAGGAAAGATCTTTCAAAGGTCATGGACATTAAAAAAGTCCAAGCTGACATTGAACTGAAACTGCAGCACTGAACAAAAGTAGCAGAAACCGAACCACAGTGGGACTGTGAGCCCTGGACTCTGACATCTAAAGGTACATCTAAAGGTGTCCACACGTGACCAGCAGTGCGTTAGCTGTGCCAGTTTTCCCATGGGGAGAACGGTGGGACTCCCTAAAAACTAAATAACTGTTTATTAATCTTCTCAAAACATACAAGAGAGCTCATGCCTGTAACTTCAAACAGACATGATTTTTTTTTTCTTTTTTAAATTTACGTAGATACACTTAGATTTTTACTCCTTTGTTGCCAGCACAGCTGTAACCATGACAACACTTCCCTGCAGAAGATTTTTATAGGTCCCCTAACTTCATGGTACATAGGTGGTAATTACCAAGTAACATATTTGAAATTTCTTAGAAATTACCAACAAATTACATCAAAATTTCATGGTAAGTTTGTGATAATTAGCAAATGTTGTTTTAATGCAAGTAGGTGGTGATTACCATTTCACATATTTGAGCTTATGTAAATATGGGATAATTAGGAAATATCATAATTCATTCATTATTACACAGTTGCCATACATTTTGGGGGTAATCTGCGGGTGAATTCAAAGAAATTTCAAATATGTATTCACCTATTTACCATGAAATTAGGGGACCTGTAAATTGAAGCGTTACTGACTTTTCTCCTGACAGTTGATACATTTTTAAGTTGATGATCAAATCCAACAACAAATCAATGTCCATGTACATACACATACATCATAGGAAAACATTCATATATTCTCTATGCCTTTGTAACCCACATGAAGTAGAGGGCTACTAAACCTATATTTGTCGTTTAGAGGTGTAGTTGCATGTTGTTCCCACAAGGGGGCGCATATAGACTGCACACCTGAAATGTTTAGAGAACTACGTGAGCTCCTCCGTCACCTCTGAGGCACTCCCTAACATTATGTACAATGAACATTCCCGGTATGAAACGCCATAAAATAATGATAAAAGCTGGATTATACTCATGTAACAATGCTAATAAGTTGCTCTTTTACTCGAGGTCCAGCTGTGAACGAGAGGGAGACAGCTCCTGTCGAGTAATTACTGTGTGAAAGTGTGTGACCATGATCTCTGCTAGTCTGTTGTATTTAGCCACCGTGAAGAGAGACTGTGTTTAATTTACTGTTGAGTCAAGATACTTTTCATAAAAAACCAACCGGTGATTGTGAGAATGTTGTCTAATGTTTATTAATTACTTTGGTACAATTGTATCATCATATTTATTGTCTGAAAAGATCGCTAACCGCTAATTGCTAAGCTAATTAATAGCTTACAGTGTAGGCCTGAGGCCATCACAGTGTGACTATGTGCTAATCGCTAAGGTAATCGCTAGCTCTGGCTAATGGAGCTGTTGATACCATGGCAAAACTTTAAAGGACCATTACACTGTTTTTTGACATCGTAACCAGTACGTTTTATGAAGGTTGCATACTTAAGTGTTTTGTAATGCCATTAAATGGTAGTTTAACTGATTTTGATTTACTAAATGTATAAATAACAATATAGTTCATTTTCCTGTTTTAGTAAACACAGTGTATAAAAATGGACAAATACAGAAAGAAAACTCATAAATGTTAAAACACTAACTGTTTTGGCTGAAAGGAAAAACTCATCGTACATAATTAATTACTAAGGTTAAAAATCTGTTTCAAAAAAGTTAATGGTAATATGTTAGTGTTTATAAAAAGATTGTTGTTAAAACATGGTAATACATTTAATTGTCATACAAGAACATCCTTAATTGTTGGTTATACACTGTATGATGTTTTGAAAGAGAAAAAAGTTAATGAGATCTCATTGTAGACACAATAAGAGAACCAGATAACTTGTTATCCTACACTATTTGTGTAGGTTGGTTTTTTTGTGACCAGACAGAACTGAAGGAATATTGATGGCGAGCCCAGCCCAAGACCCTGTGGATGATTGGCGAGACGGTGTTGGCCAGCCGTAGCAACCGCCACAGAGGACATCTCCTTTGAGCGATACCTTCTTTCGCTGGAGTACAGATAAGACTACACTCACTAGATATCCTACCTGGGTAGTGGCAGTGTTTAGTAGTGACGGACACTTGCAACAGGCAAAAACAAGGAACGACTTCGAACTGAACTCTGAGCTTTTCAACTCGAAACTCTCCATTGGAGGGTTCTCACTTCCAAAGAAGGGACTATTTCTTTGGTTTGGACATTTAATTTATTTATATATTTTTTTATTTTCATTCTTTTATGAAATTAAAACTTTCTTTTTGTATTTGTTTGATAATTTTGTGACGCAATAAAACTGTCACTGTTCAACTGTACCTTAACTCTCTCTGAGTTATTCAAGGCAACTGCTCATCGGACCTAGCTAGATGTTAGCATCTTATTCCTGCTTCCGGTTAGCACTAGGGACGCTACACCTTCATACTTTACATAAATACACTGATCTTATATTGTATGCATGTACTCAGAGTACAGCAGAGATCGTCACAGAGCTCGCAGGAGCGTGGACTGCTGCTTCCTGCAAAGCACGCTCATCCAGGCGAAAGTTTTAATGGAGTCAGAGCCAAACGACGTAGCCGGCAGCAACAGGTGCATAACACAGAGGCTGGATATGTATCAGTACTCACATATTGATAAAATATGGCAGTAAATAAATATGTTGAAATGAGGATTGTGTTTCAGAGATAAAGTGACAGTGTTGCAGAAGTATTGCACACTGGTTATGTTTCACGGATATGTACTGTACGTTGGATATGTATGTAAATGCATTCATGTGATGCATCAAATACATAAAAGATATAAACTGTAGTCAGTGGAGCTCATAGAAAGCTTGTGTTACTCATGTCATGTCCTGTCATGTTAGATTGCAGTGAGTTACATCAAGTTTTGTAATATGATGCCCCTCGGTCTTTTATTTTGAAAAATACTGTCTGATCTTAGTGTGACTTGATTAAAACAAAGAATGTGGTTTGACAAAGTGCTGAAGCTTCACCACAAAGCTTCGTATGTCAGACGTTATTTTACAAGCTGATGGTGACACCTCTCACAGCAGGAGACACGAAACCGAGCTCAACTGTTCTGCCACGTCATGCCTGTCTGTCTGTCTGTCTGTCTGTCTGTCTGTCCATCTGTCTGTCTGTTCTGTCTGTCTGTCCGTCCGTCTGTCTGTCTGTCTCACAGTGCTGCTCTGCCTCAGTCAGCTTGCTGCTGTTGTTGCTGCCTGAATGATGCTTTTCAGATGGGATTAAAATCAATAATAACTGACATCCACAGGGCCAAATACTGATGATGGTGCTGCGCTGGTGGAGGATGTCTGAGTCGGATTCATTCATATTAATACAGACTGAGTCGCACCATTCATACCAATGACATGGTGGGATGTCTGCAGACAGAAGGCTGCTCAAATCTCCGCTGTAACTCCACAATATAGAGGATGAATGTATGCAATGATGTGTATAATCTGCTATTGTTTACAGGAGCTCCATTAGCTTCTGCTAATGAGGTTACAAGTCCCACACGAGGTCTGTGAAGAACACACACGGAACATGGAACAAGAATCTGGATAATAAGAGCTACAGATAATGACGTATCACATGTCTTTGTTAAATACTCGATTCTGATTGGTCAGTTACAGCATTCTAAGGCCTGTTACTGCTGTATAACAGACTGTTTCTATGGAGAAACAGACTGTTGCTATGGACGCAGTTCTGATCAAAAAAATTACTCCCAAGTCCTGCTCTGTCACTGCTGCAGAGGTTTTCTGGCCTGTGATTGGACAGCCTCATTAGCTCATTGGCCAAATTCGCTGATTTCAGCTTCTCAGATGTGAATATTTTCTGGTTTCTTTACCTCTCGCTGACAATAAACTGACTGTCTTTAGGTTGTGGACAAAACAATCGTGTTAGGGTTTAGAAAACTTTTTAGGAATTATCTGTAAATTTCATGGCCCAAACACCTAATCAATTGAACGAGAAAATAATCAGCAGATTAATTGATGAAATAATTGTTAGTTGCAGCCCTAAATTACAGACAAAAGACCCAAAAAAGTACAAGTACCCCAAAAAAACTACTTAAGAGTATTTGGTTACTTCCACTCCTGGACACAGAAACGTTGTAATGGTAATGAAACTAAACAATCAAAGGTGCAGTTATGAAATGGTTAGAGGATGAACAGCTGATGGAGTTGAGTGTCACAACACTCTAAAAGACAGAAGTGAAATTAAATAACCGGTGACCGCACCATGTACTCAGCACCAACTGCTCTTTAAAAAGATGAGCCCTTTAAACTGAGGGTTGTTGACTGAGTAGGTGTGCTCTTTTTCAACAGCTCATATAGCAGAGAACAGCCGTCCGCTGTCAGCCACAGAGCAGCTCCGCAGGAAGACTCCGGCTTCAGTAATAGATTGAAAGAACTTGTGATTTATCTCAAGCTATAGTCCAGCAAAGCAATCATTTCCACGGGTAACTACAAAGCACTCGGCAAAGCACAAACGATTCTCCACAGCTCCAGGCTGCAGCCTTCAATTTATGATTTTCTGATAAAATGAGCTGTTTAGGAGCAAATGTAGAATCCAGTACTTGTACATGAAGTTAAAGTCCACCTCCAGTCATGTTTTAAACAATATAAAATGTTATGCAAGAAGTAATACATTTTTTTGCAAAATAAGTTAAAATACCTTGTTAAAATGACTTACATATAGCTCTACAGCTTGACTTCAGTTAGTATTCAAGGAGTCCTGAATATGCAAATAGTCCCCGCCCTCTCCACACACCCCCAACCACCAAACCTCCACCCGTACCCCTGAGTAGCTGCCTTTGCTAACTAATCATGGTAACTAGCTACATCTGGCTTCTCCTGTGGGCGGGGCATAACTAATGATATGCATAGTGCCACCCCTCGATGAACGGGATTGGTTCCTGAAGTTTATGATGTCGTATATCGAGCCTGACTGAGGCCGTCCTTGCTCACTGCAGTTTAAAAACTCTCCTGATACATCTGTAACACATCAAAAACACCACATGGACGTGTTAAACTAAGAGGATCTTTAAATGATCGGGATCTCAGATCAGGGTTACAACAACTTTTCCATTATTGTTCTATAAACGACCAAAATTATGATTCATGGTGCCATCTTACAGACAGGTGACAAATTAAAGGAAAACATAAAGTAGACATGGCATCCTATTTAACCTGGCTGAGACAAAATAAATCACTAATTAACTTCTATTTCACTAACATTTTTATTGCTTTACTACCTCCTAATGATTGCCTACAGCACAAACACATCAGCTGATGTCAACCACCGGGCTGCAGTCCTCTCTGCAGGACCGGAGCCTGTGGTGCTGCCAAATGTTTAGATTCAAAGTACAAAGCTTTTCTCAAGAATTCTCAGAAAAGAAAAAATGTCAAATTAAAACGCCATTTCAGTGACCAGTTATATCTAAATATCATCACGCCAATCATGACACATTATAACAATTTTAACTCCAGCCAGCTGTTGTTCCCTCAGATGTAGTGAGATCGGTTTCCACAAAGGGCAAAATGAACTAATCAGACACAGGTGAAACAAATGCTGATCAAAAGGGCGGGAAAAACACAAAGTCAGGAAGTAAAGACAAGACACATGAGTGAGGACCAGGACTACAAAACGAAACAGGGACTAACTAACAAAAAACCCCAAACCATGAGATGCAGATATTTTATGTAGTTTACATTTCTAAAATATCTCTAAGGATAGGCTCGTATACATTGGTGTATTTGCTACAGTTTTAGTTGCAGGAAGGAACATTACTGTTAATATAATTCAAAGGTTGTTCAAAAGACATAGCTGTTACATTATATGTTTCATAAATTAACGTATTACAATTTTTATACTCATATCATACTTGAAAATCAACTATCATTTACCCGCAAAATCCCTGCCAGCTGAACAAACTCATCAAAAATTTCCTGCATTGGTTTTATGTTACCTTTCATGTGGCTTGAAAGCGCAGAGAAGTTGCACGTGATTTTTGCAGAGGATTTGGTCCTTGTTTCAACCGTGATTTGTGTTTTTCATTTTCAAGCCAACATTCATTAAGATGGCAGCATCCTGGCATGTTGTTGTTTCATAACAACAACGCAAGCAACCGTCAAGTGCGCTCGCATTTATTTTGTGCAAAAGACTTATTTTCTTTACCTAAAAAGTGAACGATTCAGTCAGATGGAGATTTATGATGAAAATAATGTAATTTTATATCCAAAGTCCACGCACTTTTCAAACCTTGAAAAGATCACGTTAAAATTCATCCATTTCCAGGATGTCCATCCTTTCGAACCTGGTCAGATCATCACCAAAACATCAAGCTGCAAGGACGTAAACTGGCAACAACCTCCACTTTGTCCAAGTCGAGTCACTGCTGCAGTCTGAAGGGGGCGCTCACACCCAGAACATGTTAACTACCGTACAAGTTTTCAGCTGACAGGAGGAGAAACCCATTAACGCTGCTCAACCTGATTTGATTTGAGTATCTTTGTGTGAGTAAATGCAACAGGGAGAAAGCAGGCAGGAAAAATTGCAATTTCAATTAACATCAATCAGTGTCATTTACACCTCGACATGTTAATGGATTCTGCAAACACACGGCGCACTGGTAGACTGCATGTCATGGAAATTGTCATTTAAATTTAAATGTCATTTCATTGCTACAGTCATCACTGTTACGCTCGTTACGAGCCACGTTGACTGAAGCTGACAGCTTCATACTTCAACTGTGAGCTGTAATCAATACCACTCACATTTAAATGCACATCTTGCTACTCTGTCACTTTCTTACTTATCACTGCTAGGTTGTGGTTATGATTTTTTCCTACATTTGTTGCTGCTGCGGTTATTGGAAATTTAATTTGATGTCAGGACAAAAAATGAAGACTGCAATTACATTAAGAAAAAAGAAAAACACCAACCATCACCATCCAAATCCCACCAGTCATTTCTAATCAGATAAATCACTCCAGAGCAGCGTGGGAACCGACCTCATGTATTAGGAAACGTGTTGAGTTGTCACACGTCTCCTCTCTCAGTTAGCAGTTTTTAGGAGTCCTAAATTTCTTCAGTTTTCTGACAATTCAGCAGCTTATCAAGACAGAAACCTGCATCCTGTTGGGACTCAATAGAACAAAATTGGCAACAACTGGTCTGAACTGGAATGCTTCCGCTCTGCCAACTCAGTCCTTGTTTTTGTTTTTTTTTTCTGAAATGTTTTGGCATAGAGGTGCTCACATTTTGAAGTAAGCCAAGTCGATATTGGCACAAGATACTGGCCATCAGCAGGTTCAACCTTCAAAAATCCCCAATGGAATCATCTCTCAACTGCTGAGAAGAAAAACTGCAGAACTAAGTTGTCTGAGGAAATTTTCAACACTGGATCTTTGCAATGCTTTTACACTGAGATACAAAATGAACAAATGAGTTAAGATGAACAGCCACCAGCTGTGTTAGGCAGATGTTTAACCACTTAAATTATTTAATTATGCAGGGATTCTGCTGGGAGTCCAGCAAAATCCAGTGAGTCTGTTGCTAGAGAAAATATTTTTTAACCAATGAAATGACACATACAATGGTATGCTTCTGTGATTGGTTCGAATGGTGTTCACACCAGAAGTGAGCCACTCCAGAGTTCATTTGTGATCCAGGAGCACCACTTCGAGGTGGACCAGAGAGTGATTGTTTGGTGCATACCATGATTCAAGTTCACCTGGACTAAACTAGGCTGCTGTGAAGCCAACCTGATATTGTGTAGGTCCCCTTTGTGCCTCCAAAACAGCTCTGACCCATCAAGACCTCCACTCGACAGACCTCTGAAGGTGTCCTGTGGCATCTGGCACCAAGATGTCAGCAGCAGATCCTTTACTGTAAGTCCTGTAAGATGTGAGGGTGGGTCTCCATCGATCTGACGTGTTGTTCCAGAACACCTCACAGATTCTTGATCGGATTGAGATCTGGGGAATTTGGAGGCCAAGTCAACACCAGGCCACCATCTTCCGTAGCTTCATGGTCCAGTTCTGACACTCATATGCCCATCAGGAGTCAACCTGTCAACATTTATCTCATTGCCATAGCTCCACGGTCAGTTCTGGACCATGGCATCGGCAGTGGACAGGAGTCAACAAACGCACTCTGACCGGTCTGTGGTGACTGTGTGTTCTGACCATAGACAGTAAAATAAATAAATAAATAAATAAATAGCGGAATGAACATCCGTGAGGTTTCTACAGAGCTGTTTTGAAGCTCTCAGTGTGGTGGCTCTGACTGTCACCATCCTGGCAGGTCATGACTCACTTAACTCCTGGCTAATCCAAAAAGGTGCAAAGAGGTGGAGCTGACGTGGCCGAATGAAGCGGCTACCTCGCAGCTAGCCTCCTGTGAAGGCACCCACCTGTTACTGAAAGCAGCCATGCCCTTTATCATGCACAACTTTAAGTCTATGATTTAAACTGGTGAGTTAAATAAAAATTTAACCCCTGTACAGTTGTCATGAATGGGGAAATTAGCTAAAGAGACAAGAAGCATTTTTTGTACCAGGCTGTAAACTTTCTGCAGTAAAATTTCATTTTTCAGCTCTGGAGGCCGCCATTTCTATCATTGCCACCATTTACTGTGCTGTAGCTCCTTTGTGGGATCTGACCAGACAGGTTAGCCATTTGCCGTGTTTGTGTTGTTTTAGTCTTTACTCTGTAGTTTATCCTGTTGAATTTGATTTGAATTCCAGTCTTTGAATAATTGTTGAATACTGCCCAGTGAATATCGTATAGCATTTTGGCTTGAAATGCCCATCCCTAAAGCTAAGAAAGACCTGAGAGCTGTTCTTCTTCTAACAATTTGAAACCATCATTATCTGCAAGTGTTGACATCTATTTGAAGGAAGATGCATGCACTGCGGACAGACATACACAAAGCAAATAGCGTGCCCATCGTGTTGCAGCTCTTTTCTCCGCGGTGATGAATGTCTGAACACTGTCATTCATATTAATGCCACTGCAGCCGCTATCAATCACTGTCCAGCGGCTGTGCTCGCTGTGAACGCAGCTCAGCAGCAGCGTGAGATCTGTCTCAAAGGCTACAAAGATCAAAGTCAAATAAAAATCATGTTCGCCTTTCATAAAAATTCAATTTAATAAGCCTTTGATCATGCACATTGCACTTCTCCAAATCAATGATTTCTGGCTTTTGTCCAGGAAGCTCATTGTGTTTGCTCCTGTTTGATCACAGGATCGGAGGCAATCAGTGATTTGGTGTGTGAGCCTGTTTGGAGCCGCGGATAATGTGATGGTGTGAAGTTTGCTGTTGGCTCGGCGGTAAAAAGCATCCACGAGCTGCATTCTGATTCATATTTCCAGACTGAAAGAGTGAAAATCCAGGCTGCCTCTCAGTAACACCTGACTGGCTGCTCACATTCACACAGATTTGGACAAATTTTCAGAGCTCCAGTGGAACCAGAGGAGATTTATTGTGCTAATAATCAAGGACAGCCAAATGGTATTTGGTAACATTGCAAAGGCCAAGTGCGCTTTGTACTGCATTTTAAAGTGGAGCAGCCGTGACTTTCTGCAGATTCATTTTCTATATAAATTGTATATGACATCCAAAACCTTTATGGAATATAAAATATAATGATGATCATCAATCATATTTATTCCCTTTATTTAAGAGCTTTTTGGTCCGCTCTTATGCCCTGTAAAATCCACTTTACTTTCTCGTGATGATGAAAGACAGAACATGAATTTACAGTCTCTTGTTTCATGTATTAAGCGTTTGAAATTGCGATTGTTTCAAAGAGTAACTGCACTCAGACTAAAAATCCTGCAGCAAGTCCCAACAAGCTCTTAACATCCTGTTCACTGCAAAACTTTACACTGATCTATACGGTGCAACACTGGTGTGAAAGTGAGAAAGAGTTATTATAATTTTCTATAATCATAGCTACAGGAGAGACAACTCAACCATTTCCTCTGGTCTTTTTAATGTCACAAATACTTGAATGTTCCTGCATCAACTTTTTTAAAACATGATCCAGCAGCAACTCAGCAGCAACTATACGATATCTGGTAACTGTGGTTTAGCAGCACTGGGGACTATATGGAAACACATCCATCCATCCATCCATCCATCCATCCATCCATCCATCCATCCATCTTCAACGACTTATCCAAAATCAGGTCGTGGAGATAACAGTCCCAGCAGGTGAGCCCAGACTTCCCTTTCCCCTGGCTACATTAACCAGCTATGACTGGGGGAGCCGTTCCCAGGGCAGCATGGAGATATAATCCCTCCACCTACTCCTTGGTCTGCCCTGTGGCATCCTTACGAGATCCCTGAACCACCTCAACTGGCTCCTTTCTACGCAAAGGAGCAGTGGCTCTACTCTGAGTTCCTCACAGATGACTGAGCTTCTCACTGTATCCCTAAAGGAGATGCCAGCCACCCTCCTGAGAAAACCCATTTTGCACCCACGATCTCGTTCTTTTGGTCTTGACCCACCCTTCATGACCACAGCTGAGAGCAGGAACAAAGACTGACCGGTGGTTCGAGAGCTTTGCCTCCTGGCTGGTTGGCTGCATGGAACATTACTGGCACAATCCTGGAATATTACAAAGTGGGCTAACCCCAACTTTAGCCTTGGGCTAGCTGGCCCTGAGCACTGAGGTTTCAGGGTTAAGCTGCCAGTGTGAAACAGGGCTAAAAGATTAGAAGAAGACGATAATCAGCCAAGTTAATGCAAAACACCTGTGTGGGTGTACAGAGGGTTTAACCCAGAGCGAGAAGAAGAGCAGTATGAATCATATAGCCCTGAGCTTAGCTTAACCCTGGGTTAACAATGAATATGTGAAACGGGCTCAGTTATCCAATGTGAAAAGCCCTAGAGTTTACTTTTACTTAACAGGAGACATTAACTGCAGATTTTTTTTATCCCGTCCATCCCACTTCCTCATCCTCCTCATACTGTCTGTCTGACTCTCGGACTGTCTGTCAGTTGTGAATAAAATGAAATGACATGCCGTCTCTGCTTAAGTCACTACAGACTATACATGGCCTGAAATAACACGCAAAAAAGCAAAAAAGGAGTTGTGATAAAACACAAAATGACTCAAGACATTTGGTGGGACCAGGCTAGACTGACCAAAACAGGAAACAAGCAGCAGCTACTGACCCATCCATCCACCCGGCCTCCTCCCTCTGTGACTTCCTCCTGCAGCCACTAGAGGGCTTTTTCACCTGAACATGGACAAATGTCGTTTCGGGGCACCGGCTGATACCGTACAGTCGTTCTGCTGACTGACTGTGTTCATTAGCACCAAACACACAGGTTATGTGCAAGAGGGGTAAAAGTTTATTAATCTTACAGATGAAACAGCTCCAGTTGGAATAAAGCCTCAACTTTAACATATCACTGATTTTCTCTATTTGAAAAGATCTAATATAAAACTTATAAAACTCACTGATGGAGAAAAAAAAAACACATTTCTCAATGTATTACTTTCTGTAACTGTGAATTTAAATCACTTTTCTCATTCGTGCAGACAGTTTGTAAAAAAAAAGAAAGAAAACACTTTGAGGCAAAAAGAAAAAGAGATCTGAACTCATTTCAAGTGTGGTATTCCTCTCAGCAGTGAGGGGGGAAGTAATCTTGGTAGATTTCTAATGACGGAGTGTAATCTCAGTAGGCTCCAGGACCCCTCTGGCGACATTATCACACCATTTGCATTTCCCAGGCTCCCCTGGGAACAGCTCATCTCCTGAACAAACAGGAATACCATTATCACTGCCAGCCACCAGCCCAATCAGAACGAGTTAAAGTCAGAGATGGAGGTAGTTCTCGATATCAATTACAGGCGCTCTCATAACCTCCACTGAACAATGAAACATGTATTAATGTTTTAGAAAAATATAGGCAGAGTGATGGGATTGTGTGTCTTTTTCACACATAGTGGGAGTTTGACTCCTCTGAACTATATCTGTCCATATAATATACATTTAAAAGTAATATAATGGATCCATAATCACAATCAATGCTCTGATTTGCTGCCGGCATACAGAGAAATATCTTCCAGTGGTGATTATTGTTATTTGGCTTTTATGCTCTCTAAACTGAATTTCGTAGAGATTTCTCTCATTGGTCACCATGGGAGCAAAAAATGCTTGAAGTAACATCAGAGAGAATCTCATTACAAAAACTAAATAATTTCTCAATCACCCCGATAATGAGGCAGAGTACTTATTCCACATGAGATGAAGTAAATCTCATGAAAATGTTGGAGTTCTCTCTTCCAGCAGGGCTTGTTCCGACTTGTACGTGTGCATTTCAGCAATTGATAGGACATTTAGTGTTTCCAAGGCAACCAGTAATCGGTACGCAAGAAAAACAAAGTGAAACACAAAGTTTAAAGCCTCTTCAGACGTGATACGGGTGTTTTACTTGTTCTTTTAAAGACCTCGTCGCAGGACTAAGTGTCAAAATCACATACCACCATACTGCCTACTGCAACTATGTCAGTATGTACTGCACACTGCAGACTAAATTAACAATCATGTATGTTATTACCTCTGTGCACTCAAGTAATAACCCTCTGCATCACATGACTGTCTCAATGATGACTGTTCGTTAAATATTTTAGTGTTAAATATTTTTACAGCAAATTTTGTATGTCTTTTTTGATGTATCTCTTTACTGAACCTTGTTTTTTTGGGTCCGAGTAGCTCCTGCTTTACACTAACGTGCCGTCATTCTTAATTATCTTGTCCAGCCACACCTCTTATCAGCCACAGTGTGGTCCAGAACCGTCTCAGTCCAGCACTGGACAGCAGAGTCCTGCACCGGGTCAGGTAGCCGTTGGTGCCCGATGGGTGACCCGCAAAAACATTGTGTGACGGCTGAAAAATATATTTATGAAAATACACAGGTAACAATGAACTTTTCTTGTTCTTTTCTTGTAGTTGCTTGCCAATTTAGGTTGGGTCAGTGCCTGGACATTTTTGATTATGTGCGTTTATTTTATTGGTGATCTATCAACTTCTAATCCCACCTGATATAATTATGTTTACATACCAATAAAAAAATGAATACACAAAACAAAATGAACCAATTGCTGTTGGCCAATAATATAACACATACAATACAATAATATGTTTTTTTCTCCTTGGAGAAATCAGAAATGAAAATGATTGTGTAGTATTTTCATCATTTACATCCACTAATAGAATAATACCCTAATCAGGTGGCAGGATTTTACTGTGAAAGTCTTCGACACAACCTTTGACCTACATCCTGCCAACAATGAGACGTAACTGTTTGACCTGACAGCGATGAAGGCTAGCTCCTCGCTAAAACTGATGACATAAAGACAAAAATGTACTGGACGATGCCAAATTATGGACAGTTTGGGAGGATTTTGGTGCACTTAAAGATTGTGAGAATAACATTGTCAGAGGCTTTGGTCCTTGTAAATAGTTTCAAAAAGTAGTAGTAGCTGCAAGCTAGGCTTGTCGTCACTATGGAAACACATCAACAGCTGCAGGAGCACAGAAGCTGCACCAACTGAGAACAAGTGACAAGTGAGTGACTGTGTATGTGTTTAATTATGGGTGTGGGACGGGTCGTGGGAGTTAAATGACAGTTACAGGCAGGTGCGAATGTGAATTCGAGATAACTGACGGTCATGGGTCGACTGTGGTTCTCATTTTTGCGGTTGCAGGCAGGTTGGCAAAACCGGACCCATGCAGGACTCTATGGGACAGTCTGAAGAGACGCAATGCATTTTGGGGCAGTTGAAAATGTGAAATAAGCTCACGGCACATAGTCAGGAATTCTTGCTAATCTAGTATACAGCATTTCTCATGTACACAACACATATACTCAGTTTGACGTTATATAATAGTCATAATAGTACATTAGCATGTGATTCCACACACTGCCTGTGTGGGCAGGTACAAACAACTCGTCCTCATCCCAGTTTGTCACATATCAACAGTTTGTCCCCGCCCCTTAGCGTCTGATGCTGAAGCCCAGAGAAACCTTTTTAACACGTGAGTAACGCTGGTGGCCTCGTAGCTCAGTTGGTAGAGGATTTACTGAGGCTGTGAGTCACGTGACACACAAATGTTATGTTATAAGTAACCATTTTGTCTTTTGATTTGATGAACCACAGGTCCCTCCTGGGTGATCCATGGTTTGTTTCACCTGAACGGGCACATTTATCATTATAACATCATATTTCAACAAATCACTCACTGTGCTTCGTACTTTATTGATCTATTTGAAGTGTTTTTGTATCATCCTGAGTTAAAAAGCTTAAACAAAGATAAAATAAGCTTGTTCATATTAGTCTGATGTTTTATTCCTCTGATTGGAACATGTTTGAGCAGTGAAACATGAATCTGTACATAACCTGGATCTATTTCTATAGTGTTCCATAAACCACAAGCACATCACATGGTGTCAAATATCATTGTTAGAGTCGAACATCTGAACATCCCAGATAGAAGCTCCTCTTCCCAGCATGCACCAGGACCCCTGTGGTGACATCATCACTCCATTACAGATTCCAGCTTATCTACATGACAAACTGCTGCACCATTACAGCTGCCAGTCACCGTCCCAATCAAACAGAGGTTCAGCCGTACAGCAGGGGTGTCGACCAGACACACACGCACAGCACACACACACACACACACAACCACACACACACACACACACACACACACACACACATCACACACACCTGTGCCTGTTCCTAACCACAGGGATCAGTTGTTTGCCCTCAGTTTGCCTTGTAAACTAACGACGTGGTTGAAAGGCTGATTTGAAAGATTTCAGATCGTCGCTGAGGTGACTCGAGGGGGTTGTGGAAATTGTGCGCTCGCAGCAGGGTGTCTGAGTGAGTGTGTGAGTGTGTGTGTGTGTGTGTGTGAGTGTGCAGGATGGCTGGGTGAAGACAATCAGAGTCATCAGTCAGATCACTTCATCTCATCTCTGTCTCAGTGTGACTCTGGAGAAGAAGCCAGGTCACATGATACACACACACAC
This sequence comes from Lutjanus argentimaculatus, assembly GCA_034769285.1. Classification (NCBI taxonomy): domain Eukaryota; kingdom Metazoa; phylum Chordata; class Actinopteri; order Lutjaniformes; family Lutjanidae; genus Lutjanus; species Lutjanus argentimaculatus. The sequence continues at coordinate 41,744,539 of JAWZSL010000001.1, read as the reverse complement.
ACACACACACACACACACACACACACACACACACACACACACACACACACACACACACAACTGAATGTGTGTGCTCAACATTTAATAAAGGTACTTTTGGATGTTTTGAAGCAGGGGTGTTAAATATGTGGCCTGTAGGATCCAGTCTGTTCCGCCGGATGACTTTGCAAATGGTGATAATTGCAGAGATGTAATTTTTTTTTTCAATATTTTTTTTCCAATAAAAAGCCCTGCTATTCCTGATTTGTCCACATGGGGTCCTGCTGATAATAACACTGCCAAGCGTATGCTACTGTTCATGCAGTGGTAACTGATGTAAAATGTCTTTGACAAACAGGAGAAAAGTGGACACAGAGAGTTGGGTTTGCCATGAAAAATGGACCAGTTCCAATTTCTTCATGTGTATTAACAGTAGACTGAACGACTGTGGAAAAACTGATAATTGTAGAAGTTGCATTTATTTATCTTGAGACATCTCAGGTTGGTCATGTATTTTGTGCAAATTCCAAAAAAGTTGTGGCATTGTGTGAAACATACTCAACTGAATACAGTACGAAGAGAAGATATTTAATGTTCACATTCATTAACTTTATTGTTTTTGTGAATATACTCTCATTCTGCATTTGATGCCTGCAACATTTAAAAAAAAAAGTTGGGACAGAAGCAGTTAACCACTTACCAACCACTCAGTAAGCATTTGTGAACTGAGGACACTAATTGTTTGAAGTTTTAAAGTGAAATTCTTTCTCATTCTTACTTGATAAACGACTTCAGCTGCTCAACAGTCCTGTTTGGTCTCTGTTGTTGTATTTTGTGCTTCATAATGCACCACACATTTTCAATGGGAGACAGGTCTGGACTGCAGGCAGGTCAGTCTAGTACCTGAACTCTTTTACTACGAAGACACACTGTTGGAACATGTGCACAGTGTGTCTTGCTGAAATAAGCAGGGACGTCTCTGGATGGCAGCATATGTGGCTCCAAATCCCCCCAAACCATCACAGCTGCTGTCTTTTGAAGTTAGCGCTGGTAACAATCTGGATGGTCCTTTTCCTCTTTAGCCCAGAGGACACGATGTCCATGATTTGTGAAAACAATCTGAAACGTGGACTTGTCAGACCACAGCACACTTTTCCACTTTGCGTCAGTCCATCTCAGATGAGCTCAGGCCCAGAGAAGTCTGCAGTGTTTCTGGATGTTGTTGATATATGTCTTTCTCTTTGCATGGTCGAGTCTTAACTTGTATTTGTAGTGCAGAGACAAACTGTGTTTACTGACAACGGTTTTCCAAAGTGTTCCTGAGCTCATGTAGTATCCTTTATACAATGATGTGGGTTTTTAATGCAGTTTTTAATGCAGTGCTGCCTGAGGGGTCAAAGGTCACAGACATTCAGTGTTGGTTTTCAGCCTTGTTCCTTACGTGCAGAGATTTCTTGGATTCTCTGAATCTTTTAATGATATTATGGATTGTAGATGGTGAAATCTATAAATTCCTGCACTTTTGTGCTGACAAATGTTCTTAAATTGTTTTTCACAAAGTGCTGAACCTCACCTCATCCATGCTGGTGAACCACTGAGCCTTTCCAGGACGCCCCTTTAATACCCAATCATGATCCTGGCACCTGTTACCAACTCACCTGTTCACCTGTGGAATGATCCAAACAGCTGTTTTTGGAGCGTTCAACAACTTTCACAGTCTTTTGTTGCCCCTGAACCAACTTTATTGAATTGTTTGCGGGCATAAAATTCAAAATGAGTGTATATTTATAAAAACAATAAAGCCAAACAACTTTAGTGGAATTGCAGTTGTAAATTGATGGTTCAGTAACTTTTTTATTTTGTTTTCAGAATGTACGTGCACTTTTTTTTACACTTATAGAAAGGTACCAATTTGGAGGTGTTGTTATTTGTAGATTATTATGCAGTGTTTTTTCTGGTCCAGCCCACTTGAGATAAATTGGTCTCCATGCGGTCGATGACTTAAAATGAGTTTGACGCCCCTGTTTTAAAGCACTGTGATGCAGTGTGTGTGTGTGTGTGTGTGTGTGTGTGTGTAGGAGACAGTGTAATTATGTGACTGAGTTTGTTTGCGTGAGTCTGTTTAATCATGTTTCTGAATGTCACTTCTGTGTGTGTGTGCATGTATAAACTCACAATCCAATCATGTGCGTGTTTGGAAGACTGAATTTAAATAATTTTACAAGTTAAATCTGAGTGTTACTGCTGTTTATACAGCATTGTCTTAGTGTGTGTGTGTGTGGTTGTCTTTTTGAGTCAATCTTGAATAATTTTACATAATCCATGAATGAAGACAGCGCAGCGGAAACGAAGCCGACATTTGAAACACCAATCAGCTCTCTGCAGAGTGTGCTCTCTGCTGGCTAATGCTAATGTGACTCGCTGTGTGTGTGTGTGTGTGTGTGTGTGTGTGTGTGTGTGTGTGTGTTTGCCATCTCATTCCAGAGGGCTACATGTCAGATAAAAGAAATAAAAAAGAATACAACTTGATTATTGCAAAAATCAAGTTCAGTGTGTAATCGCTTTCACATTTCTTTCAAAAAAAATCAATTAAATGAGACAATTACAATCAAAGTGTAAAACAAATATACATATAAAGCTGCTTTTATGAAATCACAGTCATGTTTGTTGGCCCAGTGACACTATTTTTTATGATTTGCTCACAAATCTAATCACGTACCAATTTCAGATAGTCAGTGTTTTCACAAAACAACACAGATATTCTTAAGTAAGAGTTTGATGAGAGTAGAAGGCTGCAGTTTGGTCTGGTTCAGGCAAAAAACTACTCGATTACATTTCCATTCAGATTTCTGTTTTATTGATCTATTTTGGTGGATTATAACATCTTGAAATTACATCCCGTTCCCTCAGACCAGAGATATACTTGCTGTTTGACCATGTATTCACGTAGACAACTGGCTGAATAGTCAAATGAACTATTCACGATGGCGCCGCTTGTCTACACATGTTACTGCAAAACACCACTAGAGGGCACAACAGAGAGCTCAGACCATAAACCGCCTGTAAAAACAAAGAAAGAGGATTTTCCGCCGTGCACGTACATAGCGGCCTTGATAATAGTGAAAATAATAATAATACCGTCTCATCTGTGTGTTTTTATAATTTCCCATCTGTTTTCATATATGTAATATTTCTTATCTTATATGCTATTTTATTTTTGTCACGTACGATGTATCTTGAAGCACATTCAGTCAACACTTGCTGTATGAAATGTGCGTCATAAATAAAGCTGACTTGACTTGACATGACTTAACCGGCTGTTAGTATTTCAGTAAAAGCGCCTCAGTCAGGTTTCTCTTGGTGACTCTGAAATAAGATTAAGTGTAACACAAGACAAAATTATCTTTTGTGATTAAATATTGTGTTACGTCACATCTAAAATCTGATTTGGTTAAATTGTTTATGTTTTCGTAAACTCACTAAACTGAACCCGGGTCAGACTAACGTTAATACATTATATTCATTATATTTAACAAACTGAAATAATACACCAAGGTTACTGAAACTATACCATTAGATTGTTAAGGAGCAGTATTTTATTTTTGTAGAGCAAATAACTGAGTTGGAAAACTGGAAACTTTTAAGTTGACCTTAGATTTAGGTTTTATGCAAACTTTTAACTTAATTTAAAAAAAAAACTTAATTCATTTGTGTGTTATCAAATGAAGTATTTTTTTAAAGTTGGACGAACAGTTTTTCAGTGCAGTTTTAGGAAAAGATGATTGACTTAAACTTTTACACTGACAGTGACTTTTGGTTTCACTTCGGCGTCCTGGATGAAAGTTCAGTGTTTGTTTGATCCATCCACTCCTTTATCAGTATTTATTCAACACCACCTGACCTTTTTTTTAACATAAAGGATTACTGTATGCTCTGCACGCAGTTTCAGAGTCTGAGGTTGTGTTATTTGTATGCAGATTGAGGAGAACGGGCTGATTTACGACTGTGTTTGTGTGTGTCTGCGCCGCGTTTGTTGTTTGCTCTTGTGATTTTTTCCAACCTGAGGAACAAAACTAAACTCTGAATAACTGAACACAAAAACTGTGTAATTTATAGCAGCGGGGTGTTTACAGCGAGGGCTGCAAATAAACAAGTAGCCACTTCAGAATGTCACAAACACAAAAACAAAAAAAAAAACTGAGGAGAGAGAGAGAGAGAGACAGCGACGTGACAGCATGGATGATGAATGAGTGAACAGCTGAAGTTTAAAATTGATTTGACTGTTTTATTGAATGTTTCTGCTGATGTGACCTGGATTCCGACCTCAGGTTTTACACAATTAAGCTGTATTGTCGTGAAAATAAAGCTTTTTGAACTGAATAAAAAAACATGTTCAGGTGTAAACAGACACACAGGTTTGATTTAGTTTAAACACTTAAACACACAATCATGAGTGACAGTAAAATGTGGCAGAAACTAAACGCAAAAACACACAAAAACATAAAATCATGTATCTCAAACACGCACACACACACACACACACACACCTGACACAGATAAGCATGTCTGCTCACACACAAACAGCAGGCTTATTGCTGTTTCTACAAACACGGGCGGCTGTTTGTTGTTGACAAGAGGATTACCCAGTCAATAAGAAACACGCAGCAGCAGAGAGGAGGAGGAGGAGTAGGAGGAGGAGGAGGGGAGGAAGAGAGGAGGAGAGGAGGAAAGGGAGGAAGGAGGAGGAGGAGGAGGAGGAGGAAGATGAAGATGAGAGACAGGAGGACAAAGAGGCAGAGAAAAGGCAAACTGAGCATCTTTGTTGATAACACTCACAGTGTGGGTTTTTGACACTGTTGCTTTGTTTGTTAGACTCCCTCTGATTGGCTGCTGACGGCAGTTCATGCATGTTAACATAAACTGGTGAGGAGGCACTCGGCGCTGCACAGACACGAAGTTGCTCCGCAACAGAGTCAAACAAAGTGCAGACACCTGGGGCTCTACCTAACACTGATCTGAAGCGCAGGTGGAAAGCGTGAGATGCAATCGATTTAATTTATTCAAGGTGAGTCAAAATCCACCTTTGGCGTCTTGTGCCACAGGTGCAGGGGTACCCTGTCCTGTCCTGCCCCTTGCGCCAGCAGCGCACAGCTGGATACACCTATCAGCTGTGCCCAAGTGTCTTGAATAATTCATGGGTGACTTCAGGCCAAACATGCAATAAACCAGAAAGTCGGCTCTCATCACCTTTAGCTGTGTCAGCATGACGGTGGATTTACCAGGAGGAAACAAAGAGAAAGACTTTCTTCTCCACAAACTAAGCACAAATAAACCACTGCCACACACACATCTGACAACTCTGACATGTCACAGCAAGAACAGGGAAGGACAAAAATTCTTCAACTCCAGTGTAAAATCAGTGATTCTTTATGACACTGAGACCTGGAAAGACCACAATGCATGTAGTTCAAATCTTCATCAACAACTGATGAATAAGAATTCTCAATATTCAGACCAGATCAGCAACAACAATCTGTGGACGGGGACACAATAAGTACCAGCAGCAGCAGACAAAACTGGAGTAAGACGGAGCTGGATCGGACGCTCGCATGAAAACAACTGTCAGACAGCACAAGACAGGCTTTGCCACAGATTCCTCAGGGGAAGAGGAGAGGAAGCCAGCCGAAGAACACCTGGTGACGGGATCTCCAGGCGGACGTCAAGAGACGGGGACACACCGGAGAGGAAAGAAAGCAAACAACAGGACTCTGGAGGTCCCTCGTCGACAGCCTGTTCCCGAGAAGAGGTGTCAGGAATAAGTAAAGTAAGTAAGTACACACCTCTCTGAACACTTTTATCCTCACAACACGATAAACGACTCTGATAAAAGTCGAAAACCTTTAATCTGACATCACTTTCTGCCCAATTCATACATTTACTTCACCACCGCTGCTAAAGATTAAAAAACTAATTTCTGTAAACTCTTTTTCTTCCTTCTTTGTTTACGGCTGTTCACTGTAAAATCGAATGCTCGGATTAATTAACTGTCTTCTTTTGTGTTTATTAAACTTAAGTTTTCAATCAATATCAAATATAATACACTTAACCTGCTTTTCACCTTAAAATGATCCAGTTCTGCACTGTAAAAACAAGTTTAGAAAACTCAGCATTTCAAACTCAAACAAGTTTTGAAATAAACTAAACAAATTGTTCGCATTGAGCTGTGAACATGATTTTTGATTTGTGATTTTTGGACTTAAATAAATAAAACAGTAGCATTTGAAAATATTAAATTATTAAAGAAGAAAAATTAGCTCAGCCAAAGATTCTTAGTTGGTTGAACTTTTCTAAAGAGTTTGAGCTCAAAACTAAAAAGTCTGTTGAAGTTAGAAGCCCTGAAATTTTGAGTTTTCGTTTTTAAAGTTGTGTAACTTGTTACTGAGGACAAGAGAACCAGGCTGAACACTGGACACTGTGATAAATCTGGGGACATTTTTTCTGTTTCTTTCTAAATTGAGGGAAATTAAGATCTGCAGTGATGAAGGATATGATCATTATTAAAGGATGGAGGTAGATAAAGGCACCGACACGATCAGGGACAGTTGTTCAATCTCCACTGGGGCTAAAAACTGTCCTCCCACAGTCCGTAAATATTATCTTCAGGTTTTGGCAGAATTAAAGCCAGACAGCAAAGCGGATGATCTTTTTTTTTTGTTTGTTTTTTTACAGTTAGAGAATGCAATAAACTCTGCCAAAAATGCATTTTCTCCAACTTTTACCTCCGACAACAGTCCAACAAACAATCAAGACGACAAATAAATGTGCCAAGACGGATGCATGAGCATACGCTGCTGCACCTGCTCCTCATCGCCTCCTCGTCTGATGAAGATAAAGTAGATATTAAACATGAGCTTCATTTTTTTTCTCCCAACTGACCATGTTGGAGCCCGGACAAATGTCTCGGATTTTTTGAGAAGATATATCACTAAATTTAGATCCGCCTGAGTCATTGCATTTCCATTTCCCTGCTCAGATTCTGATTTATTTACTCACAGAGGAACGCAGAATAGTTTCAGTGAAATCTAATCTAAAGGATGCTACAAAAGGGCACAAAAACACTGATTAAAGTCTGACCTCTGGTCATGATTGGCCTTATCAGGGGATTGTACCAGCTCAGGGCAAGAATTCATTCATGTTTGATGAGTGTGTTTAGCTGTTCAGAGCTGCAGGAATCCAAAAGCTCTCCTCTCATTAACTCAGTCCAGCTGGAAAAGAATCTCCAGTCCATCTTAAAATAATCTGTGATTTTTCTTTCTGGCTCTCACTGGAAAGTCGTTACGTTTTTGAGGTTCCTCTTTTTATATAGTCACCAAGATTTGATCTGACGGCCGAATTAAAACAGAACTAAGTTTCGTGAAAAAGGGAAAGTTTTTAAGATGTCGAGGTTGCCAGTTTAATTAGGCCCATCCAGCTAAAACTAACAGTCTCAGCCAACAACTCTGCAATGAATCTTAACTTTATAAAGATTATAATGATGAGCTTTTGTTGAAATTGTTTTGGAGAAGATTCGATTCAATCTCATGGTCATTTTGGAGGCTTGTTAAATTATAGTGTGTTTTATGGAGAGGAATTTCTGATCCAGTGAACCCCCCCCCCCCCCCCCGCGCCTTGGGGGCTTTAAAATGTTCTTCCTACCGTTGACCTTTGACGTGACCTGAGCAATCAAGCAAACCGAGAACCTGCACCCCACTATTAGACTTCGGGGAGAAAAAGTGGGCTTTTGCATCTTCACTTTATGATCATACAACTTTGTTATTTTTAATAATTTAAGCTGTGCCATGGCAAAAAGAAACAAACAAAAAAACCAAAACAAAACATTTCGAAATCATCTTGCATCTTTGCACAGAAAAAGTTTATCTTTATGAATTTTATTGATGCTGAATTGACAAGAAAACTGTCTTGTGTGTCTAGAGTTTGTGTTTTTACAGACACGAGTGGCATTTTTAATACGCCATATGTTTTAAAGTGAGTTTGGTGTAATATTTTTCATAGAGAGCACATGGAGCTTTAGTTGAATTCAAACTGCTAACATATATATATATTTTCAGTTGGACCTCAGGGGTCAGCTCTGTGGGTTGTTGGGTGGCTGAGTAGGTAAGTAAGTAGCTGAGCGATTAAGTCACACCATTGGTCGGTCGAGTGTACGTCATGACGTTATTGACGAGGCATGTGACCAACACATACAGCTGCACGTGGTCAGCACACTTAACCTGGAAAACCAGCTGCAGCTCGAACACCTCGCGTTTTTTAAAAACAGAGTTTTGTGTTTTAGACACAACGTGACTCTTTATAAGCTGTTCTTGTCAGACATGGCTTATCAGGACAGGAAATTTCACCGTGGTTGTGCTCATTCAGTTCAGCTTATAGCCCTCAAACAAATCATATTCCATGTGGCCACAGCAGAGTCGATGCTCTGCCTGCACTGTATGAACCGCTGGAAAAACACCGGACTGTTTTCTGTGATGACTCCCAGAAAGAAGGGGAGAGACAACGTGTGAAGGTAGACAGAAGTGTCGACGTGATATAAACTTCGTTTTGATCGCAAAGCCTGATGTTACTCTAATGTGGCTGCAGACTGGAGTCTTTTAACAGTGACAAACAAGCAGATTTGTTATATCAACTCTATGAAACGTCTGTATGTCCATGCATGCATGTCCATGCCCCATCTCTCTCCCTATTTCTGCCAAGGTGATGGAAAAAAAAAATAAGATCCCGTAAGTCATTATAACGAGAAACACTGTGGTTCTAAGAACACAAACACTGAAGAGTGAACAAGAACGTTGAGCCTTTTTTCTCTGGTGTGTCAGGACTGTCAGCAGCATAAAGCCACACAGCTGATTTTTAAATTCAGTGCAAACCATGTTCATGTCAGAGTTGGCAGCTCTGGAACACATTAAAGAACATGCTAGAAACATCAGAAAGTGGATTATGACGACTCTGGCTTTATGCAACAATAAGTGTAACATCCATGATCATCTTTCTCCTTCAGACCATAAATCCTTGTTTACTGCAGTTTTTCACACTTCACAAACCACATCACAGACTTACACAGCCTTCACATGCTGTAGGAAGAGGTCTAGAAGAGTTTCCTCTTTCTTTTCTCTCTGAAGAACATTGGAAACCTCTTCATCAGCAGCAGCACTAATCAACCCTCTGAGCTCCACTGTGAGCGCGTGGATGTACGGAGAGCAATTATGCAAATGTGAGAGTGCACATGCATGTTCGTATTTACTTGTGTGTGTCTCCTGAGTGAGCTGTTCACACGCAGGAGGACGAGGCGGAACAACCGAGAGGACCGGAGAGAGCGGAGGATCACAGGGAGGAGGAGGAGGAGAGAGGGTGAGAGAGGATGAAACGAGAGGGAGAAGAGAGGAGAGAGGAGTGTTCTGACAGAGAGGTAGAAAGATGAAAAAAGAGAGATAAGAAAGGCACGGGAAAGCTGACACCTCAACACTGCTGCAGAACATCCTGCACTCAGCACAACACGACAGAAGACAGAGGACAGACTGAGAGACTGACAGACAAACAGACCAGAAGAGGCTGCAGAGGTACATATTTTACAAGAGATTTGTTTTTGCCTGATTATTACGACATTTATATTCATTGGTTGTAACTCCTGTTAATGTAAAGTCGATTTCTCTTTAAAGAGGCAGAGGTGACTAAAGCTGGATGACTAACAGGGTAAAACAGCATATACTTTGGGGGCCCTTTATACCCTTGGGGGCCCCAAAGGCCCTTGAATTAGGTCCGTTGGTTTGGGATTTGTTTGGGAATATGCACACTGAAGTTCAAAACCACACAAAACGCCTAAAGCAAGGACACTGAAGAAGAAGAAGAAAGCATTATTATTATATCATTAACCAACAGTCTGGCTCTGCTTGGGCTCAGTTCTGTTCAGTGTTTTTATTCTGTTCTATGAAACCAACAGCAAATAAAAAATGCACACATTTGGAAAAGTCAGTCAGTGTGTTATTCTCTGAAGTTCTTTCCTTTTTTCTTTATCAGAGGTCTACGACGTAGATATGTTGGGTTTTAGTGTAGCTGTGTCTCAATTCAAATACTTCCATTAGTTCACTGTCATGTAGGACCTTTGCACACTACTATGTATCACATTTGGCTTAGTGACAACAAACTTCAAAACCAACATGTTGATTCATATTTGATTCCTGGTATCAAATCTTTCAAACGAACCAAATAAACGTCTTGGTGGCTTCAATCTGACAACAGTTATTGATAAAAAATACATGCATTACTTATATCAGTATAATTCAGTGTTCCTGCAGCCACTGTAGTCACTGCAGCTGCTTCCTGGGCCACCATGTTCACAAGTTTGGGAGCCCCGCCTCTTCTGCAACATAGACAAGATGGTGACTGTCGAGGGCGAGACGTGTCCACTGTTCCACACTCAACTTTTTGGCCGTTTTGAGTACAACATCCGGGTACTCGCAGTGCACTTTGTTTTGCTATAAATGTCAATGTTAATGCACTTATGCACTCAAAAAAGTCTAAGTACAGAAGTACATGAATTGAGACGCAGCCTGTGACTTTGGTACCACAGAGCAGACAAAGTCTTTCTACCCGTGTCAATATTTGCAGGGTACATAGTCCTGAGAACATAATTCTGGATTTATTTTTTTTTATTTTTTCTTATTGTCAACATTTAGTTTCTATCATGTTATTTTCTCTTGTTCTATCTTGCTTGTTTACTTGCTTCTTATTGATGCTTCTCGCTGTTGTTCTACCAGCTTTGCTGCTGCAACACTGCAAATTTACCCGTTGTGCGATTAATAAAGGATTATCACATCGTATCTTATGTTATCTTCTCTTATCTTCTCTTATCAAATCCAAAGAAAAGAACAAAACAACAAGTGTCCTCACTGCCCAGTGGTTCCTACTGAAGACATAAATCTTCAGAAGCACCTCTAAACACATCATTTCACTTTAAAAGGAACCCACAACTCTTTTTTTTTCCTCAGAAGCCACCAAATTGATTAATCCAGCTGTGGTAGGATGTTGGTATTGTGCCAAAAACATACAACAGATCAGTCCCACTGGAACAACCTATTTAGGACATATATGCACTCAAATATCATAAGACAAATATCTGGACATCAAAACTTACAAAAGAACTTGACATAAAGGACATTAAATGCATCAAAAGTGAGAGAAAAGAAGAAAAGATCATCGACTAATTTATAACAATATGAAATAAAGATGGAACCCATGAAGAGGAAGACAACAGTCCAAAAAGCATGTTGTGTTTGTGTGTGTAAAATATGTTTCACTAGCAAATTGAAGTCATGTATGTGTAGTTATCAGTACACAGTAAACATGTGACAGAAGTTGGGTGAATAAAATACTTTTTAAGTTATCTGTCTGCGTATTTAAATGCACATTCTCAGTCTAAGCCGACTTTATTTCACCAAGATGACTGACTGCTTTCGAGGGAGTCCAGAAAATCTAACAACAAAAAAGTTCACAGTCTGTCAGTCAAGTGTTTCATGTTTAAATCTCTTTAATATTATGTAATGTAGCTTTGCAATAATGCACACTTAACATTCATGCCAGTGCAGCTTATTTGATTTCACACCGAGAAAAACTGTTCAAGAGAAAAGTAGAAATAAAGAAAAGCCCTGCAGGAAAAAAGGAAGTCTGAGGTGCCAGGAGAAGAAGAGATAAAATGACAGTTTGAGAGATAACAGGTGGACGGACACTCAGAGGTGGTAGAGTCACTATTTTCCCGTCCTCCCCTGCAGAGCAGCCGGAGGTCAGAGCCTCAGAGGGTTTGTTGTTCCGAACAGGCCGACGCTGCCGGCCCTAATCAGCTCAAACAACCAGAGCGCTCGGGCCAAGGTCCAGGCGAGGAGGCGAGGTCGAGACGGCTGTCATGGGAAAATGAGTCAACCAGGGCGACACCGTGGAAGAGAAGGAACCGCAGCGACCGTCGGCAGAGCCTCGCAGGGCGTCAGGGTGCAGCGGAGAACTGATAAATGGCTTCGAGGCTGCTTCCTTTGTGCCTTCAGACTGCAGATTTAAACAAGTAGAGAGCTAAAAGTCACTGACACGTCAGTGCTGCGTCCGTCCAGTTCTGAAAGGCTGAATCTGAGTCACTGAGTTAATATTTTTGTTATTAAAATAAATGAAAATGCTGCTGCTTTTTGTTGGTCAGCTTGATTAAAAAAACATTGTTTATAGCAACACAAAATGAATCTCCAACTATCCAAAATTATGAGCGAGACTTTTGTATCCATTAAATTTTGAAGATCTTCTTTCCAGTTTAACCTGCACTGTGTAAGAATCTGAAGCAATTTACATATTAATCACTTTATATTTCCAATGTGTGAACAGATTGTAATGTAACGTAAAGTTAGACCTTCCTGACTTTAAAAACCGACAGCGCCAACAGTGTACAACACTGGCTAATGTTAGCTTAAGGCTAATTTATGCTCCTTTTACATCTGTTTCAAATGATATACCGTCACTGCCTTCCATGCATCCTTCATGTTGGCATGGACGTTGAGCAATGCATCAACTATGGGGCGCTGCTCAGAGTCAAAAGTTACCCCAAAGAAGAGGAGGAGTGAAGAGGTAATGCTACATTTCATCTGTCCCTTTAAGCTTTCAGATAACGTGCAGAAATACAGACAGATTGAACGCAGAGTACGGACTGAGAGCTCCAGACATAAACGTATATGCACATCTAAGATTTAGCATAAATTAGCCTTTAAAAATGGAGTTTGCAAATGTCACCAAACAACCGTCACCCTCCACAACTCACACAACACAAAGTCCAAAATCAAAGCTAACATTAAAGCATGTGAACTATATTGTGATATTGTGGTTTTAGCTAGTTAGCTATTGTAGTAAAATGTCTGTCTTGAGAGGATAACGTCAGATAATTCATCCAGACTCATGAAGATGATCTGGTTGCTTGCAGGCTGCTTTGACAGCTGGGGTTGTGGGGCGACCATCATCGGGTCCACGCAGCTGGGAGTCACAGCTGGCTGAATCACAGCTGGCTGGCTATACTTGCTCATAAAGCATTATCACTGGCAAAATACTCTCTGATTGGACAAGTTAGTTGGCCAGTTTACTAAATTACTTCACCAGCTAACGTGATCCATGATGCTAACTTCTGTATTAAGACAAACAGATTTTGGCAACAATAAATGATGTAAAGGAACAAAGCAAAGGTGTACAACTAATGATTTGTTTCTACTTCTACTAGCCAAGAGTGAAGCAAGACAGAGCAGCCAACCAGCTAACTGTAGCCTCACCCCAGCTGGGGTTGGCTGGTTGGCCGTGGTTTAGCTGTGCAGCGTAGATCTGGTGCTGGTTGTTTTATATAACGTTAAATGATAAAGTAATTTCCAAATTCAAAAGCTACAGGGCTCAACAATAAGGACAGCCCGCTTGTTCTGAGCAACTAAAATGTCATATTGGGCAACTAAATCCAGCAACTATTTGCCTGATCAGACAAGAACTATTAACTATTAAACTATTTCAAGATTCAACACGTTTATTGTCACAATAGTTCTACAAGTGCAACTGTGGGAAAAAAAACTTTTACTTTGAAAAAATAAAGTGAGTAATAATAATATTTTGATAATCCATTAATGATTAAAGTAAATGTTCATGGAAAAATGGAAGTAAATACTGTTTTCAGCCTCTCAAATGTGGAGATTTCCTGCTTTTCTCCATTTATTATCATATTAAACTGAATATCTTGGATTTAGACTGACAAAACATGACATTTAAAGACATAATCTTGGACTTTAAGAAACTGGGATCAACACTTTGATATGTGATAATTGAATGTAAGATTGTGTTTTGTATGTTTTGTCTGGACCCCATAGACTACTGTCGTTCTTGGCTGTCAGCTAAAAAGGATCCTTTTAAAATAACAAATAAACGAAATAAACTTTTCACTATTTTCTGACAACATTTAGATGTTGCGGCCCCAGACTAACAATGACGACTAGCTTTAGTCTTTGTTGTTATTTGATAACCACTAATAAATAAAACAATTTGCACAGGGGCGAGTAAAAATTTCCTTCAGGCATGTACATTTCTGACCCACTTGCCCAGCTGGTCAAGTAAAAGAAAACCCACTAACACTGAACCTGAGGTGGTTCGTATCATGAAGCAATAGGTCCAAAAAAATAAAGGAACATTACAGTGACGTTATTCTAAATATGATTTGTATGAATGAGCCTTATGGCACGTTCTGTTGATCAGAGTGCTGTAAAACTCTCTTACAATATGTGCCGTCACTTTTTGGTTCATAATATCGCCTCAGAGTTTTTAATCAAAGCCGACCCAGGTCGCCGAGAAGAGAGAAAGTAAAAGAGCGAAGATATGTGAGAGCTGCTGCTGGATCATCTTTATATAAACAGTTTAAAACATATCTGCATATTTACATAAACATGATGAAATTATTTATTAAATGTGCACGTAGGCGGACGCTTGATTGCTGAAGTAAATGTCAGATTATATAATGGACAAGTTTCTGTATGTGTGTGTATAGTTAACATGATAACTGAGAGTCTTTCTCTCAGCCCTCCCACTCTCAGAGGCTCTTTTCACTGAAATATGTCAGCCAATGAAAAACACATTTAAATCCAACAACATAAATGTCATTAAACAGAAAGTTGTGCTGGAAACGTTAAACTGCAACTTCATCACCAACATGTCAAGTACAAACACATGCCCACATAAACATTACAAGGTATATGAGCATGTTAAATCTGTTTTAAACTTTAAATAAGTCTGTCTTCAATAAGACTTTGTTTAAAACCTGTCAGATCGTCTGACTGCTCATGTCTGTTTTGCGCTGTCAGATTTCTTTTTAGTGATCCTGCTGTTTGCCAGGTGGACGGTTTGATTGGCAAAATATTTCTTATTTCAGGACCACATGCCAGGTTTGGAACAAGGCTGTAATTTGATAAACAAGCAGGTACACCCAACAGTTAATACCATGCTGTCACCGGCTTCAATTAAATCATTGCAAAGTTCAGTTCCTGCAAAAGTCTCGGTGTGTTTGCACAGGAGCAGGCTGAGAATGTACAATAATGTGTTAAATAAGGGCTGTGAAGTGAGGAAAAACCAGACACTGACTTTTAAATTAGACTAATATCATGTCCGGGTGCTTAAGTTTAAGCTTTTTGGTGATCTGACTGGATGATCTTTGAGAGAAAAGTTAAAATATTGTGAACTTTGAATGCAGCAGCCAGGTGTTGACTGTGAGCGGAGTGCGATCCCTGAGGGAGCGCTACCATGAGGTTCAGATCAGAGAGTCTTTGACTGCTCTCTAACACTGTACCAGACAGCCAGCGTGACGTGAGCAGCATGTTAGAGGAGCAGCAGTGACAGTTTCAGCCGTCCCTCTGTGTCGATGCATTCAGGCAAAGTTTGGAGTGTAGGCCATCTGTGTTTTAGAAGAACTCAGGAAAACAAAACAAAATCACTGCAGCTATGAGCATAAAGTGTATTATTAGCGCTTCTGGGCATGTTTACATGAGCAGAGTGCAAGTAAACACAAGCTTTTACATTATAAGTTAAGATGAGAGTGATACATACTGTACACACTCAACAAAACGCACACTTTTGTTTTTGCTCCCAGAGTTGAAGTAAAAGACCTAAGGCTTCTTCTGTGCACACAAAAGATTTATTTCTCTTCTTACAAAACTTAACTAAAACATAAAACTTCTCCTTTGCAAAGATAATCCATCCACCTGACAGACGTGGCACACAGAGCTCTGGACTGGTCAAAATAAAATGACACTTCAAAATGTAAAGTTTTATTAATAATATTATTAATTTAACTCTTTTTAGAGAGTCAGTACTTCAACACTAATTTAGTTTTTCTCAACTCTTTTCATGTAGTGTTAGAGATTAACTTCTGAATTCCAAAAAATACTTGGAAAATAAAATTGAAATAAAATAAAAAAGCCATGCTTGGTTAAAACACATTTACAGCTGGAAACGCTGCTTAAGTTAGCATTAGCCTGCTTAGCTTATTTAACAGCTCAAACTGTCTCTCAGAGCATAACATAATTGTAACAGATACCTTTTTTTCACCAGGAGGACAAAGTCATGACCTGCACTACTCTGCCTCTGATTGGCTATTACTTCCATCGTTGGTTGGGTTGGTTAATTTTAGGCACAAAGAGTGATTGGTCGGGCTTTGGGTGAGAATATCAGGATAAACTAGTCAGAGGCAGAGTTGGACGGGTAAATACTTTGCCCTCCTGAGAAAAAAAGTGGCCTATGTAGCTCTTTGTGAAATAGCCACGGTTCAGTGCCTAATAAATGTCTTTTCTTTAAAGATAAAACTGCACGTTACTGTGTCCTGTTACTGTAAGCAGTCCAAAGCACCTGCGCAACAATCCTGCTGTTTAATCAGTACCTGTCAGCTGGACGGATTATATTAGCAGAGGAAAGTGCTCACTAAAACACATTTGAACACATTTGTGAATAAAAAAATGAGAGAAATAAACCTTTTGTGTGCACAGAAGAAGGTTTAGATATTTTTACTTAAACTGCATCATGTACAGAGCCACGGTCAGGTGGAATTTATTGCCACTGCATATTATTCAAGAGGATACTAAAGACTATTGTTTAAGGAAGCACAGACGAGGAAAATAGTGCAAAAATAGAACGTAAACCTGGTGAGAGCAGGGAATGCAAAAGGTTTTTTGTGCCCTGTTTCTTGGAATTAAATGTGTGAAAGCAGAGGATGGATAAATATTTTACTTGAGGTCATTCTGATTATGATTTATGTTCTCTATGAGGGTTGTGGTGTGTATAAGTGTGCATGAGTGTTAATAATCCCAATAAAGACATAAAGACATAAAAACCATGAAACAAAAATCTACAGGAGACGTCTGTCCTGTCCTGCTCTTAAAGTTTATTTGGCCTGAAAATCTCTGTGAAGTATTAGAATCCATAAGCTGGAGTTCAGTTTGCACCTGAGCACTGAAGCATATTTTTTTGCAGGCTGACTAGATAGATGTATTCCATATGTCTTACATTTGTTGTTTGAATGTTTTTGCACCGTGCTGCAACAAACAATTTACATCACTGTGTAAATAAAATGACCCAGATTCTGATCTGTTTGGATGTGACGCACTTTAAGAACATTTCACATGTACGAATGTTCCATGTTTGTCAAAGCCTCGGCGCCGCCTGTGAAAAATACATTCCACTAGATCAACGGATAAAAAAATTCAAACTGAAGGCCAGTCACATCCACTTAAACTCCACTCTGACAATGATAGATTGGTGCTGCTGTTCCCATGGTGCCCGTCTGCAGAACGGGTTATTACTTTTCACTAATGCTGCATCTGCTCCAAGCAGGCTGAGCTGCAGCGTTTATGCTAAACTGCAACATTATTTTCACAGAAAAGATGAACTAAGTGGCCTGTCAACAATGAACAACTCCTTAATGGACACTTTGTTACAGTTTGTGGTTACTGAATTGTAAGCAGACCCACAGAGCAAGTCGACGGTGGCACGTGTCTCTGACAAGCTCATGAAGTGGGGAGTCCTGAAGTGCACCTGTCTGCACACTTTTAACAAGTCTGCACCCTACAGCCTCGAAAGAACTGCCCAAGGTTCACACCAATCTAATGTTAAAACAAGGATGATAAGACAAATCCAAAATAATCAAGAAAAGTTGCAAGATTCAAGTTTCTATGCAAGTAACAGCAATATAAAGTATGTTTGCTGTGGAGTTGAGGAGGAAAGACGGTTCACGAACAACAGATCAGTTCTTACTTTGTCAGACCTCAAAGGACAAAAAACATGATCTGCCTTATGTGCTAACAAGGAGTTTCATGTTAAACACCTCCATGAGACCATCAAAAGTTCTGTGTCAAGTTCACTGCATTTCCTGCGCGTCTCTTTATCATATGCTGCTCTCTCAGTCATCAAAACTTTACAAACCCCTGATTTAGACCAAACTTGGCGACATGAGCACTTTGAAGAAAGAGAACACTTGGACAGTGACTGATGACATTTTACAAGTCTGCAAAAAACAAGTAGAGAGAAGAACGCATATTGAAAAGCTAGGCCACTGACAATTTGGAGACTCGAGTTCATCTGGCGGACATGTCTTCATGTCCGAGGAAAGTGAAGAACAACAGCACTTTCTTAAACTTTCTAACAAAGCAAAGTTCTGTGAGGAGGTTATATAAGCTGGTGAACTGAAAGCCGTTACATTCGACTCGGTCTGAATGAGCGAGTTAAATAAATTGACCCTTGCAATTGCAGCAGCACCTGACGTCTCTCGGGGATAAATGTGCGGCACTGTGCGCGTGTGAAGGATTGGATATGAATGTTGTTTATACACAAAACGAAGCTTAGAATGAGTTTTTATTGGAGAAACTATTGTGTTATCGCCTCAGAGAATGTTTCCCTCAGCACAGATTCGACAGGCACGACCATTTTAAATAGAGAAACTGACATCGGGGCTCAAAGAATTTCATTTCTGTTTGTTCCGATCCAGAGAGTTTAGTGTCACATTGTCTAAATGCTGTTTCGCCGGCTTTCCAGCCCACCAGGAAAAGGATTATGTGGGAATCAGAGAGCGATAAATACACACAGCAGTATATCACTTTATCCACATACCATTTATTTAGTGACGCTCGCACCAGTCACAACTCAGCGTGGGCTGCCCTGCCTTCACCTTTAACTGTCTCGCTGGCTTTGACTCCAGTTTTTTTGGTGTATCACAGTTTAAAATCTCTTTCTGAGACCTTTTAGCCCGCTGACAACATTCAGAGGGAAACAGTGTGATCGACACTTCCAGCAGAGGAGACCAGACTTCCCTTCCAGTGACCCAAGCTAATAATTTTATCTGGTTTAGTGAACAAAGGTCTAAACACTGATTTGGGGTTTGCAGGTCTCCCTGCAGAAGAGGAAGAGAAAACAGAAACTGAGAAAGAGTAAGTGTTTGGTTTTAATGCAACTGTTTCATCCTATATATCAGATAAATGTACAGATAAACAGATGGTTTGTCTGCATATACAATGGAGTCATTTGGAAAAGGGCCATGTAGGTCACCAGCAGAGTCCATGGACAAGGTCTCAGTGTACAAAGTCCAGTCACACTAATAAGAAATAACAAGCTGTACTTTGTGTCAAATTAGACTAAAACTACAAACAGTATGTTCAGTATTAGATCCAGGCCCGGTTCCAGAACAAAAAGTGCATCTGAAATTAATGTGGGTGTTCTTGTGTTTACAGTGCAGGCCGGCAACAGAAATGAAAAATGGGTGTTATCCGTCCAAGTGGGGTCCCTGAGGCCCAGGATCATGACTTTTTTCAGCAATAATTTTCTTTAAGTGTCAGAAAAGCACCAACGGTATGTTAAGAATTCTGGAGCCTCTAGCTTCATTAAACAGCCTGAAAACAACACCAGGCTGCTGCAGTCTAACCATACAGAGTGCACACACGTCAGACTGGTCAGTTATAACTTGTGTTTATGCATTTTTATGAGGGTTACGATGGCTCATTATTGCCTCTCCAACCTTACAAACACTTTACAAATGTATTACAAACACGTAACATCAATTACTAAAGCGTGTGACCACGTACGAGGTGAGGTACATTAGAATTATTGCTGATATAATGTTCGTCTGAACCGATGTAATCATCACTAGATATCAGCACAGGTGAGTCTGCCTGCAGCCCATTTCTGCCTTCGATGATGCCATTGTGGCAGCTGCATGTCATCAGCCAGGAACAACCAATCACTTTAATCTCTTTTCTTTTTTTTTTTTTTTACTTCTATTGTTATTATAACTACCCGATACTATGATTGACATGGTTGTTTCAGAGCGATGAGACCAGTGATGTGACTGGCTGAGAGATTTTTTAATAATCACCACACCTGCTGATCTATATTCACCTTCACCCAGCACTTATGGATGTTGCGCTGCTGCACATACATGAACCAAACTAGAAGACATGCATGGAGACCATCTGTGTGCTTTGAATATGCAGTCCCAAATGTGTACATGGACTGCTGTGGACACCACAGATGTGGGACCTACCCTTTGCAACTGAGGGTGCAATACATGCACCATCATAGAACCAGGCCTGTATTAGACCCTTATTAGTCTTTATTAGAGAGTAATTAGAGACACATTACAGCAGAACTGTGCTATAAACTAAAATGAAATCACATATCTGCTACTTGAGACAAACCTTCTTTGGCTGGTCTTATACAGATGGTAGAGGAGCCAAGACTGACGTCATCAAATCACATATTTTAAAATAAAGCAAGATCAAAGTCATACTAAAGATCTGAGCATTTTCAAGGTTCTATGTGGCACAATTACAGTTTGACAAACTCATTTTCCTGTGGAAGAAGCAGAGTTCATCACCTCTATGGCTGTTGAAGAAAAGCAGGAGAAGGGACGTTTCTTAGCTGAACCACTTCAAGCACATCACCCGTTGCCAGCAAGGGCAAAGTGACGGAGAAAGACCCTTCGTCGGGCTCAGTGATCCTGTAGCTATGGCGACTATACAGTAAATCATCACAAGGGACGACACTCCCCCTGTGAAGGGCTATCAGACTCCTCATCTCATGATGAAAGCTCATCATAAACGTCTTTGAAGAAATAAAGTCAGAACGGAAAAGAAGAGAACATCACCCAGCCCCTCTCTCCCCTCATTAGCAAAGATCTTATGAGTGGACCCTTGAGACACTGTCAGTTGTCTGTCCAATGTTTTAGTTCAAATACTGTATCTGGATATCAATTAGATGGATTGCCATGAATCAGAATGACTTTGATTAATCTGACTTTTAGTTTAGTGCCACCAACAGGTCAACAGGTTCACTTCACGATAGAAGACTTCCTGTCAGCACCTAAAGTGCCTCTTTAGGTTGTTTTAGGATTGTAATCTTTTAAATTACCTTTATTGGTCATTTTACCTCAGATTTTTACTTTTCTTTTTTCTTTCTTTGGTTTCAGTTTGATAATTGTTTATAACTCATTGCCTCCACAAAAGAGGTTATGTTTCAGTACCGTTTGTTTGTCAGCATGATTATGGAGAAAATACTGACCCAGTTTTCATTAAACTTGCTGGAAGGGTAAAGTAGGGACAGGAGGAACAGAGTGGATACACAAAATATTTTTCACTTGAGCAAAGGTCTTCACTCTCCAAGTGCCCTTCTAGTTGTTGTTGGTTCCTGTTAGCCAGGATTTTAAAATCTAAAATATACCCTGCATGCCCGCGAAGCTCCTGCTTAAGGCTGAAACGTGCATCTCCGAGCTACATATAGATGTAAATGCAAAGAGTTATTCAGAGACATTTGGTGGCTGCCTCTTGTTTACATTTAGTCTCCAACCTGTTTTGAAAATAAATAAATAAAAACTGCTTTAACCTCTAATTTCTTGGAAAATAGGTGGCAATTACCAAATAATATATTTGAAATAAATTTCTTATAGAAATTACCTCCAAATTTCATGGTTAAGTATGTGATAATTGGCAAGTGCTGTGTTCATGTAGTGGTTGGTAATTACCAAGAAATATATTTGAAATGTCTTACCTGCAAATTTCATGGCAAGTTTGTGATAATTAATTAATTATGATACTTGCATTTTGAGTAAATTTGCAGGTAGTTTCAAAGAAAGTTCAAACATGTGAAATAGTAAAAACCACCTACTCGTATTAAAACGCAGCTGCTAGTTATCACACAATTACCATGAAACTGGGTAATTTGCAGGTAAATTCAAAGAAATTTCAAATATGTTACTTGGTAATTACCACCCACTACATGACAATGGTTCTTGATAATTATCACATACATAACCATGAAATCAGGGGGTATGGCCATCATACAGAGGATAAACCCTTTTGATTTATGTAAGAACCTTTCCTCAGTTGCCACCCTCAAACATTACACTTTTTGCCCCCATAGTGGCAAAAGACTCAGACTAACAAGTTCTGTCCATTTGTCATCTAACCAATAATTTAGCTTTATTCTAACTTAATGTTATTAGTTTATTGAACAGAGAGAATGATCATTACTCTTTAACCAGAGTCAGAGTCTGGCTAATTTTCATCTGCAGTCTCTGGCCAGATGTTAGACGTGCGCGTAATGAACTTCAGTTTGTTTGCATGTCTGCAGACTCGACAGACTCGGGTACATCCTCATTCCACCGCACTGTTTTGAGTAAACAAAGGCTTTTCCTTTCAATTTTTCCAAACATGACAAGCACATCTCAGCCCAGTGGAGCACAGGTTCATCCAGCAATTCACTCAGAAATATTGATCAGTCAATTCATCCATCCAAATATTCACCCATCCATCTCTGTGTCCACCCACTGAAATGTCCAACCATCCATTCATCCAGCTTAATTGCCATCTGTCTCCGCTCACCCACGATATCTATTCATCTACCAATCAGTTCAAATGCCCGTCCGTTTATCCACCCATCCATCTATCTGTCTGCAGCCGGGGACATCTGTATAAGACGGACGGCAGGGAGACAAAATAAATAAGATAAAGAAAGTGGATAGAGGTCTGAGACGGAGGGAGTTTGGTGGAAAGTTGTGTGTTTGTGTGCAGGATACTTAGAGAATAGAAGAAGGGGAAAAGAGAGACGGTGCTGAAAGGAGGACGGTCGGATGATGGTCTCAGAGGGCGGACAGTGTTTGTGTTGACCACTCATCAGTATTCTCCACCCTTCTCCTCTGCCTCTGTGTGTCAACAGAAAGCATCCTCTCTTAGCCTCCTCGTTTCTTCTTCGTCTCTTGTATTCCCGTCATGCTCGCCGCCCTTCCTAACCTTTGCTGTGCTAATGTCTTCAGGGGCATCAGTTCACTCTGTAAGGACTTTAGCAGGCTTTACCTCTCAACCGCCACGTTACCGGGATCTCTGCAGAGCAGGGAGTGAGGGAGAGTTCAGCCCGCAGAGGTGCAAAGGATTTACTTCCAAAAAATAATGAGAAGATGCAGTGAGTTCAAACTGTCGAACGCGCTGCCTGGAACATTTAAACCCTGTTGTGTACAACAGCCAAGTGAAATAGGAGCCACTAAGCTTTATGTAACTGAATGACTGATGATGTCATCAAGATGCAAACGACATAATCTGGTGACTTTTAGCAACTTTTGGAGCTAGTGCTAGCTGCCTTCATTGTTAACTCTTTCCCCGCCATTGACCAGATTTCTAATCAATTGCTGTTTTCACTGCGAGGTGGTGGGGGACACTGTAATGGATCATCTGTCAAAAAAAATTTTACTCTAAGAAGAAGAGAACCGCTTGAATTGAGCAGCAGCAGAAGAAGCAGTTGATGTTATCTAGCCCGGACACAGAGCGGAACTGTTTGTGCTGCAGCCCCCCGACCTCCACAGCAGCCGGGACACAGCGAGGCTGCTCACACCGCAGCCCCTGGGACTCACGCCACAGCCGGGGCAGAGAGCGCTCCAGCCCCTGGGCCTCTTGGACAGAGTGTTTCGGGCAGAGGGTGGGGACACACACACCAAATGTTAACCACACTGTTGACAATGATGTCACACACATAATATGAATATTACGTGTATTATATTTTGTCAAAAATGCTGGCACTGGCTGGCGACTTTTTAAAAAAACGCAGGTAAAGAGTTAAAGAGTTGGAAAAACTGTTCCTGATTTGGGCTTGACCCTGGAGACAAATATTAATAACAGGTGTAAATGTAATCGGGTTAAATCATATTGAGATATAATCTGGATACAAGACGCATTTTAATGCTAAGGAGGGCAAAGATTCAGTCAGCAGTTTAAACAGATACTTTGCATATTTTCAGCCAGCTTTGTATTATTAGTATATGCTAAAATAATGTTTAACTTCCCTCCACATCACTTGCACCCAGAGGTGCATTTACCAGTGGACTTGGAGTCAGTTGGAGTGGACATAAATCTGAGTTTGCATGTGGCTACACTTATTGGCGAACATAAAAAACAAATGTTAATGTGGGAATGAAAAAAGTCAACCACATATTGAAAGTTTTACAAGAGAAAAGCGGTGCAAGAAGAGTGAGTTTAGAATTAGTATGTAACTATTTACTCTGCTGTATATTTTCCTCAGTCTGAAACTGTATAAACTCTCAAGTGAAAAGAAGTGTAGACTGAGGTTAGCGGGGTTCTTCCCCCCCTGACTACACCCTGCCTCACCCTCTGATTTCCAAACAAACAGAGTGATTTGGGAGTGTTTGCCACTTTAAATACCCAGCTAAAGCAGATTCCCTCCTAACCTCCAGGTGACTTCATTATCTGCTCCTAAACATGTTTCAAGTGAAACTACTTCACCGCTACTAACACCTCAGATCCTCTGAATACCTCTAAAGCTGACCTGATTCTGAATTTAAATCACAGGATACATGTTCACACACACACACACTTTGTACACACACACACTGTGCAGAAGTTCAGGAGGAGCATCGGCTTTCCCGGGAATTCTTTCAAACCTCTTTACTTCCCATTTCTTTTTCTGCTCAGCTTTTAACATTAAGAAAAACAGGAAATAATAAAAATCATTAAAAAAGATTCAGTGGTCAAACTGAAACGGAAGTGAAGAGTTAGCAAAATCCCAAAGAAACCGCCTCCCTTCCTCAGGGCTTTTTAACTCTTTCTGCATTTTCCTCAAGTCCACAGCTCTGCAGACTTTTTTTTAAAAGTGGAATTGCATATCATAAAAAAGAAAATGGACACAATACAAAGGGACACTCCACTCAAAATCAAAAATACATATTTTTACCTGTGATGTTTTTGGTGTGAGTTGCAGAGTTTTGGAGACATCAGCTGTAGAGATGTCTGCCTTAACTCCAATTTAATGAAACTAAAGGGCACTTGGCTTCTAGTGCTCAAAGCATCAAAAACACAAAAGCAATGTCTCTTTCCAGACATCATGACCCGGTTAATCAAGATAATCCACAGACCTTGTTGTGAGCAGGAACTACTTTCTCTCTGCAGCAGAATTTATCAGAACTTTAAAAATAATCACACATCTTGTTAATCATCACACGTGTAGCTGTTTGTCTTCTGATGGCAGAATTTTAACTCCAAATATGTTGACAGGAAAAGAACACTTATTTAAAATACACACATTCAACAAATCAAACACTCCCTGCAAACATCCAAACTGCACCAACAAACGATAAATTATAGATTTTATAGTCTTTAATATGTACATGTCATTATCATCAAATCTAAATCCATGCCTGCATGTATAAACACATTCTATCATATCCACCTACTTGATGTATATAAATATTGATGCCAGCAGTCTGTGAACTCATTGCACTGTTGTATATTTGTTTACAGTTTGACAGTTTGTATACACACATTAATGTATGCTGTCGTTCATTTTTGCTTTTGTATCTTATTTCATCAACTCACTAAATAAATATACTTGTTTACCTTTGTTCAGCTTCGTTCTCCTTGTTCTTTGCTGTTTGTCTATTTCTGTACATGTACGCTGGAAGAAAAAACAATCTTTGTATGTTTACACAATAAAGCTGATTCTAGTTCTGAGATGTCTCACACTTTACTGTGCAAATAAATGAGTCTGTGCAGGTTCCAAACCTCCTACAGCGTTCACAACCTCAGCTACAGTGATGTCACAGGTGATGTCGATAAGAGGCTGAGGGTTCAGCGCTCAGGGTTCAGGACGGACATCAGAACAGGGTCTGGACCGGCTGTATGAGGGTTCTTAAGCTGTATTTGTTGTCCCCTCTGTTTCTATAAAAATAGCAAAAAAACCCCAAACAAATTATAAGCAATTATTATGTGACGACTGCTTAACTGTTGTTTCAGGACCATGGACAGAGCTGAGAGACACAAACAGCTGTTTCTACACGTTCCCTGTTTGTTTTGACAGAATCGTTCATAAAGTCAAACCAATATTTAGTGCTGTGCTAACGCTACGTTCTTATGTGAATACACTGATTAACAAATATATTCTTTGATTTTGAAGTAGCAGCTTTATATTTCTGACTCCACTGTATGGTTAAATAAATGTATTTTATTTTTCACAAGTCCTTCAGTCACTTTTCGCTACTCACAGCTAACGTCAGTTCGTACTGCCAACATGTGTCCAAAAAGCATATAATTTGAATTCAAAGAAGGCTGAATTACTTTGAAAGCATAAAATTATTTTTTAAAATGTTGATTTGTGCCTACTTATTACAGTGCTAACGCTATGACACTACTGCACATACTGTAAGGCAATAAAAGTGTAAGATATCAGTCTGGTCTCACTCCCAACACGGCAAATACGACAGCTTGGTCAGTCAGGACCTGCTTGGCAGTAGCAAGTAAAATGCTGACTGGGCAAGTGGTAAAAAACAGAAACTATGAAACTACTATTTTGATAATTGATTACTGTTAAAGTAATTTTTGCATGCAAAAATGGCAAAAAATTGTGTTTTTACTTTATCAGCTTTAGATTTTATTTGTTCATTATCATACTAATCTAAATATCTTTGTATTTTAAACAGACAAAATGAGACTTTTAAAGAAATCATCTTAGGCTTTGGATGGACATTTTTCACTGTTTTCTGTCACTTTCTATACGTAGATGTTACATGACATCACTTATTTTACACAAACCAGTTTTCATATGTCAACTGATGCAACTAACATACTCATTTTAACCCAAACGATGGTCTCTTCTAAACCTAACCAAGTAGTTTTTGTGCCTTTATTTTGAAAGTCTACCTGGATGTTGTTTATCTATTACTGCGATCTTCACTCTGGAGCCCTGCATGTGCAAAAGAGATGCCAGAGGGTTACCGACAGCATCAGAGTTTACAGCGTAGGGCCACTGACCAAACTGCTGTATTTGATGATTTGGGAGTCAGAACATGTTGAAAATGATCACGTGTGTATCTGAAAACTACTGTCAGACACTAAGAATAAAAATCTGAGCCTGTCAGTGGCAAAAATAAGCACAAACATGAAGCAAACAAACAAGCGTCACCTGCTCTGAGCGCTCTGTGGGTGTTTGGATGCGTGTCACTCTGGGCTCTGTTTCTATCACTGTTGTCCTCTCCCATCACTGTTAGTTTTGTGGTTGTTTTTTGTGTGGTTTTGTTCTTTCACCCTCCCTCATCAGTCAACCGACAACACATGTGGTCCAGAGAATATTTTGTACTAAGTTCATCCTTTTAATGCCTCATTGAAATGTTCTCCCTGTGCATTTTTGTAAGCTTCCATGTTTTATCACTGCTAAACAAAAAAAAATGCTCAACTGGGAGAATCTCAGTTGACTTCGGGGTCTCTGACTAATGATTTGAATCGTCAACCATCGGGGGGCAGCCCTGTTTACTACTCAGACTAAACATACACTGTTGTCCAGAAATACATGAAAATAGATACAAAATATTAAATAAATCATCTTGTGAGAGCCCTCCATGCATCAAACAGATGTCAAATAAGCCAAAGTACACAGAGACCTTATCTGTGAGTTGCAGATGAAACATGAGCACCAAAACACTATTATAACCAGACTTTCTTTCCTTTTGTATGCATTATTTGTGAATTATGATCATTTACATGCATGTGGCTGCCTCCACTCAAACCTCCTGATGGCATTGATTTGCAATTAGGCTGACGTTGAGATTCATCACAGGTGATAATTAGCGCGCTCATCACTGTATCTCATATTGAAAAGTTGACATTTATCTCTCTGTGACTGATTAAAGAGATCAGCATTGTTATTTATTCCTTTTCAAAGCATCGCTTCATAAGTAGAGCATCAGTACAGGATCATTAACATACAGACAGCTGGAGTTTATGCTGCTGTCACTTGATACCAGAAACAGAGTGACGTCTCGCTGGATCAACTGGATCAGTGACATCAAATATCATGTTTATTTATGCATGCATACGGCATCGCAAAGTAACACATGAGAAATTTATCAAAAGAGACTTTTTTTGAGGACACGTTCTCTCAGATTTGCATCCAAAGAAGACCTTAAAGAACCTGTTCAACCATGAAACAAGACTTTTCCTCTATGCCGTCACATTTCTGACTACAACAAAAAATTATCCATGTGTCCTCCAGATTCACGAGTGCTTTTCTTACCTCGTGGTTCTAGTGATACAAAAAGTATCTAACAAACTAACACTGGTATGTAACTAAAGACAGGAGACATGAGACAAAGTCAGCAGAGACTCTTGAAAAAAGACAAACTTAAAAAACTATCTACAGAATAGAGACCAGTTCAAAGAAAAACTTGAATCTGAGATAAAGTCAATAAAAAAGAAAAAGTTTGCAGAGGATTATCACAGGGGACAGGTACATTCCTGCAGAAATCCAGCCTACCATCACAGCACTCCTTTTAAAAGACTGTCTGCAGTGAGCAAATGTTTGATGCATTTGTACGTGTATTTATTCTAACACATGGGGAGGAGGGTGGCAAAATCACAGGGGGTCCCCCAAAGCTTTGTCTGCTCTGAGTTTGTCAAAATTAGATTTGATAGTGTGAACTAAAATCACAATTTATACAAAAGTCTGTAAACAAAACTTTGAAAATGACTGTACATTATTGTAAATAGTAGAAACTATACTGAGTTGTTAAAAGAAAAATGTTAAGATTAGATGAGAAAAGAGATGTTTAGCAAAGATAAAGGTTCTAAGAATGAGAAAGACCTCCAGTGATGGATTCATTGTAAGTGTGATTGATTTGTTCACCACTGTTTTGAAGCCTGGAGGGTGGGTGGAGCTGGTGGATGACGTACGGTGACTCGGGTGGGGCTTCGTTTTGGCTCCTCTGTTCAGCAGGAAATAATGTCGACCTGCTTGTTTCTTGTATTACAGCCAAAAAGTCACTAAAATATGTTTCTGAAAACACAACAGGTGAGAATTTGTTAATGTAGCAACAGAATTTTGATCCATATTTGATCAACACTGCCTTGTTTTACAATTTGATCTGAGTTTTGGAAGCCTCTGTTGGAAACTGGAAACAAAATAGCGGCACTGTAATGTTTGCCTTTTGTGCTGAAACACACCATTTCTCTCAGTCTGAAACAAATGATTTTATGTCCTGTATGTGATTACAGTTACAGAGAAAATGAAATGAAACTGGAGGTGTGTCCCAAATCGAGTACACTTGTACTGAGTTGCACAGTATGCAATTTTCGACAGGTTAGTACTGTCTCAAATCAAACACTGCTGTTGCGCACTTACCGGAAATGATGCAATAGCTTCTTCTTCTTCTATCTTTTAAAGTCTGATTGCAGCTCACCGTTTTAGCTCTGTTGCCGACACCTGACATTTGTTTTTACATTTTTCTTATCAAAGCGAGCGTGTTTTGTTGATATTGTTTTGTTTTGTGTGTACGATGAGTGTCTTCAAGATATTTACGCCGGTATCAACTCCGTAAACATCTGACATCATTACTGATACCTTTATCCAACAACGGTATCGCGCAAAAAAATCAAATGAATTACTTATATCAGTATAAGGACGAAATGTCCACCGTGCTGTCCTCGCTGCCCATGTCGCTGCCGCTCATCTCCACCGCTGCCATTTGAAAAATAGTAATGTACTTCCGCTACGTCACTAAGATGGCGGCCGTTGAGTGTGGAAAGTGTCCAGCGATCCACACTCAATTTTCCAGCCGTTTGAGTGCACCAATGCAGTGCGCATAGTGCACTAGATTTTCGCACACTGCTCAGTGTGAACGCACTTACGTACTCAAAATATTAAGTGTAAGTGCAGAAGTACGCGATTTGGGACACACCACGGGTAATTTTGTTTGGTTCATTTGAAGAAAGATGAAAAAAATGATTGATGCATTAATATGTAGCTGGTCATGACTGAACTAATTTCAACCACTTTATATTTATTGTGTCGTATACAGATTCATTTTTTATAAGCTGATCAAATGTTTTGGCAAAAATCTTAATCTGAAATGTGTTTAAAGCTGCCAGATAAATGTGGTGTGAAGTTAAAAAAAACAAAAACAAAAAAACAAAAAAACAAAAACAAGTTTTCCCAAAGTGGAGAAGAAGAGAAAAAGCAGCATAAAACAGAAACTTAAGTACTTAAGTGCAGGTGCAGCTGTCAATGAAATTGTTAATTAAATCTGTTGTGCTGTTTATTTACCTCTGCATGGTTCACTCACCTGTAACACGGAGCTGCAGGAGAGAGTTTCAGTGTTTTCATGTGCAGTGAGGCGATTCTGACAGCTGGCATATCTGGACTATAAACACGGGAAAAACAAAAACACCCAAAAAATAAATGCTGCTTGAATCGGGATTTAAACTGCAAATACTTAATCCATTAAAAACAGCCTCGACTGGCCTCACTTCTTTTGGGGTTTTTTGACAGTTTTTGTTTCCTTTGGAAAGTTTCCTTTTAAAAGTTTATTACATAAATGTTTGTGGTATTCTTACATGAAATTAAAGTTACATTCACATGTGTTAAGGATTATTTTGCACTGTTTAAAGCTGCGTGCATTATGTTGATACTATAAAGTCATTTAAAGTGTATTTGCTGGTGTGGACTGGACTCTTTTGGAGTTTTGAGGTATTTTCTATTTGAGTTTGGGGGTGTTTCAAGGTGAAATGAGCTGGGGGCTGTTTGAAAATGTGTGGTTTTTGAAGAAAGGTCTGTTTAGGTGAATTTAAGATCAGAACGACAACAACATTTCTCCCCCTGAGGCGCCGTGGTTTCCACCTCACTGATCTGTCCCCACTCTTCTCCTCCTGCTCCGTCTTACTTTCTTAATTTCATTTTGCTTCGACTTTGTTTTTCTACTTCAGCAACTCTTTGCTGTTCTCACCTTAAACATCTCTTCTTCTTCAGTGAAGCAGGAAACGGTGTGTGTGTGTGTGTATGTGTGTGTGTGTGTCTGTGTCTGTGTTTGTTTGTTTGCCCGGACGGCTGTGTGATCTTTGCTTCGTCTGCCTAAATTTGGAGCGTATGAATGTGTTCATGCATGCCTGTGTTTTCAGGGAGCCAGACTGTTTTGCAAAAATGCCCGAGGACGTGTGCCTGCATGGACCATCGTTCTGTGTGTGTCTTTGTGTGTGTTTGTGTGTGTGTCCTGTGTTTTGCCCAGTGGGCGAGCAGTGCCCAGACTGGCACCTGCCCTACAGGTAAACTATAATGCCTGGTGGACACAAACACAAACACACACACACTGTATATTTGTGTGACAGAAACACACCAACACACACACACTGAGGTGCATCTCAGTGATAAGCTGAAGACAATAGTGTGTGTGTGTGTGTGTGTGTGTGTGTGTGTGTGTGTGTGTGTGTTGTGTGTGGACAATAAGAAGCTTTCTGGCCAACAGTGTCGTTTTCAGCAGAGTTCTGATTCTGTGCGAAAAAGAAACAGACCTTTAAAACTTCAGATCTTTCACTGGCAGATTTACTACACTCTTAGAAATAAGGGTTCCAAAAGGGTTCTCTATGAAGGTCTAACAGAAACATTACCCTCCTTTTTGGAAGAAAGGGTTCTTTGTAGGACCGAGGGTTCCATTAAGAACCCTTTTCATATAAGAATAATTTTTGGAAGAAAGACTTTGACTTGAAATCCTTGAAGAACTCTTTTGTGAAGGGTTCTTTGTATCACGACATAAAAGGGTTCTCCGTAAAACTCCCCAAGTGGGTTTTAGATTGGAATACAAAAGGGTTCATGGTACAACAACCTGGATGGGTTCTAGATCAAACCCTTGGAATATAAAAAGGTTCTATAAAAAGGTTTTTAGTAGAACTTGCTGGGTGGGTTCTTAAAAGGTGGAAAGATTCTGGATGCAACCTCTAGAGAGGGTTCTGGGCGGAACTACTGCACCACATAAGGGTTCTGGATGAAACCTTTCAAAGATGGTCCTCAGAATAACCCTTTTTATTGGGCTCTAGGTAGAACTGTCTGAAAGAGTTCCAAGTGGAACCTTTATAAAAGGTTCTACCAGGAACCAAAAAGGGCTCTCCTATAGGGACAAGCCAAAGAACCCTTTATGGTTCTAGTTAATGTAAAGTATTAATTGCTCAGCTGTTATGACGACTTCTGTATCAGACACAAAAATAAAAAAGTCTGTCCCATAAAGTCAGAGAAGAAAAACAGGAGAGAAAAAACAGAGAAAAGGATCAAACACAAAAGAGGCTTAATGTTTAAAACCAAGAGAGAAACTTCATTAAAATGAATCCACTGGACGAACACAAGACAAATTTGAGCAGCAAACAATCTTAAATTCAAGATTAGAGATCATGTGAGACAGATTCATGAGCGTAGAAGAAGTTTGTGGAGCGAGCGAGGACAGAAACACGAGTGTAATCGATGTTTGAGCTGCGTGACTTTCACTCGTTTCACATGAACGAGCAGTTTGGCTTCATGGACTCGTCGTGCTGTGCGGCTCCAGTTTGTGTTCCTCGCATGTAAAACAAACTGACCTTTGTTTCAACTGTTTCAATTTTACAGCTGGTCTGGTTTGCATTCACAACGGCAAAATTCAGTCAGTCCAGAAATTCTGAACACAAGTCATGGGGTGGAAAAGTTGTTGGATTATTGATCACACAGTTGGCATCTCAAAGTCAAAATACAAAGTCTTACCCACCGTGTCAACCACAAGAGTCAGACGCGTTTTTCAATGGCACGTTTGCAACAGAACCTTTCATTTTAATCACGCAGCCTTTATTAGACTTCAAGTCAATTTTTTCAATTCAAACGCGACGTTGATGCCAAGCAAAAAAACTCTGAAAATATATTTTGTCTACATTTTGCCGCCAGAGAGCACAGTGTTCTCCAAAGCCAGAGAGTAGCTCACGGTTTAATCCCACAGACTCACATTCGCTTCACCCAGCAGGTGGGAAACAAGACACAGGAACTCATTGAACTTCTTCTGCAGTGATTTCATGGGCAAACTGTACATTTACTGCCACGAGACAACTCGTCAACATCTGTCTGCTCTGAGAGCAGACTCCAGCACTCCCTTTTCTCCTTCCTCTCTTTTGCTCAGCCACACCCAAAGCGCACCACACACACACGAACACACACACACACACACCCACCCACACACACACTCACACACACACAGCCACAGTCATATGCACCATGTTGACAGGAAGCAGATCAAGAATATTCATACATATCAAAAGAAAACTGCTGACTGCACTGAGAGTTTGGCTGCTTATTTGCTGCTTGACACTTTGAAATGCACAGATAATACAGATCCTCTAATGACAGATGCTTCAGTGTGGCGTGAATGAGGTGTTAACGCAAGCGTAATGCTTATGTGACGTTTGCGGTCTAGAAAAGGGGTTACGAAGGGTCAGGCAGGTACGGGTCATGAGTGTAAAGGTGAACAAATCCAAATGAGCAGGCAGGAAATCAGCATCAATTAAATCTAGAAGAAAGTCAAAAGCCATGAGCAAGAAATCCAGAATCAGAAGGAAACACTGGGGAAAATGCCAGGATGTTGGGTGCAAAGGAAAAGGGGGAAACACAGAGACTAAATACACAGGGAGCTAACCAGGGGCAGGTAAAACAAATCATTCAAATCAAAACAAATAAAATAGGCCACAAAGACAAACCACAAAATGTAAAACATGTGGGTCTAAAACTGACCCTTCCTAAATCCCGCCCCATTACAGTTGAGCTGGTTTGTACCCAGCAGAACCTGGGTCAAATTTCTCCTTTCCTGGTTCCTGTACTGCTATACACTAGGCTTGTCTATATTAAAAGACTTTTTTTCAAGATTGTTTAAAGATGTTACTTGAGGAAATATAAAAGCAATCACATCTTAAGTTTGCTAATGTTAGCAAAATGCCAACTAACTAGCTAGCTAATGATTTATGTCGATTACCTAGCTAATTAGCTAGCATTTTGCAACATTAGCTATCTGATGTAACGAGCTAGCTATAAATTGATGTAGAATAGCTAGCTAGTTGTGGTGTTTTTCTATGGAACAAAATGCTAGCGAATAATTAGAAATGTTATTGGAGCACAAAGCAAAAAGGGGCCGAACTTCGGCAGGCTCATTACAGACACAGATACATGTGAAGTTGCACAAAGAACGGGAAGTTGAGGCTGTGTTGCTAAAATGGCGTTACATTTAGTGAGTGCATTATGACTTGTTTAAGACTTGAAATTCAAAGTTTAGGACTTGGGGCTCAACTCAATACTTGTCTGTTTTGATTTGGGACTTGAGTGCAAAGATTTAAGACTCACTTGTGACATTTAGTACGTAATGAACCCATATCCCCATCTTTACTTGGGAAGTTATTTCCTCTTTTTCTTTCTCACCTCTTTACCTTCATATATTGAAGTGAGCGATGTGTCTCCACGCCTCGAATTTCTTAATCAAGTCTTGGCTGCTCATTAAAGTTTTATGACAGAGAATCAGGAGCTGTTGTTTGTGACAATCAGCTCCTTTAAGATTTTTCCCCAGGGATAAATAAATTATCCATTTATCTGTCATCCTCAGTTCTGTTTCAAGCACTCTATAGTTGAGTTGGAGTAGAAAACATCTCTGTGGTCATCTACCCACAGGAACCCAAACAAATATGATTTGTTCTGACCGGGCTGAAGCTTCTGCTCTTCAGAGGACATTTTAACAGGCAGAATCTTCCTCAGCTTCTCTGGTTCACTCTGCCGGGTAACTTGTGAGTCAGAGCTGATGTCAGCAGCGTGCTATTCAAGGTTAAGTTCACAGTTTCTGCTCATGAGAACAGGGTGTAAAAGCAAAGCAAACTTTCAAATTGGCACAATGAAATTCATTATTTCTGTGAAATTGGTGGTAATTAACTGGACAATCTGTTAAGACCTTGACACTTGATCCTGTCCAATGACTGCAGACTGAAGCACGTCTCTTTGGTGGAACAGTTTATACTCCAGCAGAGCAGCGTTAGAGTCAAATCAGATGAGACCTCTCTGGCTCCTTGTTCCCTCAACGGTCAGAGTCAGTTTACTATCAGTCGGTGCCAGAAATCCACGTGTGAAAGGACAAAATGAATTTATTTTGCCTCCATGACCAAAAGCACTGATTGCAGCACTTCTGCTGGAATCAACTTATTATTATTCAGCTTAAAGCTTTGTGATATCAGGTTTGGTGTGAGCAGGCCCTGACTGACAGATCTGGGTTTCATTTAACAGAGAAAAATTACCGCAAATGTCCCAAAGTTAACCAAATGTCAACAGGTCAAGTTAAGTCAAATCACCGGGAGCAGGCAGGAGTGGGAATCACAGCAACAATAGGTCAGTTTTTAAATACAAATATGCATTTTTAATATGAAAAAAGCTCTATTCTCTTTATTTTAAACACATTATACATGTTGAAAATGGGGTTAATGGTCATTTATGCTCTACTTTAATACACATACAGATACAGGCGGAGCCTTCTGTCCGTACTCTATGTTCATTTTGTCTGAACACAGGATACGACAACGAAGTTTTAAAAATCTAATTGTATTGTAAATGACATTCATCATCAAATAGGCAGTGAAAACATTTCTCTGTCCACATGTTGTGATGTATTTTATGCTGCACAGACCATCTCTGTCTACAACGCTGCATCCGCTTTTGCCTTTTTCGCTGTTGTCAGAAACTTGAGACTGTTAGCGGCGCCCTCTAGTGGATGTGAGGGATGAAAGGGAATATGTGGGCAGTGACGGTTATATCATTTAAAACGTGTTTATTTTTGTATGTGAAAAGAGAAGAAAAGAGCTTTAAAACCATTAAATTGTTGTTTGTGATTTCTGTGTTCAGGACTTTTTGGGGCAGACCTGAAACATGGCTCAACATTTTTCCTTTTGAAAAAAGAAAAATGTGAGAGAGCGTTATACTGAGGTACCGTAGAGCTGCAGAGATGACCTGGACGAAAAATCTCCTCTGTTTTATGCAGACCTCAATACATATCAGATCATCAAGACTTTAAGCTTTTTTTTTAGTGAACATGAAAGAACTGATCATTTCCACTAAACCTACTGCATGTCACTATTTCAATCAAAATATTTTCAATATGACTTTTTTTTACCAAATTGTCAAAGCAAATTGTAAACTCTGGTTTTAAATGTGCTTTAAAAATTGCTATATAAAGTTATTATTATTATTATTATTATTAGTATTGTTGTTATTATCACATAGAAAGTGACAGCGAGAGAGACACAGGGAGGCGGGTGGGGTTGGGGGATCATCACATCATTTTAAACCATTAAGATCTCAGAGAGGGAGCTATTAAAGGTTACAGCAACAAGCCAAGTACCCTGTAGCGTGTGTGTGTGTGTGTGTGTGTGTGTGTGTGTTTGTGAGAGAGAAAGAAATGTGTATGTGCATCCTTGTGTTTTGTGATCAGCAGTGTAAATATGAGTGAGAGGGACAGCTGTGTTTGAACAGCCAGGCCCTGAAGCTCAAACACACACACACAGGCATGCACACACACACACACACACACACACACACACACACACACACACACACACACACACACACACATACACACTGCTGTCACTGCAGCTTTGCTTGTGTGTCTGTAGAGATCCAACCTGGCAGAGCGAGAGGACAGAGCTGGCATGACAAGGTGAAACAGAGGACACACAGGTTGGTATACACACACACGCACACACACACACACACACACACACACACACACACACACACACACACACACACACACACACACAGTTTTTCTAACTCAAGTATATGAACTCAAGAGTACCATACACTCTAACCTACGTATTAATACTCGGAAACACACAGTGACGCACAAACTCACTCTGTCTATATATAATATAACTCAAAATAGCAAAGCACACACACACACACACACACACAGCCCATTATCATCCTTTCATTCTAAAGCCCTCTTAACCCAAGGTCACCTCTATTACTTCAAATCGATCCATCAGTCAGCAGATGAGTTTCGTTAAGACTCCACCTCGTTATCCCTAACGATGCTCCGTGACCTCACTGACCTCTCGGAGTGAAGTGCACTCTGGGAGGATGTATAGATTACATTTCCCAGGGTGGCTGCTCTCATGAAGCAGGTGAAATCTGATGTGTGAAGGTTCAAATGAACCAACAAGAGTCTTTGACACACACACACACACGTCTGCACAAAGCTCAGAGGTCACCAGCACTCAGGCAGGTGAGTACTTATATCAGATACAGTCACCCTGGAGCACTCTTTCTCTTTACAGACTCGAGGCCTACACTTACATCTTGAAGCTGGAATCAGTTTTGAGGATTTGTTCAAAAAGAGAAAAATGTGAAGGTTCTGCTCGTCCATGACAAAAGACTCTTATGTCGTATTCACACCAAAACAAAGCGACTCGTGTTACTCGTGGATCATCATCATCGTGTGTGTATTCACCCGTAACAGACCGCCATAACCTAATGAGCAACATGCTAACAGCTAGCAAGCACTGGCTGGCAGGCACCAGCTGTGTGTGTCTGTGCATTTGTGTATCAGCCTCTGACAGCACTCAACAAAGAAGCCCCTTCTTTCTGTTTTCTGTTTTCTTCTCCCCCCCTCCTCTCTGTACAGTAACTCTGAAACACGTCTCCTCTGGTCAGCAGTCAACATGGACAGAGAGACTCCTCCTCTGTGGTCAGCTCCTCTGTGGGTCACTGCTGCAGACAGGTTGAGAAGCAGGAGTGATTTAATCCCCAAAGCTTGAAACAGAAACTCTGAGTTCTCCTCCTGAAAAAAAAGGGAGTTGGCATCAGAGCAAAATCAGTGTGACTCCGGCGTTTCTTCCTCTACAAGCTCCAGTCTGTCCCCGGCTCTCTCCTCCAAAGCTCCCCGGCTCTCAGCAGCTGTCTGTCGGCTCTGTGCCTCAGCTCTGCCCTGTCCTCTCCACACAACAATTGACAAAAGTGATAGATGTGAATTACTTTGATTACACTGAATATTTTCAACTTGTGAGAATACATGAATGACCCAAAATTTGTGTGTTTGCATCGCAAATAGACACGAAACGCAAAGCATTTGAACCGGGCAATTTACATCTTTACATTATCTTTATATGTATTCTACTCATGCAATAAAAATGAAATTAGTCTTCTAGTGTTTTTTTCCCAGCTGAAAACATTCAGGTGGGAGTGCATGAGACGCTTTGGTTGCTATGATAAAGAAAATCTGAGGAAGTAATGGTTTATTTATGTTGCATGCAGGTAATTTCCCAGGTAGCTTGTGTTAAAAACAAATACTGAATGTAAAGATGTCAGTTCAAGGTAGAGCAGCCTACTTGCTCTAGATGAAGGGAAGGCTGAAGCTCATTGGGAGAGAGGACGCTGGTCTGTGTGGGTTCATGAGATTTCACGCAGCACACAGGAGGCAGTCTTTCAGTGCCTTTTTTTCCTGCTTTCCCACGTGTGATTGAACAGCTGGGTAAAAAGTGGCCCAAATAAAAAGTACTCAAAGTTGAACATTTTTTGACTCTCAGCAACAATAATAAAAGCCAAACGCGCAGTGCAGAATAAACACTCAGCACCTCATCATGCTGCAGGCGTTTGTAGCAGAGTTTAAGTATGAGGTGTTCCCACTGGAAACGATCCAAAAAATACTCTGGCCTCAGGAAAAAAAAAGTTTTGGTAGACACATCTCCTTAGTGGCAACAGTATTATTTTGACTTGACATTTTAATGTTTATCATATGAGCAGCAGGCAGCAAACTGCCAAGTTTAAACAGTGAGTGAAGGTTCTTACTAAGAGAAAGTTTGGGTTTAGGTTCAGGCTCAAACTTCTGATCATGAACCAAGAAGACAAAAAAAAAAAAAAAGACACCTTCTGTTGTCATTACTCAGAAATTTAATCTGGCTGGGAGTTAAATTATTCAAATAGCTCTGCAGGTTTGTTGTTCTGTGAATGGAGTTCTGAATTATTCCACTCTTCATCTTTGTTATCAGCAATTGTTCTGCAAATGCATCACAAGCAGAGATGCATTTAAACTGGTTAAAGTAAATGTTCAACAAGTGAAAGAACTTAATAAAAGTTTGATGCCAGCCTTAGTTTTAGTTCATAGTCAGTTTTTGGTCATTGTTTAATGAATTTATTTATTTATTTATTTTAAACCAAAAATGACAACTTCCTTTTCTTTACTGTTTATATAAGTGTTAAAATTTAATCTGGCTGGGCAGAAATGTATTCACCTGGCTGTGAACACTCAGTGAAGCAGTGTGGGATCCTGGAAGTTGTTGTTTTCATTGTTAAACATCTCACAGCGCCGATGACGTGTTCACAGATGAGTAAAATCTTATTCACGTCACATTTTGCCAACTTCCTTCCTCACACTGACGTATCATCTGGTGTCTCCCGGAAGTTACAGGTCACCAAGTAATCAATTGAAATGCACCACTGCTTTGCCTTACAGATTTCTCTGCATTTGGACATTTTTGGAAACATTTTGTGATAATATAAGTACACAATTCAACACAACATATAACATAGTTTTAGCATTTTTAGACATTTTAATGTGGAAACGTTACAAGTTATATTTTCCCCAAAATTACTTGATTAAATGATTAAATTAAATGATCCTCATACAGTATGGTTCCCAGTCTGTTTCTGGCATGTTCTCCTTCACAAGCCGAAAAAAGCGAGTGTGAAATAAATACCAGCATGATAGCATCAGCAAACTATAGTGTTACTATAGTGTTTATTTGCCCTACATAAATCATATTCATTCAACACTCTATATTTTTCCCCTGGTCATCCACGCCCCACCTGCAGTGGCTCGACAGCTGCAGTACATGAAATTATTTTTGCAAATGCATGACAAGTGCAACGTGTCTTGAATTAATGTTTAATTTACTTCTTCACTGTTAAATAGTATCCGCTGGAAGTCTCACTGATATGCACAGAACAGATGCTGCACTTTAATGAGTCCTAACAGGTACAAAATGTGATGTGGGGTCATTACTTCTAATCCGTCTGCTATTGTCCATCACTTCATTCAATATTTATGTTTCTGAGAAAGTATCTTTGTGCTCATCAACCCAAGACTGCAAACAGAGCAGCTCAGTAAACTCATCCAAACTTTAACTCACCTGCTAAACAATCAAAGTTATCAAGCTGTTTGCTAAGACGAGGCAGCTGGGGCTCAGGAGCTAAAGCAGCTTGTCCACACTGATCATAATGTCGGTGGTTCGATGCCCAGCTCCTCCTGTCCACACGTGTCCACAAGTGTCCTTGATCTGATGTTCACACCTGCAGCTGACTTAGTAACTCGCTGCCATCAGTGTGAGAGTGTGTGTGAATGAAAGGCACGTTGTAAAGGTCAAGATACGATGGCCATCCTCAAGATTTTCTGGGGTTATTTGGCCCCACAGTTACCATGGTAACAAGAGTGGTCCAGGAGAAGGATCAAATATATATAGTGATTATAAAACAAAAAAGGTACAGTATATAAATATTTCACATGCTTCAAACAAGGCTGAGCAGAAAACAGAGCAAAGCAGCGAGAGAACAAAGAGCAAAATAAAAGTTACAGCAGAGAAAAATCAGTATTTTCTCTAATAGCAGAGCCAAACTCCCTCATGACCATGTTGATTACAGCCAACTGAAAAGACTCATTAGACCTGAGTGAGGTGCTGCTTCACAATGTGTGCGCTTTGTTAGATGTGTTGTTAACTGCCATCATAAAGGTCTGATTGAGTTTTACAAAGGCATGTAATCATATACCACAGGGGCTTGAATCAAAGCACACCTGGAATAAATGGAGAGCTACACACACATGCATACATCCTATAAATTCTATTATTGTCCATTCATCATCATCCAGCCCATTGTGCGCAGTGCACTGTGGTAATTGCTGTGTGCAGCGGGAGAGAGAGCCTTAATGACGAGTGTGTGCTGACACGTTCGCTAAAACACTTAGTGGAGATATGTTTGTGTGTCTGTGTCCGCGTGTGTGTGAGTAGTCCCAAATAAATGTTGCATTGTTTACTTTAAAAAACATGTTCAACAGTGCACAGGCTTTTGTTTCTATTGATAGGCTTTCTGAATGTGTGTATAATGTTGGTCAGCCTATATATCCGATATACAGCCTGTAATTACAGTTAAAAAGTGAAACATCTGTCACAAAACAACATTAATCATCATGGACAGCTGCAGGAACAGCCCGATCTCCCTCCCAAAACATAAAATACAGACGCTTGGTCCAGTGCCCCTATGCTTTAAATTATGATGCTGTGAAGCCTTTCGCTTAATTTTATAGTGGTGCCATGCAATCAGTATGTTATGATGCCCCGTCAGAGTCAGATGATGTAGAATATAGAGTGATAAAATCAGCGTATGGAACAAGTCCTCCAGGAGGTGCATTGTGCTTTGAAGCCAATTAACACAGTGGCCACAGTGTGTGTTTATTTTCTAAAGTCTACCCTGATGTTGCATATTTATTATTGCTAACCTGCATTTACTAAACTGATGCCAGAGGGGTCATACAGTGTCATAGTTTGAAGCATAAGGCTGCTGACCGCACTGCTCTATTTGACGAGCTGTGAGTGAGAATATGTTTTCATGTTGTCTCCTTCACTGCAGGCTGATACAGAAGATACTCAGCTTTAATTCACAGCAGGAGTCGAGAAAGAGAGAGAGGCTGCTGAAGTGAATGTGCATTTAAGAGCACCATCACTCCTAAAGTCAAGTCATCTGGTGCTTATTGCTCGTGCTGGCAGGAGGTGAGCTCCAGCAGCCCACACTGCAGGGACCGGTCGCAGCCAGGCTGATGAGAATCACTGATTTATCTGACGCCAAGTGCACACACAGTACAGCAGGAAAGCAGCCATGAGTCATGATACTGTACACACCCTGCACACGTCCAGATCAATCATCTTACACACATATCAACAGGAGTACTATACCGATGACAGGACATTAGAATCTGATTTGATGCAATTCTTTGCTGTGATATGACAATTTTTTTAAAATCTATTTATAGATAAAAACAAATACATCTGTTCTGTTTCTTGCAGCCACATGGAATAATGTTTAGCACAATTTACAATAAAGACCTTTGAACAGAGACAAAACTACAAACATCAGGTAATTAAGCTCCCTTGCAGTAATGCAAAATGGCATAACAAAAAAATAACAAACATATTTATAATTGGATTTTTGGCGGTTTCTTAATATTCAAAATAAACTTTATTTAGATTATTTAGGATGGTTGTTACTCCTCTGGTCCACACATAATCATAGCTAAAATTAAAGTACAAAGCGATTAAAACCACCAGAAACCCAGAGCACTGACACAGCAAATGAAGACAACAACAATAAAAACAATAAGAGGAAAACAATACGCCCTATTTAATGTAGGTACGTGCATGTGTGTGGGTCTGAATGCACTGTGGTAATTACCCAGAGCCGTGATACACTGCACTCGTACACACACTCTCAGTCAGACACATGGGGCTTTCCACATTGTTGTTAGCTTTGTTTAAAGCCATTGTTCCTCTGCAAGTCTAATTAGACTGGAGGCTTTAGAAATGTGAAGTGGGCCACTGAGGAGAACCGGCCGGCGAGCAGGCGGGGTGAACCAGAGGCCAGCGCAGGGTGTCCTCACTGTCACTAAAAACTTTAGACTGGACATCTAACATGTTTGCTACTGCTACATTAAGCAAAGATATGCAGCATGTGTTTAAACATGGCAACATATAAATAATAAGTGAGTACAACTATCTAAGTTAGTTACAGTAAAAGAATATGTTACTGCCCAGTGGCACCCACCTCTGTAGTGATCAAGTGCTTTGAACTGGAAGATAAGGATTACATCTGCTCCTCCTCTGCCTACCATCCTAACACCAAACACCAACACCAAAACTGCCACACATCCTCCACACCATCTATGCCACCTGGACAAGAAAAGGAGCTACATGAGACTCCTGTTTATTGACTGCAGTTCAGCGTGAAACACCCTAGTTCCCTCCAGGCTTCTCACAAAGCGTAAGGACCTGGGATTAAACACCTCACCGAGCATGTGGATCCTTGACTTCTTGAAGGGCAGGCCCAGGAAGTCAATGATCCCTTGTCCTTAACACCAGAACACCCCTGGGCTGCATTTTGAGCCCGCTGTACCCCGTGTAGCCACTCCAAACCCCATTATTAAGTTTGCAGACACCAAGCGTGTCAGGCCCTCTGCTTCCTTCAGGTAGATTATCTGTGATCACTGAATGTCAGCAAGACCAAGGAGCTGATAGTGGTCCACTAATCTACAAGTCAGAAAACGTTCAGAAAATATACAAACATCAACATATTAATCAATAAGGTTAAACATTGTCCAAAAATATCATGTTTATCAAGAGCAATTTTAAACTGTCAATGACCAAATCACACATGTCTGAAATGTGTGGTACCTTGAACCGTGCATAATGAGCAATGTACATTATCTAACAAAATATGATACCAACTCATTAAATGTGCTTTCTTTTTAGATCAAAAAGTTGCAAAAGAACTCCTGCACGCTGTTTAACTTCAAATATACCATTTATTTTTGATGTTTCAGGACTGAACCATCACTCAGATCGAGCAGAATCACAGCGTTTGCATGTAAACGATGTCCTTTGGATTAGCAGAGTGTGGCTAACATTAGCAGAAGCCTGCTCTCCCTGCAGGTTAACGTCCACACGTCTGTGCTACATGTGATGCACATCACTGTGTTTATTCTGACGCAGCCTCCACACAACCTTGAAATTAAAATACTGCAAAGCCACGCTGGTTTTATGAGCGTTCATCTGTCTGACTTTCTGATTTCCACCTGGCTGGACTACAACATCTGGCCATTAAAGCAGGGGGAAGCGGGGCTGATGGTGGCCGTGGACGGCTTCTAGTACTTTGGTGTCCACATCACAGTGGGGCTGACCTGCTGACTCAGGGGTGAGAAAGGCAAGGCAGAGACTGCTTCACCTGGGGGATTTCTGCTCTCGCACCACTGAGAGCGTCCTGACAGGGAACATCATCGCTTAATCCAGAAACAGCACTGAACAGGACTGCAAGGCCCTGCAAAGAATGGCTCACTTGCCTGAACAAGCAATAGATGGTGCTCTACCCTACAAATAGGATGTTTACACCAGGCACTGCTAGAAAAAAAAACTAGGGGAATGATTAAGGATCCAAACCACCCAGATAATGACCTTTACTCCCTGCTGTGCTCTGGAAGAAGGTACCAGATACACCAGGCTTAGGAAGAGCTTCTACCCTCAGGCTTAAAACATGCAAAGAAGAAAATATGCAGGAACATTTATAACAGTGTTGATGCAGGCAGGGCAATGAGGCCATCAAGGACAACGACCCATAAAGATATTTATAGGCGTGACCACGTAATAACAGAGGATAAACACAGACTTGGCACACAGTGGGCGTGGGCACGTTTAACAACCCCGCAGACCAAAGACAGCTCGTAGTAGATCATTTAACAAGCAGGATACATACACTGGACACCTTATTAGACGTATGGACACGGTGGGCCTTTTAAACAACAGCAATGTACAAATATGAGGCTGTTAATCAAAGACAGGCACACGCCGGGGCTTTTAATAAAGGTATGGATGAGGCTATTCATCAAAAGGTATGGGCACACTGGGTCCCTTTATTAAAAATGGTGCTGATGCCTGCTGGCTGCAGCGATATAAACACAGACGTATTACAGGCTCTTTGTCAAAGGTGTGGACACATGCTGAATAGGATAGTAAAGGTATGGACACACACTGGCCAATTAATGCTGCGATCATACCGAAATAGAAAA
Organism: Lutjanus argentimaculatus; assembly: GCA_034769285.1. NCBI lineage: Eukaryota > Metazoa > Chordata > Actinopteri > Lutjaniformes > Lutjanidae > Lutjanus > Lutjanus argentimaculatus. The sequence continues at coordinate 41,699,817 of JAWZSL010000001.1, read as the reverse complement.
GTCCACTTGTCTTTGTAGTCTTTTTTTAGTGAACACAACACTATTTGAAATGTCTTTGATTGTGTTTTCAAGGTTTCACAGTAATGATTTCTTTGGCATGCGGGAGTCAATCGCACATGTGTGCAGAAGTTAACAAACTAACTGATGAAGAAGTTTATTTTCAGCAGAAAAAATGAGAGACTCGTGCTCTTTCCTTCAACCCTCATCCTACCAACATATTTAACATATAAAGACTGCAGACTGAGGTCCCTGTGGACCCCAAGAATAAACTGCTGCACGAAACAACCAGCACAGCAAAAATGTTAACCATGACACACTGTTTTTTAAGCACTAATTAAAATAGAAATAGAAAACAAGATATGAAGTCATTAGGAACTAATTCATGGACAAAGCCATTAAAATGTAATTATCACATAAACACCTGTGATATATGACAAAAACTTTACTTCTGTGGCCTGTGGGTCTTTACCAAATCTACTGTAAGCATGAAGAGCAGGTTCAACATTAACTGTGGCCCTTTGGTCACCAAGTTTTATCCCGTACAGACAGCCTGATTCCTTACTGCATTTTAGTTCAACATTCTACCAAAAGAGTAAACAGTACTCATCTTTTGCTAGCTACAGATACATCTGAGATACTGAAGTCTGGGTTTACTAAACCTCAAACTGCAAATTAATCCTTACAGAAGAAGCAGAAGCACGAAGGGAGGCAGAAGGAAACTCTAGAATTAGACACTGACCTTTGCACAAACTGTATTCTCTCAAATGAACGACCCTCTGGAATTCTCTACCTGCCAGTTTAAAGCAGATTCAGGATTTTAAAATATTTTCTACAACAGTCAAATCCAGGTTAAAACTTGATCAGAGCTTAACTAACCAGAAGGCTGCTATCTGTATATTTGAGTTCTTGATGTTTGTGTGTCATCATGGATGGTTGTTATTCCTGTTCTCTGTTACAGTACAGACTTATTTTAAGGTTTTACACTGCAACATGTCATTTCAACTAAAGCCTGGACTATCGATATCCATCAAGGGACTGCTGTTGGAAATTAGCTTCGGCTATAAAAACATGTACATCAGTTTATCGGGCACTGCTTATGCAACTGTCAAAGTTTTCTATACTTGTTCCTTATAAATAAACTAATAATCTAAAAACTTTAAAAAACTATGAAAAAAGTTAGGGTGACTAGAAGCAGGAGTTTAGGCGGCAAGACTGACACATCTACAGACCTAATGTACTGCAGTGTGTGCCATAAGTTTCATCAACTCGGTGCATTCAGGAAACACCACACAACAATTCATGGGAAGTGTCACAGTTAAGTACGGCTTTGTTAAGTTGTGTTAAATCGCCTTTTCTGTATTGTTCTTAGATAAGTTTACATTTGGGCCACCAAAATGTGCTTTGGCCACCAAATTTAAGGCCTTGATGGCCCATGGGGCCATTGCTTGAAAAAAAAAAAACAGCGCCTATCCCTGCTCAGACCAGTGGGGAGGATTTTAACTTTTATCCATTAAAGACCTCAGTAGGAATCAGTGGGCTGAGTCTGTGTGTCAGAGACAAGGACGTCCAGAGGTACTGAGAGACAGACTAGCATTTTTCAGTTGATCTGAGTCTTCGTGTAGACCAGATTTCACCTAAGTTTGGTCTTTTCAGTTTTCACTGATAATAATAAAGTCCTTGTCCTTAAACTAGCCAATAATTGGACAAATGTGGCAGCGTCATGTGACTGAAATGTCTGACTTTACATGAAGCTTTGATAAGGTTTCTGATGATTAGATGAACTCTGGTGTTGCTGTCTGGACAAAATGTCACCAGTAAACAATGAATAACACAAAACTACTGTTTGTCTGAACACCCACACTTCAAATATCCAGAACCAAAGACAGAACTACAGTAGTGAATTGATTTTTTCTCTTTCGTTTGTATGAAACATCTTTCAAAGTGAACATTACTGGCTTTACGTAGGAGTGACTGCAGGAATGTTTGTACTGGACTGCTTCAGATTGTCCAGGTGTTGTGAACACATAGTACATTCAGTACATTCCTGTCCTCCCAAATGAATAACAGAGAGGACTGTAGGTGGGCGTCTTTGTTCCTCACAGATAGACGGAGAAGGAGAAAACAACAACAGAGTCAGTGACGGTTTATCAGGTTCAGCTGATGCCTCTGTTAGTGGTGTTACTGGTGTCACGTAAACAGAAAACACAGACGACTGGAGCTTTCAAACCGCTCTGAATAAACATACGGCGCATCACCATCATGGTGTGACTCGTGCTTTAGGTTTGAACTCATCCTTGAAGCATGTTGCCTTTAAACACAAGAAGAAAAGTAAATTATCTCAACAAAAGATCAGTGGTTGGTCAAACTTTTTTGAAACTTAAGAATCTACTGCAGTGAGTCGAGTTTTCTCAACTTTTTGGTTTTTACAGTACAGATGTTTTTATTAAAAGCTCAGGAGCTGTTTATATCATTTTAATATTTCGATATAAGAGGGGTCTTTTGTGTTCTTATGTGGTCCACCTTATTGATTTATGACTCTTTAATCAAATCCATTGAGTCCAAATCAAATCTATTCAATCACTGAGGAGAGATGAGGATGAAATGATGGAGGAGAAAAAAATGTAAAGGCACTGAAATAAATATGCTCAAGAATTAAGGATCAAAGCATAAAAAAAGCATTTTGATTTCATTTAAATAAACTTATGCACGTACAATATGTGCAACTTTGCTTGCATTTAGACTCATGTAAGTATGTGTATACTGTGTACATGCATACCTTTAATCTGAAGGATTGAAGAAAGGAATAAAAATCAACCTTTTTATGTGACCTGCAAGGAAAATAAATAAAGAGGAGACTTGAAATCACTGATGGTGCGACTGAGCCTGCTCTGTATGGATGGTTTCATTGACTGATCAATATGCATTTATGTGTCAAATGAAGTTTTATAACAAGATTCAGAGACAAAGACTACGTCTTGAAGACGTCCCATTTCCACACACTTACTCAGTACTTAAGAACACTTTATCTTTTAGCTGATTATCCTCCATCCCTTCATCCTTGACCCTTCACTGGTCCATCAATCGGTCTGTGACCCTGATTTCTACCCTCATCCTTTCATCTCTCTACCCTGCTCCCTTCATCCCTCACTCTTCATCCTCTCATCCCTTCTTCCTCGACAATGACCTCTTCATCCCTCACCCTTTGTCCCCTTATCCCTTTATTCCTTGAACCTCATCCCTTCATCCCTCATCCCTCTCTGTGGACCCTTGATCCATCCTTCCTATATCATCTTGGCTCTCCTGCATCCATAATACACGGTGAACTATTCTAAAGCTGTGTCTTAACTGCCGTGGTCTTTGTTAGTCAAATAAAAACTTAATAGCAGACATTGGTGTCTGACTTCATGTTTAATGTATGATGACCATGAAAAAGAGTCCAAGGCCTGTGTCAGTCTCTTAGTTCTTCAAAAAGAAGCAGGAGGGCAACAGGAGAGTTTGAAACAAATGGAAAAATAATGACTTGTTTATCAGATCTGGTGGGTCAGTGGCAGTTAATGATGTGGCCAGTGTTCATGGGGAAATAAGGAGAAATCAATCTGTCAGCTAAAACAAAAACACGCAATATCTATAACATTACCGTCTTTCAGAGGCTCTGACATATTTAAAGTGTAGAGTTAAGATACTGGTATCATAAGAAACATCATGCCTGCTTGTTGGTTAGAGCGGATCAATAATGCTCCAAAGTTCAGCTAAATTTTGGCATGGCCATTTTCAAAGAGGTTCCTTGACATCTTTGCTCAAGAAATCTGACTACAAATGGTTCTATCGCCTCTAAATCACAAACTAGAGACCTGGAGCTTTGAGAAAGATGTATGGTTTTCTTTGGTATATTGTCAATATTCGGAGTTTCTGATCAGTTTCCAGAACAGAAGTTCATCAAAGTCCAACAGGCTTCTTCAGTTCCAAACCGAAGAAGCCTTTGGATGAGAGGCGAAACGTCTTCTAGAACTCTACCAAGTCCAGTCGCTTATGACAAGCTTTTCTACAAATTGTAATCCTAATAATCCACATTTTCACTAAATGTATCTGTAATCTGATTACATCTTGATTACATAATCCTGTTAAATGTAATCTGTTACTCCCCAAAGCTGGCAGCATGTACTGTTTACCTGCTGTCTCCCCCTAAAGATCTCTTGACACCTCCTATAAAAGACACAAGTAGGTCCATGTTAGGACGGGGAGGAGTACAGTAAAATTTACACTCTGAATGTAATTTAGTTTGACTTTAAACAGGGAATTTGTTTTTCTTCCTGTCTGTCTCTATCAGACCTTCCTGTGTCTCTGTCATGGAAATTTCCATTGTCTGCTCACCTGCCTGTCCATCTGTCTACCTGTTAGTGTGTGTGGTGTGTGTGTGTGTGTTGGGGTGTGTGTGTGTGTGTTGTGACAGTATGTGGGACACTGAACATACGCTCAAGGAACAAGCGCACACACACACACTCCACGCAGCGGGACAGCATCTCACACACACACACACACACACATTGTTCTGTGGAAGGTCAGTCCGGCTGTGTGTTTGGACGTTGGACAGTGGCTGACAGGTGTCACACAGCACCAGGTAACGCACCCTGTTTTGCTCTCGCTCTGTCGGCTCGACAGCACCGCTCGACCTCCCAAAAACAAAGATGCAGACAGACACACACACGAGCATTAAAATACACAAACATACAGAACCACAGCACAAACACACACACTGACACTGCTGTGTTTATTTCTCAGGTGTGTGTGTGTGTGTGTGTGGCTCTTTGTCTGCTGGTGTGTGTGATCTGTTTGCAAATGGCCACCCTATTAAAAATAGATCATTTGCAGGTTTCTTGGTTGGTGGTGGAATAGACGGAGGTCATTAAAATTCAGGTTAACAAGCACAGGAGGAAGAGCTGCATTTTGGATTTGGGTTCAGGCTCTTAAGCACCTTAAATATTCTTATTTTTTAGCATAAAAATATGCTAAATAAACATATTTTTTCAAATCAAAACAAGCCTGGATTATTCAGGCATTACATAAAACACATAAACACCCTGAGCACTGTGCCAAAACACTGTAAAACATTCCTAACATTACATTAAACAGTAACTTTAGCGCACTGTCAACACCTCTTAATGTCAAAACATCTTAGAAACCCTTCGTACGTCAAAACATCCGTTTCCTTCCTGCTCGTTTAGCCTCGTCTCAAACTTAAAGCTGCAGCAATTAGTCTGACAGAAAAACACATTAGTTTGCTTTGAAGTATCCAAACTGTTAATCCAAAATAAAAAGCTCATTTCATTAGAGATGTCAGCTTTTCTAAGACTATACAGAGAGTTATAGAGAAGCCAGCCAGTGGGTTGAAAAAGTGGTCAGCTAGAGTTTGGGCCAAACCTGGTAGTCTTTTGGTAAATTTTAATGCCATGATTCCATCATAAACATCCATCTTAATTACTGCATATTAACGGTTTTTGCTGGATGTGTTTGAGACAAAGGCGGCAAAGTCTGGAGAACCTGCGAGGTCGGCACGCTGTGCACAGTGTGCATGAAAAACAATGGCATTTTGACAGATGAAAGTATTCAGATTTTATAGCCAGATGGAACAGACATAAACTGAGACAAAGATTGTGATAAATGACACTGTTTACTTTGGTCCAGGAATCAACATAAAAACATTTTTGCGTCTTTCTGTGCAGATTTCACTCTCCTGCCTCTATTTTTTGATCAAATACAAGAACTTTCTGATGTGACCAGTGAACAGGCACCAACAGGTGGGTCAAAAAAATGAAAATCAAATAAAAAAGGTGTCTTTTATTTGTCCAGTGTAGAAGGTCTTATATTGTTTGATACTGATTTAGAGTCGCAGGGTCACAGACTATTAAAAAAAGATGAAATTATTTTCTACTAAAATATTTATGTAAAAATAAATTAATTACAAATTAACAGTCAAATTAAATGTGCTAGACGAGACCATTTTAGCACAATTATTTGATCATAATTTCACTAACAAACGAAGGTATTGGTGAAAAAAACAGCCTTTGCATTTTTGTAAGAATTTTCAACAAAGGAGGCAGCCATTAATAAAAAGGAGGCAGCCTTTGAGTGAGACAGGCAGAGAAAACCCTCACACAGTAAGTTAGTTTGCCCCAAGAGTGTAGAGTTCATCACGACTTATGGGGACACAGTGATGAAACTCGGCCCTGGAATTATCCGCTTGGAACGGTGGAGTGCAACCTCTGTCTCTATTTTGAGAGCCGTTTGTGCTCATAACGCGACCTTTGACTACGAGCCGAGGAAAGTAGAAAACAGGTCAGTTTTAGCTCCACTTTCTACTGTTTAGACGGTTCGTTATTAGAAGGTAGGTCAGCTCAATTTATGTGAATTATTAACATGAAAACACCCTCTGCTCACGGTGATCTTTGGAGTGGACAGACTGTGTTGGGGTCACATTTTTTCACAGTAAAAACTTTAGTCACACCATCACAAAGACTCTTCTCTGATTCACCTCAATTTAAAGCCACAATCGGCTCACATCTCATTTACTCAGTAACATCATGAACTAACCTGTCATGACACAGACGTGCAAACATCAAGTGGGTCGGCGGTTGCTGGTTTGCACCCTGTGACAGGAAAGTGATGTTTGTGGTTCAGACCACTGAGCAGAATAAACGGGGGGGGGGGGGGGGGGGGGGGGTGCATGGATTTGACTTCTATTGAAAATATATTAGCAATTACTGTACATAATTCACTTAGAAATAATTTATTATGTTTTGGAGAAGCTGGGGTGGACTCGTCTGAGTGACCTCGTCTTCCTGACTGACTAGAACGTTTGTAATCAGGAATCATTAAAACATGATTTGGATCATCCATATTAGTTTGCATATTGGTCAAAAATGATTCTAAGACATTTGAAACTGTAAAATGACAGTGTGAGGTTGAAGCAGAGGTACGTTTTCCTTTTCCTCTGACAACACTGGCCATCTCTGCGTGTGTTAGCAATGTGTCTTATATATGCTGCTGCTGTAGCCTGATATCAGACTGAATTGTCGACTTGTTACACTCCATTTCCATATTCATATTCAGAGAATCAGTCAACTCAGTGGAGTGGGTGGATGTGAAGGTCTGGACCCAGGCGAGCTCTGCTGTGAAAAGCTCCGTGTAAATAAAGATAAATTATTCATTCGCTCATGCATTGAGCCCATAAGCGACTGTGTGGCGTATGTGAACAATGCAGCTTTCAGTGGAATTTTTAATGCTTCTGCACAGTCGTCAAGTTGCTGCCATCATTTTTTTCTTGAAGTTGCCCGTCTAATGAGGATGTTAACTGTGCAATCAATGCAATTCTTATTGTGCCGTGGCATCAGTTATTTTGCTAATATTTGTCAAACACTGAGGACACCTGACTGCTGTCTACTCTGGATGTGGGGCAGAACTGATACAGACAGAGACTTGTTTCTCCATCATGCTTTCATTGTTATGAAGTGGAAGAAACAAATCAATCAAAAACCTTTTTCTTAGAATCAAAAATCAACATAATAAAGTGGCCAACTGGACTTAAATGTCAGCTGAAAGCTGCGAATCATAAAGGCTGAGAGAGAAAGTCAGCACTGCTGCAAACCACAAGTCCATATTTCTCACAATCCTCTGCGATCACTCATCATTTCCTGCGTGTAACCAATCATGTCAAGTGATGTGAAAATAAATACTGTTAAATTAAGAGCATGACTTGGTTTTGAAATGGACTTGCGGGCACTCGTCTGTGTAAACAAAGAGTTTTGTCGTCTATCAAACATTCTGTATGCTGAGAGGATAATGACTCATTTAACTCAGAGGGAGTCGTTCATGTTCCATAAGAAATACAAATTGAGGCATTTTATATGTAAATTTGCCTGGATGTTGCACTGTTTGCTGACATTGTCATGGTTCTGAGAGGAAATATTCCAGCACAAAGTTACAAGCCAAGTACGATATGTTTCCACACATGTATGCACAAAACTACACGTCTACACATGAGCATGGAAAAGTGGCAGAGCGCACACAAAGAGACCAAACCAAACCAAGACTACATCCTTAATTTGGAGAGAAGATAAAAGACGTCTGTCGTGCAGATCTGACAGAATGGAGGCTGCACGTTTGTCTCCTATATGAAGCTGCTCCATCAGTACTGAAGGAGGACGACTGAAACTACGAAAATAAAAAGTAAGCAGATAAATAAATCACTCAGATTAAAGCCATTAAATGCACCAAAATATAAAACAAAATTAAAAAGTAGCATCACATTTAATTTACACTCTTAAAAATAAGGGTTCCTGAAGGGCTGAGGTTCTACCTAGAGGAAAGGGAAGGGGAAAGGTTCATTACAGCTAATTTGTAAGATTAAGGTTTCTATTAAGAACCCTTGTCATCCAAAGAACTCTTTTTGGCAAGAGTTCTTTTTCATCAAGGGTAAGAGGGTTCTTGGTAGAATCATTGGAAAACACTAGGGTTCTCGGTAAAACACCCCCTGAGTGGGTTCTAGATGAAACTCTTGGAATATAAACCCCTGTGTGTGTTATTTTTAGAACCCTTAGAAGATGGTGAGGTTCTGCATAGAACCACCAGGGAGGTTTCTGGGTGGAACCACTGCACTATAAAAGAGTTCTCTGTAGAACCCGTGGGTTCACTTCCGTGTATAAACCTGTTGGGTACTTGGTTCAAAATGGGACTTTTACAAAAGGTTCTACCAGGAACAAACTCCAATGGAGACAAGTCAGAGAACCATTTATTGTTCTAAGAGTGAAAATTGATATTTCTGTTTTAATTTGCGACTGTATTTATTGACCTTTGTATTCATTCCCCGACTTATTTACTTTCCCAATTAATTTTCCATTTAATTTATTGATTTATTTTAAATGTGCTTTTTATTTATTTATGTTTTCCTTTTGCATTTTTCACCTTATTTATTTCCTCAAATTAGTTATATGTTTTCTTTTTACATTTGTTTATGCATTTATTCTCCATAATGGCATGTTAATGTATTTATTCACTAATTTATTTGTTTAATTGTTGATTTTGGCAGTTTCAGTCTTCCATACAGTACATGAGCTCATTCTGTGTACATATATGAGCTGTATGTTCACGTGTGTTTGATTAATGAGCGCCCTTGAGAGGAAAAGAAAGCCTTTAGGGATCCGTGGAGCATGAACTTATACAATTAGTAATCTGAAGGATGACGTTAACACAGCTCCAGTGAACACAGACTGCTCTGTAATTAAAATGCCATTTTAAAAAATTCACTTCCCAGAACGACCAACACGTCTTTTCAGAGGATCCGTCAGTAACGCAGAACACCGACGCCCTTCCTGCTCTGCACAGAACCATCTTGTTCTGAGTCTGATTTCGTCTTTTCAGCAGCCGACTCTCTGTGTCTCTCCACCAGCCTTGAATGATGAACATCCCTGAACTCACCACCAACAAGATTTTTTTAAAATGGTTCCTGCTCATGACTGCATGATCTCACAGCAGTAATATAACTGTGACCAAAAATTACTGGAAGAAAAAAAAAAGTTCTCTATGAAGATCTCAGTTCGGTTCCAAGTATCTGAAAGCTGATTTTTATAGAGGAAGGATGGAAATCATTCTAAAACTGATGTGGGAAAATGGTCAGCCTTTGAAATTTTTATATGACTTGTAGATGATGAGCAAAGACTCAAACTATAACTGTGACCCTTTAAAGGGGCAAGAGAAGGAAAAAAAAAAGAAGAGAATAAGAAAAGAAGGAGGCAGGCAAAGAGACGATGAAATATAAGAACATGTAAAGAAAACCTGAGAAAAGAAAACAAAGGAAGAAAAAGGAGAAGAAACAACACTCAGGATAGTGAGTGAAATAGTCAAGAAATTTAATTTATTAGATTTACAGACATCAACATGACCCTCAGCACGACTTTCAAACTCATATATTATCCACTGTTGTTCTCATTCCACGTTTACAAGAATACATATGGAGGGCGATGTTTCAAATAGTCGGGGAGAGATCCGACCCATTGATGAGGCTGTTAGTCCTCTGCAGCGGCCGCTGGTTCGATACCGCCTTCGGCCCTTTGCTGCATGTCATTCCTTCTCTCTGCCCTTTTCCTGTCTTACTTCAGCGTGTTACTATCAAATAAAGGCAAGAATGGCCAAAAAAAATAACTTAAAAAAAAAAAAAAAAAAAAAAAGAATACATATGGAATGGTCTGCTATACTTTCAAAATAAAAGTCTTGGGTTGGTGTAAGTACAAAAACCATTTGACTAGGTTTCTGAAAAGATTGTGGTTTGCATTGTGACACGACGTGATGCTGTGTGATACGTTGCAATTCGTTGCATTGTGATTCTTAGTGTTGTGTTACGTTGCATTGCGATTTTGTTGCAATGCGATTTGTTGCAATGCGATTTGTTGCAATGCGATGTGATGCATTGTGATGTGTTGCGTTGTGTTACTTTCATGATTTTCAAAGTGGAGGCCAGCAGGCGGTGCCAGTGGGCCCTCAGCCTGTGGGAAGATGAAGGAAAATGCTAAAAAGTAATAATCATTAAAAAAATAATATCCATTTAATATTATCATTATTATTAATAGATGCTCTTACATTTGCCAGAGTCATGCTGTGTTCTCGGCATGAAAAAGTTTTGGAACCCCTGTGTTTTGTCGTGTTGCGTCACCTGCGACTTTTGGTTTCACACTGGACACAAACCCTGGTCTCCTTTATGAAAGTCCTGTGTTTGACCCGTCCACCCCATCGTCCTCTCTCCTGGACTTTGTCACTCTTTATATTTCATGTTTGTACTTTGAACATTTTGTGACTATTTCACAAACTGCTGTGATACTGGGCCTGAATAAAAGAGTGTGGTGTAGTAAATAGAGAAGAAGAGATGAGATGAAAGAAGATGAAGAAGAATAAAGAGAAGAACTGCAAAGAACAAGAAGACAGATAATACTAAACAAATTAAATTCTAGAAAAGTAAAGAGGGGAAGAGAAGTTAAAAGATGAAAAGAGATGGAGAGGCAGAGAGAAGACATGAAAAGAAAAGATGAAAAGGAAAAGCAGAGATAAAAATAGACTGTGTGCAGTGGGCTGTCATCTATGGAAGTGTGGTGAATTCAGCTGGATACATCAATCCAGGTGTTGTTACTGGCCTCGAGCACCCAGCATGCACCTCTCCCCCCTGCTCCCCCCTCCACCCTGTTTGTGCATGTTTGTGCTGACAGAGAGGAAAAGTTCTCACTTAAACAACAATGAGGAAGCCCTGAGGGCCTGACCTTCCACTGATGGATTAACACACTCACACAACATCAACAACAAAGGCACACGGGCCTACATGTAAACAGGTACACACACACACACACACACACACACACACACGGATTATAAAAGATGTATCACACACACACACGGACCTCCTCCTGTCTCCTTCACCTCCAGCCGATCATCAAACAAATCACGAGGCTCTGGGAGGATATAAAGAGGCTTTAATGGAGAAAAAGAGAGACAGAGAACTTCATTGGCAGCTCTGGTCTTTGCTTTAACGCCAACAGTTCAACTTAAAAGAGACGGAGACAGAAAAAAAGGCCAAATTAAAGGCGCAAAGAGGCCCCATTCCAAACCAATCCCTGCCCACTGAAGAAGTTACAGCATAGCAACAAAGCCTCTGTAGGGGAGGTCAGCTGACATGCACCTCCTCAACTACTGAACGAAGCTACGACAGCAAAAGCATGTGGACACTCAAACGTGACACTTCATGTGATAGTAGAACATTCGTTGGTTTGCAGACGGCGTTCCAGTTCATCTCAAAGTTAGTGGACGGGGTTGAGGTTGGGACTCTGTGCAGGTCAGTCAACCTGGGATTTCTTTATGGTCCCTTTCTTTGTGCATGGAGGCGTAGTCATGTTGAAACAGGACAGAGCCAAAAGCAAACTGTTGACACAAAATTGAAAGCAGTCTCTTGTCTAAAACATTGGTTCCTAACCTGGGGTTCGGGCCCCTTGAGGGGGCAGCAAAAACCACAGGGGCTCCTCAAGGTTGTCAAAATTAGATTTGCAAATACACAAAAATGTATACAAAAGTCTGTATAAATTGTATATTTATAAAAAAAACAATTTTCCGTGTTGAGTCCTTTAATGTTTTTAGCAACAGTATTTGGGTGCTTTGCGATTTTAGCATTGATATCTGGATTCTTGTGAATTTTAGCATCGGTATCCTGTTGTATTTTTCGTACTGACTCAAAAATAGTTGGCTACTCAGAGGAACGCCTCTGTGACCTCTTAAGCTCTGTGATAATGAGTCATTTTTATTCTTTTCAGGATGTGATTTTGTATATAAGCCTACTCTGTTGGGTTGTTAAAGGAAAGATGGTTAAGCTCATATTAGAACAGAGTCTAAAAGACACATTTACCAAACATAAATGTTCTAAGATTATGATTACAGCTACAAATGATGTTTGTTTGTTTTTTTTAACAACAATGCTTTGTAATGAATCATTATTCTTTTGGTTTGAGTGTGTATGTGCGGGCTGGGAGGACTCAGCTTTTCTCAGATACATGAAGGGGGGCTCCAAGGAAAAAAGGTCAATAATTTAATCTGGTCAGAACTGAATTTTGGATATCTGGAATCCCATTTATGACACATGTAATGTAGGAACTGTCTCTTGCTAGTAACTGTGAGGCCTGGGGACCAAGTGCTGAAGTGGGCCAGGTCACCACAGACACCCAAAAAGGTTAGACAATACAAGCTTTCGCATCAGTGGTGGACTATCGCTGAGCGATACTGCGGCTCTTATTTGGACAAGGCTACAGCCGTTTTAACATAAATGTTGGAAGAGCTCACCCAAACCAAAAACCAGCCCATGACATTTCTGCTGCGGTGAAGAATATTAACTGGATTAATCAATAATCTTACCAACAGGCTCTTGTAAAACTGATCTCACTTGTCAGGATTTAGGATACAAACCAGTAAACTGAATACTGGGGCACTAAAATGTTTCCTTTCTTGCAGATTTACTTCACATATTGTGTTATTTCATCCAACGCTACCAGTGAAAAAGAAAAACAGAAGTCTGAAAAACAGAAAGTGCTCATGTGAAAAAAATACTGTACAAGCGAAGATGAATAGCCTCCTCTATTCCTGCTCTCAACAAAAGTGAATGAGCTTTTGTTTGTCAGTATTGATGTAGACTCTGGTTTTACAGTCCACCTCGTCTGTGTTGTTAAGTGTCTCAACAACAGCCACAATTTAATATGTGTAGCTGTGAGTAGCTTCTCTGCTTCCTTGGTGAATTGCATTGTGGGACATGACTGTCCATTGCACTGAAGAATCAGGGATGCATAGAGACATCTTTGGACTCACAGTGGAAAAGTGATGTGGACGTGAGACCCAGCATTTGACCCGCTACAGCCGTCGTGAGGGGAGTTTAACTCTTAACAAGCCAAGACTCTTCTTTTCTTTTCCATTTGTGTGTCTGTTTGTGTGTGTGCTGTGAACTGTGACTCCTTCAGCGTCCTCAAAGGAGCCGCCGTAGAGAGGAAGTGAGCGTTTGTCAGCCAACACAGACTCGTTAAAAGCAGAGCTGTCCATTCATGAAAGGTTCAGCGTGTGAGTGTGTAACTGAATCTGCAGCTCAGACTTGAGTGGCGAGACGTTTCTCTCTGGAGAGACACCTGATTCTGTCACTGCTCGCTTATGTAACGTTACACAAGGCTGGCAAGGAATGAATCAGCAGAAAAAAGGCTGAAAAACAGGACAAACACTGAACTAATGGGACTTGTGTTGACATGAAAAGAATCTCTGAGGAAACTGTGTTCTTGCTTTGTGTACAAGGTTGTTGTTCTATTGTGATGTTTGGGGCCGTGGGGGACATCATTGAGCTGGGAGCTTGGAATTGAAATCTCAATGAAGTACAACCAGTGCTGTGCGAGAACGTGCTAAAACAGCACATTCATTGAACGTGCTCATGTTCTTGGTGAACTGAATGTATCCGTTTGCAACCAATAAACACGAGCGACTTAAACTCCTGTGAGAGTTAACAACGCTCACACGCGGCAACTCGAGCAACTGGCAATTCAAACACAACCGCCGGTACTACTGAAGCCAGTTTGTATGAATATTTAAATGAGTTTTTATGAACAAATCAGTGCAGAAAAAATCTCACGCTTTTATCCAAATTGTTCCCACTGGGTTTGAAAAAAATAAGTCCAAATGTCAGCCTCATCGACTTCTGGAATATCTGCGAGTTAGAGCAAAGGAACACTTCACACATCTATCAGATGGGACAGGTGAGTAAGAGAGGGACGAGTAGGTCAGAAAGTTGCACAAGGACTCCTGCACACCGTCTAACTTGCAGACCTTCATCAGCCAAACATCAGGTTTGTGTCAGTGAGAAGCAATCTTAAACAGGAAGTGGCTGTAAGTCTGCAACCAATCACAATCCCCACATGCAACAAAGGGACAAAAATATCAGTGAGTTATTTAGCACGCTACAATATGTGAAACAGTTAGAAAAATGAAACACTCTGCATGAACAGTGATAAATGTATCCCCATTACATACATACAGGTTACATTTATTATTATTATCATCATACAGAGGGTTTTATTTTTCTAACTTTGCTTTGTATACTGAAGTGCAGCGTTTCTCAAACTTTTTACACTGTCCAAGTATCACCTCACTGTTTTGCACCATTTGGTGCGAGCAGGTTGCTGAGGATGCTTCACTGGCACTTTTTTTTCTTGTGCTCAGTTAACTGTTGCCCACCTTGATTTCAACACGGCTGCTCAAAATGCTCTCCTCCTTATCTGCACTTACTTCCCATTACTTCCCATTGTGTTTTTAGTGTTTCTGAAGCATCTTGCCATCATAGTTAAACTCGTAACTACCAGTAATCATGTAGCATGCTGATACTGAAACAAAAACACAGGAAAAATACTTAGGAAAACTTATTTTACATTACAATTCAATGATCTCATGTTTTATATATATTCATTAGAAATTTAATAACATTTTGATAGTACCATGATGTTTTTTAAATTAATTAATTAAATATATTTTGGGCATTCTTCTGCATGCCACTAGAGGGAGCTTGTGTACCCACAGTTTGAGAATCAAGGTTGAAGTGTGTTTAATAACCCACTGATACTTTTGTCCCTTTTTTTGCACATGGGGAATGTGATTGGTTGCAGATTTAAAATCAGAAGACTTCTCATTGGCACAAATTGTTTGTCTGATGCAGGTCTTGTACCGAAACATCACAAATAAACGTTTAAAATGTTAAAAATAATCTGTCTGTGATTCTATAGGCGGCTGAGGATGGATGCAGGAGGTTCATCTGAAAAGATCAATGTACTTCATAAAAAATGAAAAAATGAGCATAAACTAGTTCTTTCTTTGGGACTGTGAACTTAGTTCAATATTTACAATTGTTAACTACGAATGTGAACTAGTTCATTAAGTCCGTGTGAAGTGAACTTTGAGCTCGCTCTTGTGAAGTCTGAGCAACACTGAGGATAACCGAGGCAGCAGTGAGTCAGTATTTCTACTTCATTTGTTCACGGTACAAATCTCATTTCATGCAGAAAGTGAAAGTTCTCATAACACCAGAATTCTAAACTTTTATAAACAAAAAAATAACACTTGATATTTCCTTTGAAATCACGTCAGACTTTATTTCAGTAATAACCTGCATTAAGTGCTGGAGCAGAAAAAGTCACTAAACACCGTCTGGTTTTGCTGCAGACAAATTTCAGGCAGGACAATAAAAACTGAACTGAACTGAGTATATGAATGAGCACTTTTTTTTTTTTTTTACAGCTTTGGTACTTTTGATGCTATCAGATGCGAGTATTGTATTGTTTTTAAATACATGTTATTGAAAAAGTATCAATACTTTCATAATTTTGACATTATTACTACCTACATGACAAATGCACAACTTTGAGTTGTTGAGGAGGAATTTCTTTACACGCATTGTTTCAAACTGTTTGTTCAAAACCTAAGTCTGATCCTGCAGTTCACCTTCCTCCTGACTGAAGTGATCTGAGTTTGTGAGACTGAAAATTTATTTGCTTCATTAGTTTGCTGACAGTGATGCCTCTTGTAGAAAACACATTCATCTTTATTCAGCCAACAGTCTGCACAGACTCTTAACTTCACCTCTCAAGGTTGTTATGTGTTAGTACAATGAGTGTAATCACAAATGACTCCAGTACAAAGAAGGTCTGTAATGAAACTCTCGGCTCACTCTCACATCAGACAATCGTATTATTATTTCCTCAAGAAAGTCCTCTTTCTTGAAAACAACAGCAGTGAAGAATTAAAGGGATAAAGAGCCCAGTTTCAAATGTTATGTGATTTAAACATCTTTGCACAAACTGATTTTGGATTACTATGGCAGGGAAATGAAATTACTTATGACTAAAAGCTTGTCAACATTTAAAGTTTAGTGTTAACAAACGGCAATAATTAGCAGAAAGTTGGTCAATAAGATTTAGTCAATATGATGACATTTTATGCCAAATATATGGTTGTAAATATACCCTTACTGGTGTATATGGTAACAACAACTGGAGCTGACAGACCGAATGTTTTTTGTCTGTCTGGGAGCTTTGACTGACTCCTCACAGTTATTCCAGAGCACGGCCGTCTGATTTGTTCATTTTGGGGACATAGTGAGCGCTCTCTCCTCTGCAAACCTTTACTGAATCTGGGTGAGAAACCCGCGAGCTGCAGGGCGGTTGTTCAGCAGCTGAACTCTGACCGAGCTGCGGAGGGAGAAAGATGAAAGAGAATTTCCCGACAGGGTGTAATATAGGATCAGACAAGAAAGAAAACAAGAACCCGTCTTTAAAGTCACAAAAACAAATGGAGCCTTTGGAAACTTATCAAGAGTGAAGAAAAAGTTCCTGCTAAACATTTGCATGTTTGGGTTCTTTGAACAGGTCTCATGACCTTTGGGTTCTGTTCAACCCACAAAGGCCACATTAATCTCCAGTTCAGGTGAAAACCGGAAAACTGTCAGGGAATATAAGTCAACCTTTTGCAAACTTTTCTTAAAACCATCTGAGGAACTTTACCAATGTTTGACTACACTCACAGAAATAAGGGCTCCAAAAGGACTCTTCTTGAAGGGCTGAGGTTCGACCCAGAACTGTTTGCCTCTGAAGAACCCTTTCTTTTTTCTGAAGAAAGCGTTCGTCAAGGGTTCAAAGAACTCTTTGTCAAGAGTTTGTCAACTGATTTTGTACCATGATATGAAAAGGTCCTCGGTAGAATCCTCGGGGTGGGTTCTTCATGAAACTCGTGGAATACAAAAGGTCAACATGTCCTCCTAAGTTACATATGCAAGTTAAACCTGTGGTGGGCCGTTTATTTTTGGGTTCATTGGGCAAAAATTCCACAATAACCTTTCAGCATGTTGTAACTGAAGAGGTCTGAGACAAAACTAGACGTCTGCCCCTCCTTTTGGCTCTGTTTCTGGGCTGTAGAAAACCTGGACCGTTGAGGGAGACTGTGGCCAGTCACAGGTCATTTCAGAGTCATGGCGTTCCCATTGGCTGTTTTCTCGGGGCAACTGACTCCTTCTGCTGCTGTTTAAGTTTCTGTGGTGGGAGGGGCTTAGTGGAGGGAAAAGAAGTAGCAGAACACCTGCAAATTTATGTTACACGCTACGTAGTTTCTGAGTGAAAGTCTGGGTGTGTTTGATCCTGTCATAATTGCTACAACCACCAGAGGTCAGCACCTCACAGTAAACCTACTGTAACGGCAACTTCACATGATAATAAATTTGTCCCAGGATCACTGCGAGGTAGGGGACAGAGAGTAGCGCTATATGTCCTGTCTGCCTGGTACACAAACAGCTAAGCTAATTTTAGCATTGGATTTAGCTAAGTGCATAAACTGTATGATTCACAAATCTTGTGACCTGATCTCACTGTTGACATTTCGCCATGCGTTACATTTACCAACATCATGGTGTGTTTTTAATGTTGTGTTATAGGGTTTAGGGAACTCTGAAACACTTTTCTTCCTTCACTCTCGGCCGTGTCACAAAATTCTCATGAAATTTTGACACGTTTCTTCATTGTGCATGTTGTAGAAACGGTAAAATGATCAGGGGCAAATCTGACCGGTGCACCATGCCAAGGGTGCCGCTTAGTTGGGCATCACCGCTCTCTCCATAGGAAAACAATGGGACAGCCGGCGCGAAGCAGTTTTACTGCTGATCATGTGTGGGGGCCTGTGTGGGTCGTAAGCTGCTGGCACAGGTGACTGTGGTGATGTTTATCTTGTTACTGGTCAGGTAAACGTGGTATCAAAGGTTTTATTTATAACTATCGAGGGAACCCTGTAAATACTGGTGGAGTAAAATGTATAGTATATTTGTAATGACCAGTAGAGGGATCTATTATTGAAACCCCATAGGCTACATTAGGACACAAAAATAATGGTAGAATAAAATCAATTTTAATGAAATGTCTCATAAATAATGGTGTCAAATTTCTGGATTTGTGAAAAAGGCTGGAGCCCGAGAAAACTGCTACAACTTTAGATCCACGGTATGAGGAGCCCCACAGGTCATAAAGGAAGATTTCTGAAGGTTTCTCTTTAGCGTGCTGTTGTCCAGACCTGCTGTCTTTACTGTACCTGCCTAAGTTACAGTAAACGTCAGTTCTCACTGAATCAAGCGAGACTCTTGATTTTTTTAACTTAAAGGAATACATGTTTTGGAGGAATTGAGGACTTTGGCCCATCTGAAGGTTTTTTTCAATAACACGAATGAACGATAATGTTGAGTTTTGTTATGGGATAGTCTTCTGTATCAAAGGCATTCAATTTGTAAAAAAAAAACCAACCAAAAAAACATTCAGATTGTCAGCAGGTCATCATTACTTTTCTGATGTGTTGCTTTTTGCTGTTTTTCCAACATTAATTCAAACATCAGAGTCACCCAGCAGGAAATTACAAAGAAGATGAGCATGTGCTTTTGTGTCGTTGCACAATAATTGTACCTGAAACAAAGCCGCTGCTTTTGTTACCGGTGCTGCTCCGCGGTTGTTTAGATGCACAGGGAATGCAAACATGACTGGAAAAAGAATTGTTTTTTTTATTCATAAATTAGATTCTGAGTTTAGGTCCTGAGACTTTAATCTGGTGTCCAATCACATCTCAAACACATCTGTCTGATCTGCTCTGTTCTAAACATTCGTCTCCCCTGCCTCTACATGACAGAAGTGAGAGGAAAAATGTTGAAAAATGTGGAGTGAAAATAATCACATCTACATCTACATCTCTGTAGACGATTGTTTCTTAACAGATGAACGTGCTGTGAAGATATGGAGACGGAGAACACTTTGAACAAGGAGAGAAAACACATCTTGATAATAAATAGTCTCGCTGCTCTATTGTTCTTCCAAGAGCCGTGAAATCAAAAGCCACAGAATACAATACCTGCACTAATAACAGACTTCACAAATTTATTGTCTCCATTTCGTTTATTAAATCCTCCTTTATTTTTCTACTGCTTCTCTCTCTCCTCTATTCATTCATTTATTCATCCCCTGTGGTTTCAGTTCTGAGCGAGTGGAGATGATCGTTTTCTATGCGCTTTAGGTCTCCGAGCGTTGGTTCCCATTAGCAGCGAGCTAAAATCTGTCACAGACTGAGAGGCTTTTGTTCAGCACGCCTGCTCGGCGCTATTGTTCAACACGGGGACTCCTATCAGCAACCAAAATCCTCTAAAGCTCTGCGGCAGAGAGGCTTCTCTAATGTGGCAACACAACGTTGGGAAGAATAGCTTCAAAATGATGAGAACCAAGAATATAAAAGAACACAAAATATATGTATCACACACAGAGATGTGAGACAATATGGTTCAATGAGTTATTCCTGGAGCAACCATTGTTGTTCTCAACCTCTGTAGATGACAAAACGCTCCAATCGTCATTAATCAATAAAGAAAAGATTCTTATGAAGAAAAACTGAAACTTTTCCAACTTGCACGAGTGCAGAAACCCAAAAAGTCTCAAAGTTTTTTTTCAGTTCCTGTACGACAGTCCATAAAAACATGTAATCCGACGTCACAGGTGTTTGAAATGTCTTCTTTCCAGTCAATGTTTTGCACCTCTCGAGGACAAAATTAACACGTTTGCCCATGATAATTAACTCATTAATTATAAAACCTTTTGTCAAAGGTTGCAGCCGTGCAGCAGTCAAATCAATGTTCTCATTAACAGCTCTAAAGCCCAGATGGTTTCTGCAAGTCAACAGCAGTTACTTTAATTTTTAACATACTAATCTAGTTTTCCCTGAAAGCATCGCTAAAGTAAATATACTGAAAACAACAGTGAATCTTGTCTTTTCAAGGATTTATTCCTTTCATATCCATATATAACAGCTGAAGTATGATTTTTAATCATTCTTTTGCTTCTTAGAGGCAGAAAATTCTCAGAACTGAAAATAAACTTATCAAGCACGTTGGGAGCTGCTTACTTACAGATCCAGCAGGAACAGAGGAACATGATCATCTTCTTGAGATGTGTTTGTCTTCACCTGATGAATTTAAGTCCAGTTACTCTCTTATATCTCTGATTTGGCTCTTTAATTCATAGTACTTTCTTCACCAGCTAGCAGAGGTGTGGCCTCAGAGTTGAAATTAGTCTTGATTTTGATAAAAAAAAAAAAAAAAACAACAAAAAACACTTGCAGTGTGACTTGGACTTTAATACCAAGGACTTGTAACTTCATTTGGACTTGAACCTTTTGAATTAAATATTAAAATGTCAAATGACAAATCAAATCATTTCCCGTCATTTCCCAAATAGTTAACATTCATTCTCAGCAAGTCAGCACGATTCCCCAGATCCACTTTGTTTTTACTGATCTGACGACATCCAGTCAAGTTGCAGGAGGAAACCATGAAGATCTAATGTTACATTATTGAGCTCTAGTTGGAAAAAATGATACCAAAGATAATTTTGTTCACATACAAAAACTTTGTGTCGACAACAAATTTATGCTGTTCTTCACAGATTGATGAAATCCTTGAACTCTTTCATTAAGGGTTTGTCAACTGATTTTGTACCATAATATAAAAGGGTTCTTGGCAGAACTCCCTGGGTGGGTTGTCAATAAAACCATTGGAATATAAAAAGGTTCTGAGTAGAACCCCCATTTCCCAACCCCCCCAAGATCTAATGTTAGTTGGAAAAAAATGATACCAAAGATAATTTTGTTCACATACAAAAACGTGGTCAACAACAAATTTACGCAGTACGCAAAATATGCAGATCGAAAATTCAACTTCGTTTGACATTTGAAGTTACACAAAGAACAGTAAAGGAAGGCTCTGTTGTTACATTAAAAATGGCATTACAATTTGTGAAGAGTGCATTATAACTTGTTTGAGAATCGAAACTTGACTTTTAGGACTTGGAACTGGACATGGGACACTGACTTAGTCCCACCTCGGTCAGAAAGTCTCTGTGTCTCTCTGCTGTTTGGGGCAGGTAGTAAACAGAGGTTGATTAGTGACTGATGAGAGGGTTCACAGTGAATCACACAGTAACTGGTGCCTTAAACCAAAACTATGAGCTGAAAGAAGCTACAAAGTCTAAAGAGCTGCAGAGTTACTTTATTATTTTTGCCAGGATCACCATTGCAACCTAAATTACTCAGCCCATCCTCTCCAAGAAGATAGCTGTTTAGGTTGTTTGCACAAAGAGTTGATTATGACCTCTAGTGGCTGTAGTAATTATAACTGCACACAGTTATCATACCAGATCTGTTGGTCTTCTATAGAGTCAGTTTTACAGAATGAACTATTTTACAATTTAAGTCATGTGACATAACATAGGGCATTTATTTTATGATCTTTTCCTTAACCTAACCAAGAAGTATTGTACCTAAACCTGACCAAAATGGGACTGTTTCACAAAGTGTTCAATGTGACATAACTTTGGCTACGTAATCATTAGCATCTGACCTATTCTGCCATTTAGATAAAAGGGCGTGTTGAAATTATTTGTTATTGTTCAAACTGCACATTTACTTGACTTACTGTAAATATAAAAAGAGATAATTTTTTATCCGTAAAGTGGCTAATACCATTCAGGTCATGAACAAATCATAAAACTGCTGATGCCGACTGATGCTTTGAGATCTGCATTGAAGGACAAAAAAATCAGCTTTTCACATTATTGCCTTCAATAAACAGAAATTCCCAAGACAGCAATTAGAATGCTATTTCTCTCTGTCAGTGTTGGGATTTGAAAGGGTTTTGCTGCTATAAATGTAATGTTTTTTTTTTTTTGTTTTTGTTTTTTTTTTTTTTTTTTACACGGCAGCTACAATAATGACAGAAAAGTGGTCTTTTAATTTTAGACCCTCACAGGAATCCTCAACAATGGCTGAGAGCGTGTAGCTGCTGTGAAAGGTTGTGCTCACAAAGAGAAGATGCTCTGGGACGCGTCTTTAACGCAGCTGAAAACCCATTCAGTCTGCGATGAGGAGGTTGATTTTGTTCTGCGAATTGAGCAATTGGCAGTCAAATTGCCGTTTGTTGATATTGTCTGAATGTGCTGCTCCTCTCCGGGGACTCAGTCCTCCTGCATCCAAATTGTTTACCAACCGAAAAGCAATCACAGCGTTAAAAATGAATCCTGTGATACATTATACAGGATGACAGATGGAGGAATGAAATGATTCCTAGAATTGTTATCAGCCAGAGGCGGATGGATGGATGGATGGATGGATGGATGCATGGATGGATGGATGGATGGATGGATGGTTACAGCAGTCATTCGCTTTCATCTTTAAAGCAACATTATGTAACTATTCTACCTTGAAATAACAGCTTCAAAGTCATTTGATGCTACATTGATTTGTAACAGGGTGAATGGTGCCTCTTTGATTCTCACTCTGTGCCCTGTGTGCCTGTTTTTCCACTCTGTAACTTGGGTTGCCAGGTACAGGTGGCTAACACTTTATGGCATTATGTCTCACACCACCAAATATCTCACTGATTTTGGTGTAAATGGATCATAATTTATGAAGAAAATGTTTGCTGATTTGCTCAACTCTGTGATTTCTGAGTTTTTTGATGTACAGTACAGTAAACTGCTGCTAAATGTAAGTGCAGTTAGCTATTAGCTCAGTTAGCCATGCAGCTAGCTGATTCTGCAAAGACTGGACTGGAAGCTTGGAGGTCCCAGTGGAAGTGTGGACTGGGGAGTGGGCAACAAGATTCTGAAACAGGCTCAGCCCTGGGAGAAGCAAAGAACCCAAAGAGGACATTGACGGAGGAAGCTAAAAGAAGAATGACATGCTGTGTCTTGTGTTGTAGCACTTGCTTGATGTTTAGCAAAGTTGTCAACTCGCTAGTTCCTAATCGTAATTAATGTAATCATCACAAATGCACATGTACAGCTGTCCATATTTTCAACAGCGGTGAGCAAGGGAATTGCATGAAATAAAAGTGGGTTAGCCAAATCACAAAAAATAGCCTTGAAATCTTATATAATATTTCAAGGAATTCATCAAGGTTATATCTAAGTCTAGGTCTAGCTTTAGGTCATCTTTAACTAAAATAAAATTATTGCCTTTAAACTTTTATGCTGACTCTTCTCATAGACAAACGCAAAAACCCTCACCCTGAGCAGTGGTGTTCCACAAGGCTACGTCCTGAGTCCTCTCCTCTACTCCCTCTCTTCAACTACGAATGCAGTCCTGTACATGGTTCTAATACCATTATCAAATGTGCAAACAACAGTGGTTTGCCTCATCAACAACACATGAGTGGGCCTGCAGGGAGAAGGTCCAGCACTTGGCAGCATGGCATGCAGACAACAACCTGGAACTCAATACCAGGAATGTATATCACCCCTGTTCAAGAAGGCACACCAGGATCTCTTCTTCCCAAAAGTCCATCTGTCTCCTCAGTTTCTAGTGACCTTTTACTGCTGAACCATCAAGAGCAATTTTACCAAATATATCACAAGTGTGGCTCTGTCTTTGATCAAAAAGCACTGCTCATTATGCAACAAAATGCATTTGTAATAATATGACAGTATAAGCAATTATAAGAAACTCATAAGGTGCTTATTAACTTTCTTTAGCATCTATAAACTGTTAACAAGTTTCTTAGAAGTACTAATAATGTCTTATATTCTAACAATAAATGTGTTGATGATGCTATTATTACACTTTATAGTCTTATTAGCACATGACAATGTTATTAAGCATCTATAAAAGCCATATTACCTTTGAACCAACACTAAATACAAGGATTTCAATAGAAAGCCTTACCCGTTTGAGGTTTCCAGAAGTTCTCATTACTGCACTCTGTATATGTCCTTTTAAAGAATAGTGATACACCAGCAACAAATGAGGCAAGACGTCTTTACACTCCCAACCCTGTTCACATCTGAAAGCCCATAAATGCTATTAGCCTCTGATGGAACCTCCCAAACACTATCAGAAGCCATCCACTGTTAGCTTTCATTGCCTATAAAACCACTGTTACAGCTGAGCAGCTGAGCTGCAGCCCCGCTCTGCTTTACAGCGGCTGCAGACTGTCACAGCGTCCTCATCGCTGCTTTAAGAGGCAGCAGAAATGTCCTTCATACGCTTGTCTTTTGCTGGCAAACAGAAGTGTCCTCGCTTAGCAGGAGGCTAATGTGGATGAGTACAGAGACACACAACAGATACGCACACCGGACAGAGACAAAAGCAGCATGAAAACAACCATGGACCAACATTTATGTATGGTACACAGTTATGGAACCGAGCAAAAGACCCAAGTGAATCTAATTTGTTTAGAGGGCGTCTTCATAGAATCAAGGACAGGAGATGCTGCTTATCAGCTCCAAGTGTCTCCTGCTCAAACTAATAATTCATACATTACATAACCAAATGTGACCCAACTGCAATCTGTCAACACACTAAATTACAGCTCTAATTGTGTTATTTAGTTTCCTCCCAGCCAGAATAAAAGGTGTTTCCACGCAACTGTCAGGGGGATGTTTTGACCCAAATGAGTCTATAGTCGTATCCTGCGTTCTCGTGGTGTTGAAATAATTGGGAAAATGAGTTTTAGAACAAAGGAACACTTCGCACATCTATTAGATGAGACAGGTGTGTAGGAGAGAGGCGAGTAGACCAAAAAGACTCCCACACACTGTCTAACTAGCAATATAACATTTATTTACGAAGTTTCGGTTTTGTGTGATCGAGGTCTAGTACCGAAGCATCGCAAATAAATGTTATATTGCAAGTTAGACAGTGTGCGGGAGTCCTTTTGCAAAAAATTAGTTTCAGACTTGGAAAATTCATGTGAATGTTCTGAACAACAACTTGGAATGTCAGCAAAAGTTTTGGTACACGACTTGTTAATTTGTTGGTGTATCTTTTTTTTCTTTGGGTTTTTTGCCTTTATTTTGATAGGACAGGTGGAGATATGACAAGAAAGGGGGCAGAGAGAGGGAGGGGATGACATGCAGGAAATGGGCCACAGGCGGGATTCGAACCTGCGGCCGCTGCAGACGGCTGACAGTCTCAGTACATGGGGCGCACGCTCTACCAACTGAGCTATAGGGCCACCCCAATTTGTTGGTGTATCTTAAATTTTTGGATCATTAGAACTTTTCATAACTAATATTGGATGACAGGCAAGAAGAAGTAAAGAAACACCAGTTAAAAATATTTTTAGTAATCACGCACCTTCGATAGATTTGTTAGTAACACGTTATTTAAAGGGGTGTGCTTAAGTCTGACATAACACCATCATAACAATGAAATGACCCCTGTCATGATTATGAAGGAGCCTTAATGACTGTGGTCCTTAAAGGTATAAGATGCAGGATTTGTCAGTTGCTGTCTGTTAACACACCAGAGAGACTGTTGAGTCTCATTAACAGGTTGTCAAACACTGACACTTTCAGTAAGTGTCCCAAAAACAGCAAAATAACAAGACAATAAGAAGATTCATGCAGAAGGCAGGTCTCTGCAGATCAGACAGACATCACCACACACTTCTAGTGAGTCATAAGTGCTGATTGATTGAGATTATTTTTATATGAGTCCTACATTGTGTCAGTTTTCTTGCAAAGTTGACATTGTTTCAGTTGTCTGGTTAGCTTGATGTTTTAAACATGACATTAAACTGTCGTGTGGTTGGTTCTGACATTGGCTGTCATGAGACCATTATAATTGTGTCGTGAATATTTCCCTTGACCTCAACTTCAACATTTTGGACGTGTCATAAAGATGTCATGAAGCTTTATCACACTGTCAAACACTTTTATTTCAGTGTCATGAATAATTCCCTTGACCTCAACTAAAGTGGTTCCATTTGGACTCGTGATAAAGAGGTTTGATAAGTTCAGAACTCTTCAGGGGTCTTTCTTGACCCATTGTTCGTAGGAGAACTGTGTGTGTTTTATGTGCTGTAGGGTTTTTTATGTGCTTCATCAGATTCTCTGTGCAAAATTAAATATAGATTCACTGTTCAGTTTGTTGTGACCACACCTTTGATAGAGAGGAGGTGGTCTTCTGTGTCCCCAAGCAATGGGTCAGAGAGTATTTTGGCTTGTTTTTCCATGAATTCCATGACTTGCTGGAATATTATACATGTTTTAATGTTATAAGGCTGTTTTGACAACAGACTACAGTCCATCCATCCATCCATCCATCCATTGTCCGTAACTGCTTATCCTGATGGGTCACAGGGAGGCTGGAGCCTATCTCAGCTGACATTGGGAGAGAAGAGGGGTACACCCTGGACAAGTTGCCAGTTCATTGAAGGCACAGTACCAAGGTGATTTACAAAGTTTCCCGCAGGACATATAGCTAGGTTTACTTGTTGCTAAAGCTAGCTAGGCATCCTATTAGCTGACTCAGCCCCATGATGCTACTAGCTAATTCTGGAAAGAAGACCACCTCAGTGCTGTATTCCCTGTCAAGCTATAGCCACAGTTGGTCTCAGAGGTTGTTTGGTCCTGGTCCAACTGTGTTCACTTGGAGTTCTACCAGCTTGTTGATAAACTATTACTCACCAACAAAGGGGGGGGGGGTTCCGATTCTTAGATGCATTGCGATTCGGACGTGGATGAATCTGAATCGATTCACAAACGTCCAAATTTCGATTATTTAAATCTGTTAATTAAAGTAATACAGAAGGTTCTAAATAATGTGGAACTAAGAAGCACGGTACGCGTCATCTCCGGGACACTTTGGGATGTGCACCTGGAGCAGACACACCGACAAGCGCACAGATGAAAACAAACATGGCTGACCGCCACCCACCTCGCTGTTAGATCCGAACAGCTCCTTCTAATTTAAAAGCAGACGTGTGGAAACACTTCGGCTTCTACAATGTCAACGGCGGAAGCGAACTGGACAAGAGCCACGTTATATGTAAGCTGTGTCACGCTAAAATAAAATACTTTGGCAACACAACAAACATGAGAAGCCATGTAACTCGATTCCACCCGAAGGAGTCGGGGAGATGGCAGGCTGTTGTTGCTGCGGCTACTAGTGGCTCTACCGACCAGAGAACAATTGAGGAAGCAATTAGAAAGCTGCCACCCTCATCGGAAATAGTTTAATAAAATATAATGGAAATGAATCCAGCTCTTGTTTCTTATTACAAATGCACTGTTTTTAAAAATTGCAAGTGATGAATGCTTATTCAGTGAGACAAAAAGAAATGTGTGTTGCGAAAAAGTGCATCAACTTATGAACAACACTGCTAGGATTTTTTTCAGTATCATGAAAAAACAACGACAACAAGCCCTCTGGCACCAAGAAACGTGCGCATAATGTGCATGTTTACTCAGAAGACATTTCATGTTTCTGTATATGTTGAGGTCGACTCAAACTCCTTCCCCACCGTTGACAAGATTTTCCGTCATTTAAGACACAACACTTCCCCGGCAATATGAGATTTTCTGTCAGTTACTGTTTTCACTGCCAGGTGGTACAGGGGACGCAGTGACGGATCATCTGACAAAAAATTTGTCTCTCTCTCTTGAAGAAGAGAACCGACAAAGATGATGTTATGTAGCATGAAAACATTGGTGGTCATCTGCAGATTCACAGGACAGGGAGCACCACGACCTGGACACACAGCGAGGCTCTGCAGTCCGCGGAACTCGTGCCACAGCCAGGACAGGAAGCTCTCCAGCCCCCAGGCCTCTTAGACAGAATGTTTCTGCTGGGGGTCGGGGGACACACACAGCTAACGTTAGCCACACTGGTGACAGTGACGTCACACACGTAATGTCGGTTTCACAAAAATGGTGCTTTCTCAGTTTTTTGTCTGAAAAGTGGATTTTTTGGTGCAACAAACCGACATTCAAGTGCGTATAAAAATAACAATGAGTGAAGCTTAAACAAAACTGTTTTTTGTGTCTGAAACTAGAAGATTTGTTCTTTCATATTCTTAGAACTGAATATTCTGTGGGTGTTGAAATATCAGTGAATTTTGTCAAAAATGCTGGCGCTGGCTGGCAGTTTTTTAAAAAATGCTGGCAGGGAAAGAGTTAAGAACGATACAAGAGTGTAAGAATAAAAAGACTTCTTATCTCACTATCCTGCACATGCACACAAACACTGAAACGCACCGACCTATCAGAGACAACTGGTGGCCGACACAGGAGATCAACATGCCTGTCACACCTTCTTTGTGTACTCTGTCAGTATGACTCCGCAAACACAAACACACACACACACACACATCTCACACACACACAGCTGACTGTCTCTGTGTTTACACAGAGAGAGTGTGTGTGCATGTATTTGTACATCAGACAGCAGCAAAACCAGAGGATTCAAAGTTCGCCAACCTGCCAACCTGTGGGAAGTTGTTCACCGTGTGAGAAAACACTCAAAGGCTTGTTGGGGAGCTTGTGAGGTCCAGCCAGATTTGTGGGGCCAAAATGTTGGTTAAGACTTGGGGTAAGGGGCTAGGATTATGCATTATGCCAATGATGGGTCCCCACAAATATAATAACACAAGTCTGTGCGTGTCTGTGTGTGTGCTGGCCTTGCTAAAGATCCATCTCAAACTCAGGCAGATTCAATATTTATCAAACAGAGACGCAGGTGTCTGACTGCTGGATCTGAAATTACCACTAAGGGATGAGAGAGAAAGAGAGAGCGAGCGAGAGAGAGAGAGCGAGAGAGAGAGCGAGAGAGAGAGAGAGCGAGAGCGAGAGCGAGAGCGAGAGAGAGAGAGAGAGAGAGGTTTGAGCTTTGAATATTAACAAGTAAACGTTGAGCTGAGCCAACAGACAGAATCGTATTTGTCTCCTCAAACACTCTCCATCACATCCGTCACGTCCATCAGGTGCGTCTGCTCAGACCTCTGATTCATCATTAAACTTGTTTCAGTTTTTCAGCAAATCAAATCGAGTGCTGCAGGATGTCACTCGTCCATGATCAGAAAACAAAACAAAAAAACAACCATGCCAGTCAAACACTGACACTGACTGGAGGAAAACAGCAAAAGCAAATGAAGGAGGAGACTTACCTGCTTTAGAGGATTTCAGTGTTTGTTTATCGAGGGGAGCCAATCAGGACCAAGTCCAGCTGCGATGTGATGACTGGGTTTGATCTGCAACAGCCTGAAAAAGAAAGAAAACAAACTTTCAATCTGATTTGAATAACAGGGGAAATTCAAGTGTCTGTAAAATGTCAGAATATTGCAGGTGTTCATTGTGTCACAAACAATATATGCATACTAGGGCTGCATTTTTCATTTTCAATTAAACTGTCAATCATTTTCTCGACTAATAGTTGCAGCTCTAGTGTATACAATAAGGATTTACTCGAGTAAATCCTTAAATTTACTGATGCAGGTATCTCTGACTCCTCAGTGACAAGTTTAAAGAAGAACGCAGGTTCAGATTGTGTGAGAGTGCTCGATAAGATGCTGGAGACATGGAAGCAGCTGTATCTGCAAAAAATGAGTGACTACTGGGTAGATTTGTGAAACGTTTTTCCAGTGTGATATTTACTGTCTAGTACTGTCTAGTGTTGTCTAGTACTGGCTAGTATTGTCTAGTGTTGTCTATTACTGTCTAGCACTGTCTAGTACTGTCTGGTGTTGTCTAGTACTGTCTAGTATTGTCTAGTGTTGTCTAGTATTGTCTAGTGTTGTCTAGTATTGTCTAGTACTGTCTAGTATTGTCTAGTACTGTCTAGTGTTGTCTAGTATTGTCTAGTACTGTCTAGTGTTGTCTAGTACTGTCTAGTACTGTCTAGTATTGTCTAGTACTGTCTAGTGTTGTCTAGTACTGTCTAGTATTGTCTAGTACTGTCTAGTGTTGTCTAGTACTGTCTAGTGTTGTCTAGTACTGTCTAGTACTGTCTAGTATTGTCTAGTACTGTCTAGTGTTGTCTAGTACTGTCTAGTATTGTCTAGTACTGTCTAGTGTTGTCTAGTACTGGCTAGTATTGTCTAGTGTTGTCTATTACTGTCTAGCACTGTCTAGTACTGTCTGGTGTTGTCTAGTACTGTCTAGTATTGTCTAGTGTTGTCTAGTACTGTCTAGTGTTGTCTAGTACTGTCTAGTACTGTCTAGTATTGTCTAGTACTGTCTAGTGTTGTCTAGTATTGTCTAGTACTGTCTAGTGTTGTCTAGTACTGTCTAGTGTTGTCTAGTACTGTCTAGTATTGTCTAGTACTGTCTAGTGTTGTCTAGTACTGTCTAGTGTTGACTAGTACTGTCTAGTACTGTCTAGTATTGTCTAGTACTGTCTAGTGTTGTCTAGTATTGTCTAGTACTGTCTAGTGTTGTCTAGTATTGTCTAGTACTGTCTAGTGTTGTCTAGTACTGTCTAGTGTTGTCTAGTACTGTCTAGTATTGTCTAGTACTGTCTAGTGTTGTCTAGTATTGTCTAGTACTGTCTAGTGTTGTCTAGTATTGTCTAGTACTGTCTAGTACTGTCTAGTACTGTCTAGTATTGTCTAGTACTGTCTAGTGTTGTCTAGTATTGTCTAGTACTGTCTAGTACTGTCTAGTGTTGTCTAGTACTGTCTAGTACTGTCTAGTATTGTCTAGTACTGTCTAGTGTTGTCTAGTATTGTCTAGTACTGTCTAGTGTTGTCTAGTACTGTCTAGTACTGTCTAGTATTGTCTAGTACTGTCTAGTGTTGTCTAGTATTGTCTAGTACTGTCTAGTATTGTCTAGTACTGTCTAGTGTTGTCTAGTACTGTCTAGTATTGTCTAGTACTGTCTAGTGTTGTCTAGTACTGTCTAGTGTTGACTAGTACTGTCTAGTACTGTCTAGTACTGTCTAGTAATGTCTACTACTTTTTGGTGTTGCTTAGTACTGTCTAGTACTGTCTAGTACTGTCTAGTGTTGTCTAGTAGAGTCTAGTTAAGTCTAGTGTACACTGTAAAACTGACGTTTATTAGAGTTGT
This sequence comes from Lutjanus argentimaculatus, assembly GCA_034769285.1. Lineage (NCBI taxonomy): Eukaryota > Metazoa > Chordata > Actinopteri > Lutjaniformes > Lutjanidae > Lutjanus > Lutjanus argentimaculatus. Next base: position 41,668,365 of record JAWZSL010000001.1, on the reverse strand, counting down.
TAACAGGAGGCACTGTAGCTGGAGGTACCGACATTACTGTACTCACTTTAAAGCTGAAAGTTGATACAGTAGTAAGAGCAGAAAAGTACAGGAAAAGAACAGAGCAAAGGTATTTTTCTGTTCATTCCCTTCTGTTTTTTATAAAATCCTTTAAAACTACAGTATTAAAGCTGCTTTATTTTTCAAAGGCAGTTGAGGACATTACAGACCCACTAAGTAATTTTATTCAGTGTCAGTCTCATCATTTTTGATCTGGCCACATAAAGATAATAATAAGTTTGTACTTCTGGATTTTATTAGAAATTGAATCAGTGCAAATGTAACGATGGTTCGAACATGAATTCAGAAATATAAGCATGAACAATATATAAAATGTCAACTATATATTCCTTATTTTATGTTTGCTGATATACAGTAAGTCAATTTTGCCAGTAATATAATAAAGTCATTTAAAAGTTTGAGATTTGGCTCATCATTGTTAGAGTGTCACTTCAATGTAAATTTGAATCAGTATGATGGGTATAATCCAAAGTCCCTGAGTCCCTCTGTGTCAGCATGTGGACAGTAAAGTACAGTGTGACAGTACATCACTTTACTGTGGTTGTGTGCAGCAGTAGGATTTGGGCATTCAATTCCCTGTGGGGACAGTTATGATTCAAATGTAGGTCAGAATCCAGCAATGTGGGCTGTTTGTTAGAATCATTCACCAAATGATAAATTTCATGGAAACTCACAATCCATGTGCTGAAAATGTGAGAAGATAAGGCAAAAGTGAAGCGAGCTGTTCGGCCAACTAAAGGGAATTTACAAAAATAACTCTGTGATGGAGTGATGATGTAATTTCTGGAAACAGCCCAAAACGCAGAGATGTCTGAGGACATAATACAAATATAATAAAACACGACGCTCACATGTGTTTTCAGAGACATTTGGAGATGAGGGACAGGAGCCTGAGGGAGGACTTGTCAAAGCAGAGACGCCTCCAGAGAGCCGACTCATCTGTAATCCATCACACTTTTTGTTTAGCAGTAACACCTGTCTCCCCTCGCTGTCAGTCAAAACAAGGTCAGAGCTGCACTGTGAAAACACACGGTACACCTGGCTGCATGAGCGAGAAGAAACACGACTGAAGTTCGGACAACTTTGCATGAAACCTTTGAACAAAAAAACTACCTGGTACCGAAAAGTTTGCAACAACATCTGTCCTTTCTTTTACTCACATATTCAAATCTAATTTGACCATCAATCAGGTCTTTTGCAGTAAAAAAAAAATTCAGTCATTATCTGCTCACCCTCATGCAGACTGAGGGTTGGGTTTATTTTGTTTGTCTGCAAAACTCTGCTGGAGTTTCACAGGAAAACAGTGCTGCAGAATCTCCCAAACAATGGAAGTGAATGGTGACCAGTTTTCAAATGTAAAAAACAACTGGAAAGAAAACATAAAATGCCTCCATACTGCTCGTCTGCCATAATCCAAGTGTCCAAAAGTCCCGACATGCCGTTTGCACACCGTCACACCACACACACCCAGTTCAGACAGTGTGCATGTGGACTTAAGCATCTTGAGTGTTCGCTGCATAAAACTAGCCGTTAAAGGTTTCATTTTAGCTCGGCTCAGCTTATTGTTACATATTTTGGGGTTGAAATAAAAAAAAGTTTTGGAACTGGTCCAGTAGATCGCCTTAGCTGCCAAAAAAAGTACCTCCACTGTTATTCAAGGCATCTGACAGCATTATGGAAAGAAGATTTCTTCTTTTTGTTAAAGACTAAGATCATTTTTATTTAACCAGAAACAGCCATTATATCACTGTCTTTAAAGACAGCTGAAAAAAACAATAATTTTACCCCGCAGAATATGGGAGCTGATGGTCCACCCCTGCGTCAATCACTTGATTAGTTTATGTTATTGTGTGACTTTGGTGTTTTTGAACACAAACACCTCCAATGAATTAAAGATTTTAAAGATATGTTGTGTGATGATGGTGCTACGATGAGTCTGCCTATAGAGAGGAGGTTCAAAGGCTGACAGAGTGGTGCACAGAGAACAACCTAAGCCTCAACATCAAAAAAACAAAAGAACTGATAATTGACTACAGGAAGAAGCAGGACAAACACGTACCACTACACATCAGCGAGAGAGTGTTCAGCTTCAAATTCTTGGGAACACACATTCAGAAAACTTATCATGGACAACAAACACCACTGCAATTGTAAAGAAAGCATAACAGCGGCTATACTTTCTCCGCACACTCAAGAGAGTCAGTCTCTCACAACAGCATTTGACATCCTTCTACCGCTGCTCCATTGAGAGTGTGCTCACCAAAGGCATCCTGACGTGGTATGGCAGCAGTTCTGCTGCAGACAGGAAGTCACTGCAGAGGATTATAAAAACCGCCCAAAACATCATCAACCAACAGCTACCTACCCTGGACACCATCTTCAACTCCCGATGCTTGCAGAAGACACACAACGTTCTGAAAGAGTCATCCCATCCTGCTAACTATCTGTTTGAACTGTTGCCCTCAGGGAAACGTTAGAGGTCCATCAGAACACGCACCACAAGATCCCAAAGCTATCACCATACTCAACTCTGACCTGAAAACAAACCCACTAATATCTGTCACCATTAATCAATAACACCAATACCTCATGCAATGCACTGCACTTTATGTTTGCACTTTCTTGTTTTTGATTCTTAATGCATATGCATTGCACTATAATGCACATCAACTGTGTTCACTTATACTGTGAAATATTTAGCTCAGGTGAATTTCAACCTAAAGGTGCAATATATGAATCTTCAATCAGGTGTATTATTATTCCTATGTGCAATATCAATACTCCAGTCAGGTGTATTCTCATCCAATGTGCAATATCAGTACCTGGCGAATCTCTAATTTCCATTGTGCAATATCGGTATTTCCTCTGTGCCATGGTGTAATCTTGAAAACACTATATATTGTCACCATTCCCATATCTTATATTTTCCCATACTAGGCTGCTAGTTTCTGTATTTTCTGTTGTTTAAATTGTTCATATTTTTCTATATTCTTTGTTTATATTGCTTGTTCACTATTTATTGTCTTTTTTTTTACTGATGCTTTTTATTTTTTTGCCATCCACTTTGCTTCTGTAATGCTGGAAATTTCCCCACTGTGGGACTAATAAAGGAATATCTTATCTTATCTTATCTTATACATAGCACTGAGTTAATGGTATAGTGTATGATGACATGAATGTGACTGAATGGATGAGACGATGATTATGGATGAGAAAGTACTATTTTTATTATTATTTATTGTATCTACGTTTTCTACGTCCAGTACGTGAGTGCACTGAATTTTGTTGTATTTACTGTGCAGTGACAATAAATCTCTGTTCTCTATTCTATTCTATTCTATTCTCTATTCTCTAAATCCAGAATTAGGAGCATTAGAGCACATAATCAAAATCAAAATAGACCAGGTTCAAAACTAAAGGACGAAATAAGTTCACATATCAAAATACAATTTGGATAGAAGAAATAAGTTCGTACAAAACATATATCAAGTAAAATTCAAGAAAGCTAACTACATAAACTATACATGAACTAAGGTTTCATAGACTGTATGATAAAATGCTGATAAAAGAACATTTAAAAAACATTTATAAGAGCATTTAGAGCAGATGAAGGTGTGAAGTGCCCTCTCCTTCATGGACGTGCATCTAAAATACTAAAATAAGCACAATCAGAATAAGTAAGACAACGAAGGAGAAACAAATCACCTAAATAGTAATATGCACCACTAGTATGCAACAGTTGAGATATTTCAGGCGACCAAAGTGGACAACTGATCGACAGACTGAATTTATCATCCCTTTTGATAAATAGTGGATTGGTTGAGACTGTTTAGGCAATGAGAGGAGGATTTCTTCAGTCATGGGTCGGAGGATGGAGAAATCAATCAGGTCACAAGTTGATTGGGTAGATTTATTCACACCAATGTGACAACATAGTACACAAAGTATAAATGTTTCTGCAAAGGACAAAGAACAACCAAATGTCTTCTACAGTGTGGAACTGTGTCCATGGATCGGTCTATTTTTCACCAAGTGGATTATTTCCTACAAATTCCTGTCACTTTTATAACTCCTGACGCCTCAGTCTGTATGACTGGGTGCATGTGTGCGTATGTAATTAGAATGAGTGTGTGTGTAACCCATTGGGGACGTTTGTGTGTCTTTCCATATGATATGGACATGGTCATTACCGTACGCTGTCTAAATCACATAATCAGGGACATTACAAGCTATTAGACACTAATAACAGGGATGACACCAGTCCAGATGTGTGCTGTGCTAAGATAACAAATCCATTGTACATAATCTGTGTCAATACATAGAAAAACTGTTTGTTCTTTGGCTGTCCTCTGAGTAACCTTCCTCTCCTCCCCACGAGGAGAGGCGTCTAAGTTAGGGATTAATATTTTTCCTCAAAATGAGTCATTTTCTATCCTGGGAACAGAAGCACAATCTACTGGGAATGTTCTTGTTTTTAATGACCAACTTCAGCTACAGTCAAAACACACTGGTCATATTTAAGGCATCACAAAATAAAACAAAGAGAAATGTGGGTTCTCTGCCTGACCACTTCAGTGTGGTATCTGGTGGTAGTAATAATAATTAAGGCCATAGAGCAGAATTTATGTTAATCAAGAAAGTGAGCATGCAGCTGCGAGGATGAAATGCCAAGTTTATTACCAGTCATCTGTCCCCATCTGGCCTCAAATAAGTCATATTTTACAATACTTCACATGATACACTGATGAAGTGTGTTGAAACAGTTATTTGGTGTGTTCAAAGTCATTCTAATAAGACAGATTCCATATTCTGTTTGCATTCAGAGGCGTCTGATGCAACTCCAGCAGCAGACTCACACTGTGCATGCTGCAGTGGCTACATTTACACACACACACACACACACACACACACACACACACACACACACACACACACACACACACACACACACACACACACACACACACACACACACACACAATATTCCAGTTTTTGCCCTTATTCTGAAAAAGACAATATTTCTACTAAGCTGTTTACATGCCTAATGAAAATGAATATTCCTCTAATATTCAGGCAGATGTGCATACTTTTGATTCTGTCAAAATCATATTTTTTCAAAGTTTTCCACTGGACTGAACCCAGCGTCCCTCGTTCATTCATTTAACCACCTTCTTGAAAAGGCTCTGCAATATTTGTGCATATACGAAAACATGTTGATATCAAATGTTTAAAATAATGCTTAAAAGTAGACATGTGTCTCCCTCCGATGACAAAACTGAGACTTTTTAAAACGTTTTTTTTTTTTCTTTTTTGCCTTGCAAACCATTGGCTCGTTGGTTTGTTTACAGCACAGAGCAGAAGAGGTTTTGTGCCACAAACTGCTGTAAAACCCCGACTGAGATGCACATTCTGATTTGCTGTTACATGTCCAAAGAGCGCTCTTAAAACCAGAATAATAGCAGCATATCCCACGTGTCTTCATCAGATATGCTCCATTCAGATGTGGTCTAAGTCAGAATATCCGTTTACATGACTGTGTCAAATTAAACTGTGTAATAGTGACATAGACAAAGTGTTGGAGCAGTAGTTTTGACTTATTTACTGGCCCAGTCTGGACCTCTGTTTTCCAACAGTAACCTTCTTGCACACTTTGGGTTTTAGGGAATTTTGGATTCCAAATTTGGCAGCAAACCGCTGAACTGCTGAACCTCAGTCTGGCGCATTTGATCCCACGTTCACAGAGCGCACACTGGTCAGTCTTTAGCAGCGTTTCCACACAAAGCTGGCTGCAGAAATCATGTGAAGTGTTTGAATTCATGACGCTTGGATTAAACCCCAGTCTTAAACTGATTACACACTCTTAATACATAATGATAATTAGAATTCACATATGAGAGCATACTATACATAAAATAAATCTCAGCTCAGCATGCTGAAAAAAATCAGACAACACGGACCAGTGGATTAAAGACTTTTTAAGAAACCCCAAATCAGACTGCCTGATATTCTATTTGTCACAGGAAGTTGATATCTCCCAAGGAAACATATTAAGGAAGTAAGCACGGTACTACAAAATGGTACAACAAGTCAACACCGACACTTTTCATTTGCTGAAGATGAAAAAGCTGCTATCGCTCCAATCAGCAGCACAGCACTAAACTTCCATCTCCCACTGTAGACAAAACTCCTCCAGCAGCCCATTTACAGCTTAGTGTAACAGAATGTCAGCAGACTGCAGACAGAGGAGGGCTGGACAGTCAACAAAGCCAGACTGACTCTCTCTCCACTTATCTCTCCTCTCATCTTAATAAGACCAGAGCAGCAGCAGCGGCGGCATCCTTCCCACAAGGCCGTGCTGTCCGGGTCTGAACCACAGTCTCATTAAGCAGACATATTGGCCTCTGCTGTACAAAGGGCTTCATCTGGAGCTGACACCCGGCCGTCCCGACTCGCTCATTTAAAACTGAAGCGTCGACATCCTCGATGTGTGCCATCATCGATATCAGTAACCAGCACTGTGGGAGAGAGCGGAGGGGAGGGGCTTTATTCACACGGCGCTGCTGGGTTTTGTGCTGAGTTGAAGACAAGGGATGATGCTTGATTCAGATGTCAGATAATGGGACGCAGTGAAGTGGATCAGATCTGATCGGTGAATAGATCTCAATCTGTCACAGCCATTTACATGTTCCTCTGTCTCTCTAATCCAATCAGATTCCACTCAGTTTAGTTCTGTGCAAGTCAAAGACACAGTATGGGATTAATTCATCACCTCCTAATCTTAATTCTTTAGTGTTCTTTCAGGTATTTTTAAAGTTGGGCCCTACTTTTACATATTTTGGGGCCTAAATAACAAGGCACAAAAGGTTTTGAAATGGACTGGTTGGAACTTAAAGTGTGAAGATAAATTCACTTTTTCATCCCAAAAGTTCAAAAAAACAAATGCTGAGGTCTCGTCTGGCCAGTCTGCGGGTCAGCGATTTCTCTGTGGGTTGCTGCTGCAGAGGTTGACAAGTGGGAGTGAAAATAAATCCACTTTTTAATCCCAGAAATTTAAAACATACACTCTGAGCTTCCCTCCCCGGTGTTTCTTCCTCCAGAAGCTCCAGTCTGCCACATACCCTCTCCTGCAGAGCTCTCTGGCTCTGAGCAGCTGTCTGTCGGCTCTGTGTCTCAGCTCCGCCCAGTCTTCTCCACCCTCAGCAAAACCCCCGCAATAATGAACGCAGCTGAAGATACAGTGAAAAGTAACAGAGTGAGCGGACAAACTCCTGGGCTGAGCATGTTGCTCATTAGCTGGAGTCTTTTCTACGATTCTCTTCCTGATAATTCTGTTTTATGGCAACTTTTCCAGCAGGAGTTTCCAACATTGATTCAGGGTCTCACCGAAGGAATGTGCATGCACAACTGCACCAGTAGAACAGCCAATAGGAACACCCAGTCTGTGATTGGTTTAAGTCTACCTTCACAGGCCAGACTCACTAAAGACTGAAAACAGAGGAGATGCAGGAGTCTAGTTCTGTCCCACACCACTTTATTTACAATATACTGAAAATTACAGCTCAGAGTAGGTTTAAACAAGAAGGAAAGTTTGTCTGTCCTCAGTCTGGAAGCACCTTTATTCTCATTTATATGATATTTCAAGACTCTCTTGTCCGAGCTTGCAGTCTGTGTCCAATGTCCTGCTGTTTTAACACTGTTTCTACTCACAGATTTTTGAAACATAAAAAACTTTTCATCGCCCAAATGTGAAAAATGCTTTCATGTCTTAATCCTCACGATGTGAGCAACAGACCAGGAAATGGACGGACCACATTGTGTAGCCTGTGTATATGAGGACCAGCTGAGTGTTTCATTGCAGCACGACTGGTCCTGGAATATCAAACACATGAACTATAGCTGTAATATCCTCAAAGGACTTTCTGTGTGATCTATAACAACCTCCATATAAGTTTGTATAATTTCCAACAGCAAGTTAGCGATAGCATTTTAATCCAACTTTGTGTGCACAGTGTATCAGTGTGTGTGTCCTTGTGTTAAAGATGTGACAGTGTGTTTGTTGCTGTTAATATGACCACAGCTCAGCCTCCAGCCCTCATTATACAAACCCTGACATCTACCCACCAAACACAGTGGCGTGTGTGTGTGTGTGTCTGCAGGCTGTCATCTCTTTAGAGCAGCTGTAGAGTCCAGAAGTCCCAGATTAAAGACAGTGTCCACGCTCCACAGAGCTGCCCTCTCCGTCTTTCTGTCTGAATGAAACAACTCTCCTTCTTCTACTCTCTGCTCGACTGGACACTGAAACACTTCTCTGGAATTCCGACTAATCAAACCAAAATTTCATCTTATTTCTGATAAATGTAGGCCAACTTTCCCTCTGACTTCAGTTTGTTTTTTTTCCTGCACGCCTGAATATTACTCCTGACAGCTGCTAACAGTCTATTTTCATGAAGAAACTGTTGTGTTTACTGTGCAGCAGTTGGAGATCCATGGTATGGTGGCGGTGTCGTGACAGTTTGTTCAGCATGAGAAAGTGAGAGTCAACATCATTTAGTGAACATGTCTTGTAGCTGCAAAGCATTCTGGTCTGATTGATGTCAGTTTATAAAGCACTTTCTAATCTATTCCTGAAGTGTTTCCACTGTTAAAAAAAAGTGAAAACTCAAATTTTCAAGGCTAGTAGTTTCACTAAATTCTTCTTATTTCAATTTGAACTTTTTTTTTTTTTACAGCCTCAAGGTCCAGATAATAAACAAGACATTACACATAACAATTAAAAGGCAATAAGCACAATTAAAAGTCAGGATCAAAAAGGTATAAAAACAAACAAAAGAAAAACCCCATTAAAAAATTCTAGTTGGTCACTTGCAGCATTCTGAGGTCTGTTATTTCTGTATAACCGACTGTTGCTATGAAAAATAGACTGTTGCCATGAACACAGTTCTGATCATAGACTCTGGAGGAGAAATAAATGATTTTTAAATCAATATAATTATTTTATGATCAGTATTTTGTGTTAAATTGACATTTTCAGTGAGTAATACGAATACGAATACGAATACGAAATACTTTATTGATCCCCAAGGGGAAATTCATTTGTCTGTAGTCTCATCTATTTGTATAAGAATTATAGAGTCTGATGGCAGTTGGTATGAAAGATCTTCTGTATCTCTCTGTCCTACAACGAAGAGAGAGAAGCCTTCCACCACCATTATTTCTTTGGTCCATCAAGGTGTTATGCAGTGGATGATCCATGTTGTTTAGGATGGCCTCCACCGTCCTCATTGTGTCTCTCTCCACAACTTCCTCCAGAGAGTCCATCCTTACTCCGATCACAGAGCCAGCCTTTTTCACAAGCTTATCCAGCCTACTTGCTTGCTTTTTTCCCAAACTTCCTCCCCAGCAGACTGCAGCATAAAATAAAACACTTGCCACAATAGACTGATAAAACATCTGCAGCATCTTACTGCAGATGTTTAGAGATCTGAGCTTCCTTAGGAAAAAGAGGCGGCTCTGCCCCTTTTTGTAGAGTGCATCTGTGTTAAGGGACCAGTCCAGCTTGTTATCCAGGTGTACACCAAGATATTTATAGTTTGTTACCACCTCGATGTCCACTCCACAAGTGTTCACAGGCTGAAGAGGGGGCTTGGATCTACGGAAATCAATGACCATTTCCTTTGTCTTTGAGGTGTTTAGTATGAGGCAGTTTTTATGACTCCAGTCACTGAAGGATTTTATCAAATCCCTATATTCAGATTCCTGTCCATTCCTTATACAAGCTACAATAACAGTGTCATCTGAGTATTTCTGGATGTGGCAGGACTCAGAGTTATATTTAAAGTCTGCTGTATACAATGTGAACAGGAATGGAGCCAGGACAGTCCCTTGTGGAGCCCCTGTGCTGCTCATTAATGTCCCAGAAAAACAGTTCCCCAACCTGACAAACTGTGGCCTTTCTGTCAGGTAATCCGTGATCCAGGAGACAAAGGAAGAAACCACTCCCATCTCTATGAGCTTGTTTTTGAGTATGTTGGGTTGGATGGTATTAAATGCGCTTGAAAAGTCAAAAAACATAGTTCTTACATAAGCGCCAGATTCTTCCAAATGAGAGAGGGAACGGTGTGTAGAGTACTGCATCATTCACTCCAATGTGTTCTTTGTAGGCAAACTGCAGGGGATCGAGTTTGTCTTTGACCTCAGGCCTCAGAAGACGTAGAATCAGCCGCTCCAGGGTTTTCATGATGTGTGAAGTAAGGGCCACCGGTCTGTAGTCATTTAGTTCAGCTGGACATTTTCTTTTTGGTACCGGGACAATACAAGATGTTTTCCACAGAGCCGGCACCCGCCCCAGCTGTAGACTCAGGTTGAAGATTTTGTGAAGAGGTTGGCACAGTTGGGCAGCACAGTCTTTAAGCAGCCTTGGACACACACCATCTGGGCCAGCTGCCTTCCCAGAGCAAAGTCTCCCGAGCTCCAACCTCACCCCTGTCTCAGTGACAAACAAGGGTGGAGGAACAGGTGTGTGAAGAGGAGTAGCTGCAGTCGCGGAAATGTACCCATGTGGAGGAGGAGGTGGAGGCGGAGTCATGATGGAGATGCCCAGATGTTGTTGAAGAGGAGCCATGGTGGAGGAACACACTTGTGGTGGAGGAGGAGGAGGAGCCATGATGGAGATGCCCGGATGAGGAGGCATGGTGGAGGAACACACTTGTGGAGGAGGAGGAGGAGGAGGAGGAGCCATGGTGGAGATGCCCAGATGTTGTTGAAGAGGAGCCATGGTGGAGGAACACACTTGTGGTGGAGGAGGAGGAGCCATGATGGAGATGCCCGGATGTTGTTGAAGAGGAGGCATGGTGGAGGAACACACTTGTGGAGAAGGAGGGGGAGGAGGAGGAGGAGCCATGATGGAGATGTCCAGATGTTGCTGAAGAGGAGCCATGGTGGAGATGCCCACATGTTGAAGAGAGGAGGAGGAGGAGGAGGAGGAGGAGGAGCGGCAGTGGAATGGGATGTGACCTCAGTGTCAAACCTGTTGAAGAACTGATTGAGTTCATCAGCTCCTTCCACGTCACCCACGATTGGCTGTCTTTTCTTTTTGTTGTAGCCAGAGATGGTATTTATTTTCTCTCCACACCTCACAGTTGTTGTTATGATGTAAATTCTTCTCTATCTTCTTTTTGTATTCCACCTTTGCCATCGTCAATCTCTTCTTCAGCTCATGTTGCACCTGTTTGAGCCGTTCTTTGTCACCCTCTCTAAAAGCTTCCTTTTTCTGATTGAGGATTGCCTTTATGTCACTTGTGATCCAGGGTTTGTTATTGGGGAAACAGCGTACAGTCTTTGTAGGTATGACTGTGTCTCTACAGAAGTTGATGTACTCAGTGAAACAATCAGCCTGTCTATCAATGTCCATACTGTTCTCATCTGTTTCCAGAAGCACATCCCAATCAGTGCGTTCAAAGCAGTCCTTTAGAGCCTCACTAGCCTCAGGTGTCCATTTCCTTACAGTGAGTGTAGTTGTAGGTTCCCTTTGCACACAGGGTTTGTAACAGGTCTGCAGAAGAACCAAGTTGTGATCTGACCTGCCCAGTGGTGGTAAGGCAGTATCTCTGTAAGCTTCTTTGACATTGGCATACAGCAGATCAAGGGTTTTGTTTTCTCTTGTAGCACAGTTAACAAATTGTGTAAATCCAGTCAGGTGGGAGGAGAGGGTAACATGGTTGAAGTCTCCAGATATTATTATAAGTGCCTCAGGGTGTTTAGTCTGTATCCTAGCAACAAATTCATGCAGAATTTCACATGGAACATCAGCCGTTGCCTTGGGAGGGATGTACACAAGTATTGTTATTATATGACCAAATTCTCTTGGTACATAATATGGCCGCATTCCAACTGCCAATAATTCAATATCTGGACAGCATATCTTCTCCTTGACAGTAATATGTGCAGGATTACACCATCTCTGGTTCACAAATAAGGCCAGTCCTCCTCCTTTTTTCTTGCCACTAGCCTTTGCATCTCTGTCTGACCGTATGAGAGTGAAGCCAGGTATATCCACAATGGACTCCAAGATGTTATTATTCAACCAAGTCTCAGTAAAACACATCAGGCTGCACTCACGGTACACTTTCTGAGTCTTCACCAATATCTCCAACTCCTCACTTTTGTTGGGCAGAGAGTTGACATTCCCCATGATGACTGATGGCAGAACGGGCTTGTATCTCCATTTCCTTGCCTTTAACTTTGCACCAGCACGGCAACCACGAAAGTTCCTCCTTATCTCAGCTGGAATAGGGTAATATACTCCAGATTTGCTCCATTTCAATGAAAAAAGCTCTTCTTTCGAATAAACTCTTCTCTCCACAGAAATATCCATCAATAGATGTAAAAAAATCAGATAAAAGGCGACAAAAATAACAAAAATAACAAAGATTTTGAGAGCTACTAGACTTTGCTGCAACCTGTAAGTGCGCAGATTCTAGAATTTGATTAATTGGCGTAATAAGCAGGATAATGTGCAGTGGGCAGGTTATTATTGTGAATTATTACACAGCATTGTCAAATGCTTGATTCTCGTCGGTCAATTACAGCATTCTAAGGTCTGTTATTTCTTTATAGCAGGCCGTTGCTATGATTAGCAGGCCGTTGCTATGGACACTGTTTTGATCGACTCTGGCGGATCACGTCCTGTCATATCAATCCACAGAAAGACGTCTACACCCTGCAGCAAGAAACCGTTAGTTTTCTCATCTTTGCTATGGAGTTACCATTGCTATGGACGCAGTTCCAACCGTAGACACAAACAGACTATTTTTTCAAGCGGAAGCAATGAAATCTTTTCTAAATCAGTAAAATCATATTTAAATCAACATTTTCTGTCAAACTTTTGATTTCTTTAGTAAGTAGCTGTGTAATAAGTTTGATAATGCACAGTGGGCAGGTCATTATTGTGAAATAAACCCCAACAAGGTGATGCAGGATGCTGAGGTGAAGTATATTATCCCTCACATAAACATAAACTATGCCAAACTTTTAAAATAAACCAAAACGGTTTGGCCGACCTTTAATCTTCTGTGGAGACAATTTATTTTTCCTATTAAAATAAACTTGAATCTTAGAGTTTTAGAAACCACAAAAAGTGTTCACAGTGAACCTGATCTGTCATTATTTGGGTGCTCAGGAAGTAAATGTTTGCAACTGCAATTATTAAATTATTTTATTAACAATTTCTAACTTTCACTTACATGAATTTACTCAACAATTTTTGAAATACATTTTTTTTTCTAAAACTGAAAGATTCAAGAAAAGTAAATCATGTCAGCAAAACATTACAGGTTGTGAAACTTATTTTGTTTATTTCAAAACTTCATGAGTTTGAGTTTGAAATTGAAAACTCAAAACTCAAAAATTTAGTGAAGATAAATACCTTGAAATGACCAGTTTTCTCAACTTCTTTTTACAGTGTAGTGTTCGATAATGCATTTAATCAAAATATGATTTCAGTTTAGTTAGTTAGTGTGTTTGCCTTCAGAGGAAGATACCTGTTGGAATTTCATTTCTCAAGTCATCTGTCCTGAAGACATGCCACCTCCTCCTCCTCCTCCTCTTCATTTAGAGCAGGTTTCATTTCAAAGGATTCTCTTTCTGATGACTTTGACCGCTAAGCTTTCCCTCTCTGTCATATTAAGACATGCTTTCCTCCTTTCCACTTGATTCCTTTCCATTTCTTCTGATCTGTCCATCCATATCCTTCAACCCTCAGCAGTAATCCCCCAGAGGACAGAAAGAAGGAATAGAGAGGAGGAGGAGGAGGTGGAGGAAGAAGCAGTGCAGAGGTTTAAGTGAAGGGACTGAGTGACACTGACTTTGATTCATTCAGGTCTGCTGTGGATTTGGGTTACATTTACTTATCTGTAGGATATGATTAAAAGTCTTTCTAATCTAAGCTTTGATGTAGAAAACAAGTTTTGACATTACGCTTGTCTCACCTGTCGTTAGCACTCAGAAATGTATAGTTACATCCACCATCTTTACACTGAGCCGAAAAAACAAATAAACTTATTTTAGACTTTTAGATTTTTCAGAATTCAGACTTTAGACTCAAATAAAAGCCAGGTCTCGAATAATGGCTGGGTGGTCTTCGACTGGATTATCATCTAAGTATGACTGTCCAATTTCAGGCACTGAAGGTGCATGTGTTTTAATATCTCAGCCAAACTATATTTTGCAGTAACATACAGGAGCCACAAGGTGGCAGTTGCTACATTTTAACTACGCACGTACATATACAAGTCAGTGAATTTTCCACAACACACTGCTGTAACAATTTCACAATAAAAGCCTTGTAAAGAAATTAAGGGTATCTATCAAAAGAAATGCTAGAGGGCTTTTAATTTGATAGGGATATAGGACTTACAGACTTTGATCATTTTGCCCCTGCCCGTGTTAAGCCAGACTTTAAGAGGGCAAAAGGGATCAAAATGAGGCTTCAGACTAAAATATGACCAATACTAATTATCAAACAGAAGGAATTAGAAATAAAGGCCTGTCTCTAATATAAGCCTGCTTCAGATAAAGGCCTGATAGTCTTTGTAGTTGAGGTAAACAAAGCCCCAGTCAATATTCTAGAAAATACAGTAAGCCCTTTTTGTGGCAAGGCAAAAAGTAAAAGTAAATAAATCATAGTTTATTTACCAATAACAATCTTTCTTTAACCATCCTCATATTGAAGTTACCAATCACAGACAATGAAAACTTTTAAAAACATTATCAGTGAATGTAATCTAGGGTTTTAGATATATATATTGGTGTTATTATACTCACAGGTTTGCCACATGGCCCACATGACTTTTTTTTGTTTTTGTTTGTTTGTTTGTTTTTCCCTGGCAGGGTGCTGTGAGTGATAAAGCGTGATCACCACTGTTGCACAGTCTAGCATCGCCCCTTTGGTTTTCATTATCTATTTGTTTGCCTTTTTTCACAGTGAGCGCCAACCAGAGGAAGTTTGCTTTCATTTGGCCCTTTTCCACACATGTGCTGACTCAGTTTGACTCCATGCATCAGTCAAGCATGGCAGGAATTTACATCTGAGCTACCACTTGAAGGTGTGTGGCTGGTTAACCACAATTATTTTCCTTTGAATTCTTCATAATAAAGGTCCCCCGATATTTGGGTATCTAAAGGCTTTTCTCGTGATGCTGCAATATCAGGAAATGTTGGGTTTTCATGAACAGCAACTTAACACTCCTATCAGCTAAAAATTAACATGAAACAGTAAAGTAAAGCAAACACCTGAAAGTACAAACAGCGACACACAAGAGAAACTAAACTTCAAACCATGGAGATTCAGTTAGAAGCTACAAAAGTTCTAAGAGCTGAACACACAGACAATTTTGGGTTATTCCTATTGGGAATAACTGAAAAAGATGGTGGAGCTCAGAAAATAAATCAATAAATGAATACTGCGATGTGGACACAGGCCCTTAAACTTATTCCATTTTTCATTGGATGGTCTGTCTTCTGTTTCCTGACTTTGGAAACTTTTGTGAGCTCCACAAGAGTCTGTTTTCAAGGCTACAACTCAATAACATTACATTCAAAATTAGATTTGAAAATTATTAGAAGCGCAAACTCAAAGAACACATCTGACTTCAGGTCAGAATGGCTGCTAAATTGGTATGGGAATATTTTTAGATTTTGAGGCAACTTCAATAATCAGAACCTTTTATTATTTTCTCAGCCATTCAGAGTGTTGGAGTAGTTTTGTTTTCCTGACAGCCAAACTGTAAAAGCCAGTTGACCTGTGGGTGTTTCTCACCCACAGGTCATTAGTGAGCGGCAGGTTTGGGATTTTAAGAAGAAAGGTCAAAACTGCACAGGGTCAAACATCAAAAGTGGCAGAGTAGAGACTCTTATTTCAGCTTTTTTCTATTTTAGTGTTTGTTTCAGCAGGATAAACAAACAGTAGAGAGACTGACAAATATCCCAAAGTTATGAATAAACCATGCACACGAGGTGAATGCACAATAAAAGTCTGTCAGCTGTCACATGCAGGGATGGAGGAGAAGAAGCAGACTGGTGAAAGGTGAAGGAGGAGAAAGGAGAGAGGGCAGCTGATGGTTGGAGGGAGGGAGGAGAGGCAGACATGGGAGCGTGAGGGAGAGGGTTTGAATTATGGATTGTGATGTTAAATGGATGGACAGACGGTGGATATATGGTGGACAAATAGATGGACTAATGGAAAAAAGGATGGACAGAATGGAGAGATACATTATAGATGGATTAATAGATTAATGGACAATTTATGGGTTGAAAGATGGACAGATGATGGATGGATAATTGAATAAATGGATGGACAGTCTGATGGATTAATGGGTTGAACTCGTGACTTCTCTCTCTCTCTGTTATTTCTTCTCTCCCCAGGTGATGAAACAAACACCTGATGTTTAAGACAGACGAGATAAAAGAAGAGCTAAAAAAGGAAGGTAGAGAGACTCTGGAATAAAGAGCTCTTGTCAGTGGAATGACAGCTCTCTCTGATTCTATTAATAACCGTCATCTATCAGCCTGATTAAGTCACTAATCCTCTCTGTTCTCAGCTCGTCTGATTAACACAGGAAGACACACTCACACACATTTACACACACACTTATACACTCTAAACTCTGAGTTCAGACTGTAAAATCTTTAAATTTGGCACATACACACACCGAGGTGTAGCTGCGAGAGCTTTGTTCTGCATGTGTGAACAAGTTTGCGGTGAACAATGATAGCTTCCATTTTATTTATTGAGGTTTTGAGCAACGTACCAAGAATTTGAACAACCAGTTTGTAAGATTTACATGAATCTACTGGCAGAATATGGCAGAAACTGAATGTAAGATTCATAAGTATGTTTTCTTTCATGTATAAAATAAAAAAATGTGGTTTTGTTACCTTATAATGAGACCTACAGAGGGTGTAGTAGCACAGGCTAAGTAGCCCAAACAGGACAAAGCAAACACTAGCTCTCGACAGCACCAAGCTGCAAACTCCACAGCCAAAACATTAAACCAACATATCGGTGCCAAAAACTGCAGTTCTCCAAATGACCACCTGAGGCGAGTCAGTCTCCACAGACCAACATAGTAAAATGTCCAACTTCGCTGCAGGAATAAACATGTTCACAGCCTGGTACAAAAAAACTGTTTAGGTCTCTATAACTAATTTCCTCATTCAAGACAACTCAACTGTTTAAATGTATTAAGGCATAAAGGGATAGTTCACCCAAAGATGAAAATTCAGTCATTATCTACTCTCCCTCATGCTGACTGAAGGTTGGGTTTCATTTTTCAGTCCACAAAACACCACTGGAGTTTCACAGGAAAACAGAGTTGGAGAATCACCCAAGACCTGGATCACACCAGTATGGAGGCATCTGGGGGGTCCTGGGTTGTTTTTTAACATTTAAAAACTGGTCACCATTCACTTCCACTGTTTGGGAGATTCTGCAACAGTTTTTCCTGTGAAACTCCAGCAGTGCTTTATGGACTAAGAAAAAACTAAACCCGACCTTCAGTCAGGATTTCAATAAGGACTTAGACAGAAGTTTGACTCATATAGAAACCGTCTTGTCTTCCATCTTATTGTGAATCATTGTAAAAACCTTTATTTAGTGTTATTCATTCATTTTCTGTAACCACTTATCCATGAGGGTCACGGGGGGCTGGAGCCTATCCCAGCTGACATTGGGCGAGAGGCGGGGTACACCCTGGACAAGTCGCCAGTTCATCACAGGGCTGACACATAGAGACAGACAACCACTCACACTCCCATTCACACCTACGGGCAATTTAGAGTCACCAATTAACCTATTATGCTGCATGTCTTTGGACTGTGGGAGGAAGCCGGAGTACCTGGAGAGAACCCACACAGACACGAGGAGAACATGCAAACTCCACAAAGAAAGGCCCTGCCAGCCCGGGCGTTCGAACTCAGGACCTTCTTGCTGTGCGGCAGCAGTGCTAACCACTATCATTATTATTATTATTTAACTTATTTTATCTATTTCTTTTATTTTCTCTCATTTTTTTATTATTTAGGTTCTGTTTGCACTGTGAATATTTTCTCATGCTTCCCGTCTCTTCAGTAGATAGAAGTTTACTTTATTTAATACATCTTTCTTTTAAATGGGTTGTTCTGTATGTATGTATTTATGTATTTATGTATTGTTTTGTGTTTGCCTTTCTGTAATGCATTGATGTATATATTGAGGAGTTTATATTTAGCATGTTTAGAAATGATAATAGAACTGTAAATCTAAAATATATATAGATATATACCTCAACAAACTCATAGATGTCAATCATAATTTTTGGACCAAGATCCATTTATTGGTTTATCCCAGTAAACATAATTTTATTCAGCCTACTTTTTTCCATACCTGAACACTGTACAAAAAATATCAAAATGCAAAAAACTGGATAAAAGACTGGCATTTTATTACATAAGACAAATGTGCAATGAGGTAAAGAGGGATTGGAGACACGAATGATAGATATTAGATTATATATCAGAATATAAAGCTGGTAGTGACAGCAGGAGTGAGGCTCCGTTTGTCTGCCTGAACATGCTCGACTTCATTCATCATCGTTGTACACATGTAGCAGCACGAGTGAATGAAGTGTTGGAGGGATGAACTGATTTTGGAGCTGCAGAGAGGAAGAGGAGGAGGAGGAGGAGGAGGAGGAGGAGTGAGGGAGGAGAAGAGGAGAAACGATGGCTGGATGGATGGATAGAGAAGTGAATGGGTGGAGGATTGTTTTATCCTGAGAGAGAAGTCGAAATTCAGCAGGGAGCCGACAGAAGGGCTGGAGCCAGTCTCCATCCTGCCAACACACACACACACACACACACACACACACACAGACACACACCACACACACACACACACACA
Organism: Lutjanus argentimaculatus; assembly: GCA_034769285.1. Classification (NCBI taxonomy): domain Eukaryota; kingdom Metazoa; phylum Chordata; class Actinopteri; order Lutjaniformes; family Lutjanidae; genus Lutjanus; species Lutjanus argentimaculatus. The sequence continues at coordinate 41,649,374 of JAWZSL010000001.1, read as the reverse complement.
CACACACACACATAGACACACACACACACACACACACACACACACACACACACACACACACAAACTGAAAGCTCTCCTGATTGGATGGAAATGTACAGAAAATACACACCATGAGATGCATCATGTCATGTATTTTTGTGTGAATTTATGTCGGCAAAAGGATGCGTGCAAATGTGTGTGTGTACACGCACGTGTGTGTGTGTGTGTGTGTGTGTTGGCAGAGGCTGCAGGCTGGCAGATGGTCAGAGCTGAGTCTCTCTCCCTGTGGGCCCCTCAGCTCTCCCCCTCCCTCCTCACCTCCCCTCGGCTCCTCCTGCGGGGGCAACCCGCCCGTGTTAAGCCCGACCAGAACATCTCCCGACTGGGCACAGACTCTGCACCACCTCATCCCTGCCTGGAGCTAAACGTGCTGAACGTTCTTGGATAAAAATCTCACACTTTGCTGTTATTTATTTTTTTTGATTTGTACTTGGATTGAATGTTAAAGCTGTGCATTAAACAAAGCGGATGTTTCTGGGAGCAGCGAGACATTTTCATATATCCATGAAACATCAGTTTCTGTTTTTCTTTCAATCCTGGTAGATTTGATTCCCGACATGGACTTAAATTTTCATTTTCACTGCTGAGCTCAGAGCTGACAGGAGCTCAGAGTCGCCTTCAAGGATATTCATTTTATTATAAGACAAGGCACCTTTACATTTTATTTTAGTGTTAGGATAAAATATCTACTTTCTTTTTATGTATTTTATTTTTATGTGAAAAAAAACTGCCATCAAAGTTAATTTAGCTTGTTTACACCAAAATGGAGTTGAAGCGATGACTTTTTTGCTGATCGGTGCAGAACAAACTTCAGTTTACACAAATGAAACGGACTCAGTTATCCCCAGGCTTGCTGTTTAGCCTTTAACAGTAAAAAGAAAAAAATAAATAAATATTAGAAAATGCTGTGTAAGTGGAAATACACGGTCACGCCTGGGTTATTTCATGTTTACCTCAAATTGAAGGATTACATGGCAGCAGGTTCCAGCTGAAAATTGGTTCCAGATGTGCGTGGTCAGATTTGGCATAAAATGTGCAAAGTCAGACATTTGAGAGGTGATGACTTTTGGCCAATTTGTTAAAATAAATCACTGATGGAGAAAAAAAGACAGAAAGACAGCTAAGATATTGCAGCAACATATAAAGAGTGATACATGGGTTTATTTGCAGGCTGTTGTGTTATTTCTTCTATTTCATGTGATGCAAACAGCAGCTCTAACACTTCTATAAGGTGTCTATAGGCCAAACAGTTCTGGTCCACTGGTGAGCTCCCCCAAGAACTACACATACCTACAAGGGCTTTTTTTTTTTTTCTGTTAGCATTCACACCACCTGCAGACTGCTGAAAACCTGAAACCTGGATATGAGTGAGCATATCAGCACTTCTGGTTCCCTCATCTCAAAGTCACAGGGTTTGTTGAACAGGTCTTTGGTTAGATGCCTTGAGTTTCTGAGATCTCTACAACATCAGTGTGATCGATACGAGACATGTTTTCTGCCCTCTGGTGGACTATCAGCGCAGGCAGCAGTTGGCCTGTGACTGCAAAATCCAACATGGCTGCCCTCGTGTAGTGAGTTGCACAATTCTGGCAGTGAAAACTTTAGCAGTTATATGTTACTAATATTTCAATATGAACATTTACTTATTGCAGCAATCTATAATTACTTAATATTTTGTACCTTATTTTATAGTAAAATCATGTTGAAAATGTGCGTATGAAATAAAACAAACATAAGACAATTCATTTATGAATCCCTCAATCATTTTTCTATTGAATTTCATGATGCAATCTGCAATCACAAATACAGTCTAAAACAAACTAATTTAAGAATGAAATAAAGATAAATATTGAGCGGAAATGTATGCTTATGTTTATCTTATTTATGTTTATGTTTATTCTACTTAAGAAGGAACAATGCACATTAATTATCATGATCACTTAAGTCACATAAATGTGCCATACAGGCTCTTTTTCATCTGCAGTCCCTGGCAGGTTACATATGCAACCTGCCATTATAATCACTTGTGTGTTGCAAGTGAGCACTTGATTATAATTGTCTTTTTACTTCATTTTCACTAAAGGAATTTTCCCCCCTGACTGTGTGTTATATTATATATTGTTATAAAGTGTATATTGAACAGTTCAGTTTACTTTGACTGAGCTGTTTTTGACACAAAAATGCAAAATAAAAAGGTTCCCGTTTGAAAAAAAAGAACCAAACCAACTGAAATGTGCCAAATGTTCCAAAAGCAATGAACAATACTTTTACTTATACTGTTTTTAAAGTAAAATGATTGTAATCAATTCATTTTCACCAACGTATTAAATATGATACAAAAAATGTCAAACATGTAAATGACAGATTTTTTTTTGTCAAAAAGTCCAATAAACACTCCAGTTTCAATGTCCAGCTTTACAGGGTTCAGAGGTTTTCACATTTTGTTCTACAACATAAAATACGTCAGTAAATCCATCACTGGTGAATTTTGAACCTTTGACGTCTAAAAAAAGGAAGTTGCTAACACGTGGCTAAATGAGACTACAGAGGTTGTCACCGGTTACTTAGTGGTGGTGATGTGAAGTCATGTGACCTTCGTTTTTACCCCTGCTGATTACTTTTAAACTTCAAAAATCATAAAGTGGAGTTTATTTGTGGAGATTATCTCGCTGAACAAAACATGCATCGTTAACTTTTGTTTACCACAGATCTTATTTTCTGCACTAATGGAAAAATCCTACTGGCAGCCACAGTGATGCTAAATTCTGGATTCATTATTGATCCTTTACTCTGTGTTTTGTTCCATTTTTTAAAGATATCATTACATGCCTTTGTTTACATGGATAACATTTTAGAGGTTTTTAAAAATTGCAGTTACCAGTGCTCATGTATTCAACCAATCACTGTACACTTACGTCACTCAAGATTCCTCTTGTGCTCGCAAGTGCTGAATTAGAAGCTAAAAAAGTCTCAGAACAGTAATCTAAGAAGTACGATCATTCCCAGTTCTTGCGGTATGGACACACCATTCCTCCAACCGTAATTAGAACTTTGAAAACGATCCTCCATCAAAAAAAAAAAACCCATAAGAGGGAGTAGCAGTGGTTCCTATTTTAATGAAGCTCATAAGGCAGCCAGATAGTCTCACTGCAGAACTGATCCAACTGGAACAAACACACAAAGACGCACAGATAACAAAGTGATCATTTCATTATCACCTGATGGTCACTGATGATGCAGTAATGATGTTTATCTATTAATTAAACTGAAACACAATAAATTAGGACACACACACATCTCACTGAACAAACCGACGGCAGACAAACAGGCCTATATTTAGAGCTGCTGAAGGCCACACACACCAAGAGGCTCATGTTCGATGATTCTATAATGATGTTTACCCGTAAATAAAGAGAGAATTATGAATAGAAATCCATCCGCTTTGATGTCAGAGACAAAAAAAAAGTTTAAGACTAAAGATCTCAGTTATTGGCTAAATGTCCTTGATAATGGTGGTACAGCAGCTGATCAGGAGGGTGACTGGAAGGTGAACGACTATTCAGAGATTTAATGGAGTGAACACAACAGACACTAAAACAAGGCTGTAGTGCACACGCGGGACAACAAGTCGTCCATCCACCCATTCTTCAGTCTCAGTGTTACTGCACGACTGTGACACAGCAGATCATGAAACTGTGAAAACAAGAGTAACAGCACCAACTGCAGCTCTGAGGTTAAATGTGCTGTACATGGTTTATTCATAACATGTAAGTTATTAGATGTGCTTGCTCTAAGGACGCAACTAAATCTGCATTGTTCAACAGATGCATCAATAGTACAAATTTTCTAGAAAAACAACAGCTGAGGTTTGAATCTCTCTGATTATTATAAGAATAAACTAACATGTTCTGACAATTTGTAATATATTGATTTTTGGTTATTTGATTGGTGTTTTACAGTCAGATCCAAAGGTAGCCGCCCATAAAATGTAATGACGTGGTAATAAAGCTGTGGGAACTTCTGGACAAAGTGCCGGCAGACAATATCATTTTTAGGAGTGAAAATATGTAGTCATAGAGAAAGATAAAATAAAGACGAAGCAGAGGCAGTCGTACACTGTCTCCTTTGAGAGAGACGGTAAACGTGAACAGACACGTAAGCGATCGGTTGTGTGTGTGCGTGAAAACGGAGCTGGAGCTTCCTATGGACCCATCTATGACCCATATACTCAAAGACCTGTTGAAGGATTCACAGTTTTGGAAAAAACTTTTAAAAACTTGTTGTGATGACATTGTCTGATAGGATGAAGTTGTGTGATAAGTGAGTCTGCTCACAGCTCATGTTAAAGTTTTATTCTCTGTGCTTAACTTGTCTGTATTAAAGCACTATGTGTTTTTTAACAAATATACCAAAAGGGATCTTGGAGATAACAGTGTCAGACACAGTGGACTCCAAGTTCACAGCAAAATCCCCTGAACCCGTACCCAGAGGGAGATGCTGTAATACGACCAAATATGGACTTCTGGTAGAACAGGTGCTGGACTCATCCAGGCCCTGATATCAGTAGAAATGCATATGGCTACATACACCTAAAATGACACCCTTAAATGTGGCTTAAGTCAGGCGTGTTTCCAACAAGACACTACTGTCAGAGGAAGGAAAAGAAGGTGGTGGTTCAGCCTGAGACACAAGATATATAAGAAAGAAGCTTTTGGGAGCTGAAATCAGTTGATCTCTGGAGGAAACTCAGGGTTTATCTGTTTTATGCTTGTAAACAATAAACCCTTTCACACCAGACTCTGCTCCACTGGACCACTTTCTTCCAAATGTTTTGAGCTTCCAGCGAGAACTTTTCAAAATATTTTTGACTAACTGTTGGCAAGAATCCAGATTTTATTCCTGAGCCAACAAACGAAAGGCGTTATGTTTTCCAGTCATCCATCTGTCCGCCCTATCAACTTTTTTTCTCAAAGAAATTACTGCAGAAGATATTAAAAAAATAAAGGATACTGATTCATTTCTGCTCAGAGGAAATAAAATGAAAATGTGTTGTTCTTGTTCTTTAATGAAATACTGATTTATGTGAAAAATGATTCAAGCTGCAAAGATAAAAGTTGGTCATTTTTGTAGTGTTCCCTGTTGTTAGTGTTTTTTAGGTCAGTGTGTCATGAGTTACAGTCTTTGTATGAAGTGTTGTGGTGGTCTGACCGGATGCACGCCGCAGGTCCCCGGGAAACAAGAACAAGGTGGCCAAGGAGCATGTCAGAAATGCAGACTGTACGAAGAGTTTTTGAAAAAGTGGCCTCCTTATTGATCGATGCTTGTTAGTAACTGAAAAAAAACAAATGTCTCGGAACGATGAACGGATCAAAAAACAGTCTGTAACTTTAACAGCCAAAAGGGTTTCATCTGGTTTTCTTTTCTTATCAACACATCTTTATTTTTGTAACTACTCCAAATATTTGACCTGTACAGCAGCTCAGTCTCTGCTATTATCTGTATTTATCTACAACATCAGCCTGAGCCTGAATATGAATTATTTACTGGACCTGCAGCCTGTTTCATAAACAAGCATCAGAGATGGGAGGTGGAGGATAATGAGGTGCTGCGTCGAAATCACCCTGAATACGAGCCCTTTGTTTGATCACAACTTCACCTGAACTCAACATCTCACCAGCGACGACCTGAAGTCATTTAGCCGACCGGCCGCTCTTATCCACCAATCAGAGGAGAGCCAGTGAGACGTGTCAGTCAGTCAGACGAGTCTATTTGGTGCGAGTCTGAGGTGAGCTGTGGGTGAGTGCGTCTGTTTGATGGGCGATTTCTTGGCTGACTGATGGTGTTTTGAATGACTGATGAGGTGGATGATTCGGTCGAGTGCGTCGGCGTCCCTGAGCTGATGGACTGAACCCCTCCTCAGTTTACAGACGGAATATCAACGTGTCCGTCTCTCTCTGTTCTGTCACATCTATCCTCCACTTTCTGCTTTAGTGTCTTTTTATTTTCTTTGTCACGTCACATTTCCTTCCACTCTCTCTGTTTTTTCCTCGTCTTTCGTGTCTCTGTCTGTTTTTGTCACCTCTCCCCTTTAACTCTGTGTCACTTGTGCTCTCCCTCTATTTGGCACCTTTCTGCTCTCACTTTTTTCTTTGTTACTTTTATTTATTCTGTTCTTATCTGAGATTTTCACTCTTTCTTCACTTTGTGCTACTTTTACATTTACTTCTTTTGGAGAGATTTCTCATATCCCCTCCACCCCTTTTTGAAAAAGATTTTCTCTTTCTTCCTCATTCTTTGATGTAAGAAAGAAAAAACACGAGCGGTGGTGGATTTATATCATACATACACTGGAAAAAAAAAAAAAAACGGTTGAGATGACTTAAAATTTCAAGGCAACACAGCAAAACAGAGATTTTTGAATTTTGAGCTCAACTCAAACTCTTAAGTTTTGAAATAAACTTTAAACTTGACCTATAATCTTTAGTTGAGATAATTTACTTTTCTTCTTCAGATAAACTTAAATCTTTGAGTTTTAGCAACTAAAATTAAAAAAAAAATAAAAAAATTGGTCTCAGTGAGACGCAAAACTGTTTTGTCTTTTTTTTGTGCCTGGAAAAATTTAATGTTTTAATTGAAAATATTTATTTTTTTAACATTTACTTTCACCGCAATGAATTTACTCATTTTTTTTACTATAATGCTTTGAGTTACAAAAGATCAGCAATTGGTAAAACGTTTTCAAAACTTAAAAATTTAAGTTGGGCCAAAACTCAAAAGTGTATTGCAGTCTGTTGCCTTGAAATGATGAGTTTTCTGAACTGTTTTGTTTTTACAGTGTCGGCTGCATTTACCTTTAAACATCTCAGCTTTGAGGTTTTCATTCATATGTTTCACAGTGAGGCATCATCACATATGATGATTATGTTCTGTATGAGTGTTAACCCACAAGAAAAAAAAAAGTTTGTGCAGGATATTTCGATATCTTACATCACAATGAATCAAATCCATTTCAGGATTTTTTTGGTTGTATTTTGAACCAGTGTCCAGACACAAACAATGATAAGGTCTCACCAGGGCTCCGGGAACTTTCAAACTTTTTTAATGAAAACATTTAAGGTCCAGTCTTCAGTGGGAGTCTGGCCCACAAAATGACCACTGATGAAAAAAAAAAATCAATATTCACTTATTTATTTATTGGCAGTATTAAGAACTGTTCTGTTTTAAGTTACTCCTGCAGCTTCACAGACAAAAGACAAATGGACTTTTTAATGATGTAGATGTAACAGAGTTAAAAATGTACTTTAAGTATTATTTCCAATTTGCATTTGTGAACTTTATTTATCATTTAATGATTATTTTGATTATTTGTGAATTTCATCTCAGTGACTTAATTTTATTTACCATTATTTTATTATTTTTTTCTATGGAAATGACCTTGCTGCTTCTGTAGCTGCTCCTTTCTGCCCCTCAGTGCTGTTTAAGTTGTGTGGGGAAAAGCTGCTGCTTTATTGTGTTATTTTTGCTTGAAACTGAGCCATTTATGTCGTAACTTTTGGTGCAGTTTGTTTAATGCTGAATATGAATATGTTAGCAAGCTGTTTTGTGTTGTTTTGACCACTAATATAAGTTTTATAGATATTTTTAGTCTCACTTTTTATTTTTGGTGTTGTATAATGCCAGTCTCTCTGTGTCAGGTGACCAATGCACTGCAGCATATAGTTTCTAATGTAAATGCTGTTATTGTGTATTTTGTTTAGGATTGACCCTGCAGATAGAAGAGACCAGCAGGCAATTAATGTCTTTATGTTTATTAATGTGAAACATTTAATCCTACATGTGTAGTGTTTTAGAGACGTGTAGGCTTCTCTTTATCATCTGATTGTCTCATGTTGTTGACCCTGTTTGGCCAGTGAGAAGATTCAACATCCTGCGTTAGTAAAACTCAGTAAGGATGCCTGAGACAACACCTCGGATAGAGAGATGGAAAAAAAGGCCACAAATGAACGGACGAGTGAACTAATCCACAGCCCTAAGCTACAAACACAACACAACAAGGACACGACAGGAAAAAAAAAAAAAAAGACAAACAAGAGATATGTCCACACATAAATCTGCTTTCTATTACCCCTTCCTTTTACTACAGAGAGAAAAGAGACCAAACAATCAATCTGAGGTCATCGCTGTCAGCGTGTGTTCATTTCTATAAATGCTCCATGGAAATCCATCACAGACCTGCTGCAGCTCTGCAGGACGGGGCTCAACACAGAGAGGTAGAGAGACAGAGACAGAGACACAGAGGTGATGAGTCAAAGAAGGAGGTCTGCTCTGAAATATGTGGCTCTAAATCAAACTGCTAAACTCCAATACGACGGAGGAGGAACAGTCCGGGGACAGATGAGATGAGACGAAGACAAAGAGGGAGGCAGACGATGATATAACTCTGTTATTAGACACACGTGAAGTTAAACTCGGGTGTCATTACAGATTCATTTGTCAGAAATAAGACCTGATATGATCCCACTCAGCACTCACGCTCTGGCTCTTTTAAAAGACATTTTTAACCAGATCAAGTTACAGTGTGTTCAACAGCATCATTAAAGCTCACAGCCGGAGATAAAGAAGTCAAATTAAGCTCCAACAGGAAAAGTACAAAGCAGTTCTGCTTGAAAATGAATTTGAATGTAGAAACTGACATGTCACAGAAGACGAGGAGGGAGAAAATTCCAGCTCAAGGTTTTTCTCTGCCTCGCATGCAAGAAAAAAAATCCCCTGCAGTTTCAGCAGAGACTAGAACGGGGGTCTGAAACCTGCGGCTCCGGAGCCACATGCGGCTCTACAGCCCCTCTACAGAGGCTCCCTGTGACTGTGGTAAAAAAGATTATATGGAAATGAATTTTTTTTACATTTTAATTTTGATTGATCATCGTTGTAGGTTGATGGAAAAGTTCAGAAAACTCAAAATTTCAAGGAAACAAACTGAATAGATTTTTGAGTTTTGAGACCAACTCAATGTCTTTGAAAAAGTTTTACCAACCGCTGATCTTTTCTTCTTTAGACAGACCCCCCCCAAAAAAGCTTTAAAAGCTCCAGACAGATTTTTCTGTTCTTTTTTGACCAAAAATGGCTCTTTTGATCATAAAGGTTTACAGAAAGTCTACCTGGACATTACATATTTATTAATGCTGACTTGACAGCTGAGCCCTACAAGTGCAAAACTGAGAATAAGTTGGAAAACAAACTGCCCATGAGATCACTTCCTCGACAGTTTATCAGCAGAAGACTTTGACGGTCGTCTTCTTTTTCATTTCCGATTGGTGACATCATTAGAGAGGGAAGGTTTGGTTTCATAGTTATGCAGATGACACACAATTGTACTTCTCTGCTGAACCAGCAGTTATAAACTCCTTCACTACCTGTCTGCTGGCAATAAATAACTGGATGAGCAATAATTTTAAATGATGAGAAAACTGAAATCCTACTAGCTGGTCCTAAAACTAAAAGAGAAATGCTTTTGAACAATCTGAGGAAACTGACTGCATGTAATTTCTTTGTTAATAAGCACTTTGGGCTGCATTTTTTATATGAAAGATGATATACAGATAAAGTTTATTATTACGCTTTGCTTTCACGCCATAAACAAACTGCACCAAATGAGTAAATTCACCAGTTTATCTGAACCAAACCACTGTTATTATTTTATCAACTGTAAAATCAGATCAAAAAATATTTTTAAAAAGTATTCTCTGTTTCGATCAAAACTTTGAGATTCTGACCACTGAACTGATAAAATTAGTCCTGTTTGTAAAGTCGTCTCTCAGTGTCACAGAGGACAGTTGTCTGAACATGTGGAAGTCACGAGTGTCATGATGAATCTGGTGGAGTGTGTTTCCTCTGCAGAGAAAAGGCTTCAGTAATAAACAGAGAGGCCAGAGACCCTGATAGAAACAGCAGAGACGGAAAAGCCTGCAGGCATTATCATGAAAATGAGACATTTCCACTGGCAGGGGACAGAACGTCTTCTATAATAACTATAATAATAATACTGCTAATAATAATAATCATGATAACCACAGTTATGTTTGTGTTCAGCTGTACTGTGGCCTGTGGATCCATGTTATCAGCACAGAATATGGTGAATATGAATGTGAGTATCTAGACATGATCAGTGTTCGCTTCTCGTTCAGCTGCAGTATGTTCCAATTAAACACACGCCTTCAATTTGGCGCCTGAATATTTTCATCATATTTCCTGTCTGATGCAAAGTGGTAAATTACTGTCGCTCAGTGTGTGTTAGTTTAGTCGTTAAACAATTAACTTTTCTCAGCACAGGTTGTTTTGTTTTGTTTTTTTAAAGCAGGACAACAAACTTAATTTCACATCGTCTCATTAAGGAAACTGTTGACCTTCCAAACTCAACATCCACTTTAATGATTCCACAAGCTAATTGACTTTTAAAAGAGAGAGAAAAACGCTGATGGTGATTTTCTAAAGCAGTCACTGTGACTTTTTCTCTGCTGGCCAATCAGAAGGACTGGATTTTTCAAGCTGACTGCAGCTAAATTAGAAGAGAACCTGCTGCTGTTTGATATAAGACGAACATTAGTGGTGTACTCGGAGTTTGAGGTAAATTAGTATTTAACAGCTGTATGTGTAGCTGCTGTTTAACAGGCATAGTTGCGGGGCAAAACATCTCGGTGTCTCAGTGAGAAAGAGAATTGTGTCACACTTGTAGACTAAATTCATGGACAGACTGTCTGGGTCTGAATAGTGAAGCCGATGCAGCAGAGTCTTAAACCTGCAGTCTTTCTGATGGCCAGCAGGGGGCGACTCCACGAGTCTCAAAAAGAGGTCAGATTGTATCCTGACGATGGTTTCAAGTCTTCTTCAATACAGCATGATGTTCATTTAGTAACTTATGATCCAATTTAGAGTAAAATAGACGATGCAGCAGGGTCAGCTTCAGGGCAGGCCGACTGTGGGACGACTCCTGCCCTTTAATGACCAAAATCCAGCCCTTTGATCGTTTATAAATATGAGAAAAAAGCCTAAATAAATAATTTCTTTAAATGAGAGAAATTTTTCATACATTTAATTGTTTTATTTACTTTCCTTTTCTTGCATGTTCGAAATTAAGAATTTTCATTCATTCATCAGTTTTATTAAAAAGTTTTATCCCAGGTTGTTTAAGCAGAGGGACTTGAGGAAAGTCAAACTAAATGACAAAAGATGCAAGATTGTGTTCATTAAAACGAGTTACTTCTAATCTCGGATTACAAAGGTGCTTTGTCTGTTTGTACGTTTCTTTTCAATTCTGACAACTAGTAAAATAACAAAATAAAAAATCTGCACTGTTTTACACATTTAAATTCTTAACTTCACAGGTAAGACAGGAAGTGTAACCACTCGCCCCTTGGCACTTTTTTCAAATCTGTCCAGTTTAAGAAGTAATTTTAAAAGGCTTTAGGGCGCAGCAACTTCATGATTGGCAAGTCGCTACCATGGCGTGTCCTCGGGTTTTCAGTCAGATTCAATCAAGAGGTGAAGGCATAGCACTGCATAACCAACCCAGCTCCACGCTCTCGTCCAAACAGGGTCACTTCTGGCTCCATAAAACCAAGATGGCGACGGCCTTAATGCCAAACTTGTGGCTTCAAAACAGTAGACCACAAACCAGTGAGTGGTGTCACAATGGCTACAACCACTACTTTTTATACAGTCTATGGATACACCTACATTTTTAACTCTATCATATGATCTTCACAACAAGTCTTCATACTTAAAACGACACACATGACTGTTGGAGAGCCCCAGATTCAGTGTACAGAACCTTCTAACGTTGTGAAACAGTTGCAGTTCTGGTTTCTGGCATCAAAACTACTTGGTCAAGTTTAAGAAAAGTTAGTTGAGAGTAGTTGATCGTTTAGACTCATTCTCAGGTTGTCAAATTACAGACATTTTTGGAAATGAGACTCAGCAATCAACTGCCTTAGTGACCTGTGATTGGCCAAAATCTCCCATCACAGGCTAGATTTTCTCAAGCCTGAAAACAGAGCCAAGAGGAAGAGCAGAAGTCTAGTTTTCTCTCAGACTACTTATGCCATGATGTTTAAAGATTAGATTAGATTAAAGAGTATGGAACTTTCCCCAGTAACGCCAAATATAAACTGCCAAACCTATACTACATCACCTGACTTCCTCCTTTGCTCTTGTCAGAAATACTACAACCACTAGAGGTCAGAGCCTCACAATAAATGTAAATGTATGTTGTGGAACATCTCTCCTTTTAATCTGTTTGTCACATTTCATTCTCATCACACCCTGAGCAGCCTTTAAATCTGACCTAGACTCACAAGCTGTTTCTATCCCCACTCATCCCATCTGTTTTGTAACCAGTCTTGACATATTATGACTTCTTCCTCCTTGTTTCCATGTTCTGCTTTCTTACCTAAAGCTTTATGTGAGTTGTTTGTATTTATCCCTGTGTGCTTCATTAAACTTTAGAACACTGTTAAATTGAACTCTTGCTTCATGTCACGCTGTTCTCGGAGCGCTTGTTGCATCCAGAAATCATCTCTCAGGGGTCGAGCCAAAAACTGATGAAATAATCAATCACAGCAATATGGGCTGTAATAAACTGCTTGCACAGGCGAACTACACGGTTGTTTTTTATATACTCAGAGGACACCTCTCACTGCAAAACATCTCAGAGTCTCAGGGCAAGAAAGCATGATGGTACACCTACATTTATAGATCTATAGTGTGATCTTCAGTTTGGTTCTACGCTGAAACAACTGACTGACACCTTGTAAATGATACATGTTTTAATCTAATAGATTTCAATGTGTTACTGAATATTTATCTTTTTAAATTAATTTTGTGATGTACTGTCTTTGTTTAAAAAAAGACATTTCAGAATATTACAGTAATTGAAAGTTGAGATACTAAAATAGCTAAAAATATTTCATATGAATAAACTTATTTTTAATAGGTTGAACTGAACCATTGAATTGATCGGAATATAAATATTTATCTTAGTATATGAATAGAAAAAGAAAGACTAAATGCTGCTCTAAATAGTTGAGCAAAAATTCTGAATAGAATTGATCTGCACCCTTAAGTACCCTTAACTTAAAACATATAGATCTGAATTTAGATACATTTATTTTGTGCAACCACCTGACATAATACAATTAAAGCTGTGGTAGGAAACATTTTTTGGCATCAATGAGCAACAATTCCATAGTGACTTTTCTGCATATTGCAAATCAAGTGGTCTGAGACAGAACTACACTTCTGCTCCTCCTCTTGGCTCTGTTTTCAGGCTTTAGGGAATCTGGACCATGACCGTAGACTTAAACCAATCACAGGTCATCTAGAGACTGGGGGCTCCTGTTGGCTATCGTGGGGCTTTTGCAAAGGCCCAAGAGGACCGAGCGGAGCTGAGACACAGAGCTGACAGACAGCTGCTCAGAGCCGGGAGCTCTGCAGGAGAGGGTCGGTGGCAGACTGGAGCTTCCGGAGGAAGAAACACCAGAGGCGCTCTGATGCTGGCTCCTTTAATGGCACGAGGGGAGCTCAGAGTCTATGTGTCAAACTTTTGGGACTAAAAAGCAAATTATCAATGCTCCGCTTATCCGCTTATCAACCCCTCTGCAGCAGCAATCCACAAAGAAATCGCAGACCCACAGTCCTGCCAGACGAGAGCTCAGTGTTTGCTTTTTGGGATTAAAAATGGATTTATCTTCACACTTGCTTGTAACCTGTGGAGGAGCCAACTGCGCTGTTTTCAATAAGATAATAAGTCTCTGTCCATGTTGACTGCTGACAAGAGGACAAATGTATTTGAAAGTCACTTCAAGAGAGTAAAGACAGGAGGGATGTAAAGGAAAGAATCGACTTCTCTGGTGAGTACTGTCAGTACTGACACACAAATACACACAGCTGATGTCTGTTGGTCTGTGCTCGCTCACGATAGCCTCAGTAAATTGTTGCGTGCACAAGCTGCTCGTCTGGTCGGAGGAGCTCAGGACGAAGAAAAGAAAACTCTACTCCTGGAGATGAGACTCAAGAATCAAACAATTCTAGGCTTTCTACATCCGGCAAATTTAAGTAAAATAAACATTACATTTTTTTTCAGTGTAGTGTAAAATCAGGGACACGAAGAGTAAATTTAATTTTCTTATTCAATGAAGTTTTCAGGGTGTTTTATCAAATACTTTCCTCACTCGAAATCATGTTTTTTTTCTACAGATTATAGTGAAAGTGGAGGCACTGAACATTTTTATTTCTTCCAGGAAATGTTTTCTTGCTGTTTTGGTAAAGTTGCACTAGCATTAAATTCAGTCCCACAATTACAGCATCAACAGTTTTGTGTTGTTATTGGTAGATAAAATAAATGTAACACTCCACTTGTAGGACACGGAGCAGCTACACAGTGACTGTAAATGTGTTCGTGGGAACTTTCAATCATAATGTGCAACCTGCCGGGAATACACTAAACTGCAATAATGTGATTACATGTTTCCTCTGCAGTAATAATGTAAGTGGTGATCAGTTTCTGAGGCCACACAAATCCCCCTGAGTCTGTAATCAATGAGGGCGATCAATTGATTTGGAGAAATAGATTGGGATTACAGCACCATCGATCACTTAGTCATGTACATGAGTAATGACACTAACTACATTAGAAGTCTCTGGGGGAGTGGGGGGTGCAGTAGATTAGCAGTGAAGACATATTGGTATTGATCCTGATCAATACTACAAGAGGTTGAATAGATAATCGGCAAGAGTAATAGATTGTTAATTGACCCTAATGGTTAAAGGACAGCAGAGAGTCATTGATGTTTAATGCTCAACTCTCAAGCAGAGCGTCACCAGCACAGTCTCCATGGAAACCAACAGCCAATGAAAACCACTGTGTTAACTAAGAACTACATGTGAAAGAGCAAACATTGACCGTCAACTTCATCCATCAAAACATGTGATTATATGTATTAATCAGCACACAATTCAATGAAAATACTATTCTGATGTTTCTTTTCACAACATGTGTTTGCTGTGATGCTGACACATATTTTTTACATATAAAACAGCATTTTATTGATCCTTATGATGAGTTCTTGGAGCAACAGAACCAAAACAGGAAATGGTAAAAAAGTCATGCATTCTCTAAGTCAGTGTTTTCAGGTCAGTTAGTCTGATTTTTGGTTCATTTATCAGCAGGATTACAGAAAAACTGCTGTCCTGATTGTCATGCCTGGTAAAGCAAGTGGTAAAAAGAAGAACACTATTGAACTATTTTGATAATCGATTAATTGTTAAAGTAATCTTTTATGAAAAATGGCAGAAAATTCTGTTTCCAGCCTCTCAAATATTGAGATTAAGGTTTTGGACTGACAAGTCAAGATGTTTAAAGACATCACCTTGGACTTTAAAAAACTGTGGTGGACATTTTTCACTATTTTCTGACTTGGATTAAACATTAGAATAAACTTAAGTTGAGGTTATTTGATAGCTGCTAATAAGTTAAACATACAAGTTAACATTTATTTTGGGCAAGCAGATTTCTGATTAACTTTCATGACCGGACAAGTGAAAAAAAAACAAACAAAAAAAAAAAAAACATTCACACTGAACCCTGCAGATGGAGGTAACATTCAGTAAAAAGCAGTAATCCTGTGGAGCAGTCTGTACATGTAGTTACTCAAACTTCAAACAGGAAGCAGTCATTAGGGAGCAGTCAGGGACTGTGCTTTCATGGGAGAAACTCTACAGTTGTAACAATGTTTGTCCTTCAAACTAAGGTGTGGCTATGGACAAGTAAATACACGCATATCATGCAGTCATACGTGAATTCACAACCAAATGTGACTCATCTGCAATAAACTCCACCAGAGATACTGGGAAAAACCAAACTTTAGTGGACAAGTGATTGATACTCATGAGAACTCCTGTTCTTCACCTGAAAGTGTCAGCACACACAAGACTGCCACCTGTTTTTTTTAAGACTCGTCTTTATGCGATTTATGTATTTTATGTTCTGTGCACGCTTTCATGTTTGCACTGCTGCTTTACATGTTTTAGTTAATGTTTAATAACGTAGCCTAATGTTGTCTTTAGTTCAAGTTTCTTTAAACACTAATAACCCTCATTTATTTGCTTTTGCATGTGTTGTTTCATGAGCCTCGTGTTGCCATTTTAAATAGTACTTGGCAGTGCAAGGTTGTCCTGAATGATATTTGTATTAACATTAACATTAATAACTTTGTTATTGCATCTTACCAGGAACTACAGATACAAAAAATAGCCTCTTGGCTAACTCTGACACATTTACAGCAATGTCTGTTGTGCATTGTCCCTGTTAAATAAAACAAGAAAGAGAAATAATCATTAAAAAAAAAAAGGTTTTCCTTTGCCTGATTAACAGTGGCATTCCCAGAAATCTTTCATACAAGTGGCGAGATAGCCAGAACTGAATTTTTTACAGTGTAGTGTGCTGCAGCAGGTCAGGGAGTGCGACGCAGTGATGGACGATCAAAAACAGGTTGCTGGCTATGCATGTGTTGTTTTCATTTATATGAACTATTAAGAAAAAAATCAGAAAAGTAGGGGGTCAGAATAAGTCCAGTCAAATCAAGAGAAGCAGAAAAGATATCCACAACATGAAACTATACAACATACCACTAAAGATACCACTGACATCTTCCTGACATTTAATCCAGAGCAACTTTACAGTTATGGAAAACACACACAATGAAGTAAAATAAAACAGGATGACATTCAGTCCTCAGATCACCAATATTGTGTCTCAGGCAGCCAAAAAGAGAAAGAACCAGAGGGACAACTTACTCAATAATATCCCTGATATTTTTTTAAAAACAGAAGAGTTTAGGAGACGCAGAGGTCGAAAGGATTGTCTTTTAACAATTCCAGATAAGTGTATATATTAGAGCTGGATGATGTGGCAGACAGGGAGGAGAGAATGCCAGTGTCAAATTTACACTCTGAGATAATGAGAGCAGGGTTAGACCAATATATCACACTGACAATGGAGCTTTATTTAATATCAGCCCGTCAGAGTCGCCCAGGTGACGGAGCTTTTTCCTGACTGCAAATTAGACAACCTGATAATGACGGTCTTTTCACTTTGTCTGTCATTACATCTGAACGGAGATATCATGTGACTTTTTTTTTCTCATTGACATACAGTAATGCTGTCAGACGTCTATGTTAAATATAGTCAAAGTTCTGAATGTTCTGTATGTAAAAATGCTCCCTGTGAGATCAGAGTCCACTTTAATTTGAAGCTGCATTAAAGGATTATTTGGCCACAGCTGACAGACACTCAACCTTGGAGTTATACAGTTGTTATGGCTACCATTTTAGCAAATTCCTATTCATGCATCCAGCAGAGAATCCATGAAGGACAAGGCAACATCCAGACTAATGTGGAAACCTTGTATAGAGGAAACATTCAGGTTGACATTGGAGTTTTCTGTCGGATTGTTACAGAATCAAATCACATGTAGCACATGTACGACAGCTGAAGAAGAGCGTCCTCGACCTCAAATGTGCCTGATGTTTACAGAAGTGATTGTAATAAAAACTGCAGCATGAGACAAAAGAAGTAACTAAAGTATGTGAAAATAATACATTACTGTTGTAATCCTTCGGTCCTGGCTGATTTGGCGACGCCTGTACTTTCTGATGGCAACAGCAAATGCAGTTTAATGCTCACAGCTCACAGAATTATAAATACATTAAATAACTGTTTTTTTCTCTCCATCATTCTGTGAGCAACTATTATCTGATTTCATGCTGCACACAGCGTGAGTCTGCAGCCTGACGCCTGCAGCTCCTCATCTAACAGCTCACTGTGGCTGCTCCTGACTGCTCCATTACTGCCTGCAAGATTTCAACCTGATTCACTGTCACAAACAGCCATAAATGACCCTTTTATCTTGTTTTGTAGACACATTTATGATGAACAAGAGTGGTGACAATCATGCATTCCCTGTCACTACTTCACAATAAAAGTCAACTAATTTTTTGATACTTAAATGCTTTTAATGTGAAGCTGCAGCAGTAGGAAATGTTTGGTTTGCATTAGTAGCTATCTCAGAACTAGGGTTGTTCCACTCCTGATACCAGTATCTGAAAATGCTACAAAATCTGCCTAAAATACAGCATCGGGAGCTGGTGAGCATTTGAGCCTGTGCACTGATCACTGATATCATGCAACGTATTGACCCCCAACCTCAGCATCAGATTGCGTTGCAAAGTCCACGTTATTGTGCTGCTTTTAGTCAGGAGAACGTCTCTGGGGTCTGTGACAAGAGGAGGAATAATGGACGGTAGATTGTGGATTTCAGAGTTTCTGCAAGAGTTGCTGGTGTTTTAGCAGAGCTAAGTCTGACGCTGCAAACCTGACTGAGCTGCTGACTGAATGTTGGACCATCAATACCACGAGTGCACAATACTGTGAATTCACATGCTGCTGTTTCAGTGTTTATTTCCTGAGGATATGCAGTAAAATCCCAAACGCACTGGTATTGGATTGATGCTGAAATTGTCTGAAAAATTGTTTTGCCCACAATCCAAAAATATTCAGTTTACTCTCATAAAGGAGTACAGACACAAGAAAATATTCACATTTGAGAAGCTGAAATCAGAGAATTTGGACAATTTTTTCTTAGACTTACGATGAACCAATTATCAAAATAGTTCATGATTATTTTAATAGTTGACAACTAATCAATTAATCGACTGATTGTTGCAGCTCTTAACCAAATCAGACTAGTTTTCACCAATCTAAACTCCAGCGGCTGCTTACAGAGAAGGATGAAGTACAAAACATGTTAATGAAAACACAAAATATTCTTTTAAGGCCTTCAGCTGGTCAGACGACACAAACTGCTAGAATATTAATGTTTTCTAATTCAGGACACATCGGAGGAATTTACTGAGAATAATGTTGGACTGAAACCAGTTCACGGTCAGAGAGCTAAAAAAAAAACACAAACTCTCAGTACTCAGCAGTGGAGGGAGCACGCAGCAATTGACAGGAATGAGAAAAATAAATTATCCCTGCGAGGAGAGGTTCTGCGTGTGCTCACATCCTCATACATATTTATACACCACGGTCCAGTTATTAATTCACCAGACTTACATGGTTCGATTGTTACTGAAGAGGAGCCTTGGGGTTTTGGGAGGTTTTACCATGTGTACGTGGTGTGTGTCTGTGTGTGTGTGTGTGTCTGTGTGTGTGTGTGTGTGTGTGTGTGTGTGTGTCTGTGTGTGTGTGTGTGGTCCACTTTGCTCGAGGGTGCAACCTCACCTGACCCTGTAAGGCAGAGACAATAACAGCGTGTGAACATGCACACGTCTGTTGTGGTCCAATTAGTTTTACAGCAACGCGATCAACCCGTCACCAAACCTCCGTCCGCGTGAGCGAGCAGCGAAACCCGACGTTCAAAAAGTTTAAACTCACAGAAACTTTTCCCCGTTTGTATAAATGTTGCAGCTGTGCGAGCACGGGTTCTTCTTCTCCGATTGTCATGAGCTGTGATCTGAGGCGGACATGTTGCTCTGAAGCTGATCTTTGTACCTGACACCAGCAGCTCTGTCAGCCGCTGGCTGGTCAGTTCGGGAAAAATCCTGGTAAAATATTCAAAAACTCAACACTGACTTGAAGAACAGAAGAAAAAAAACACACAAAACCTTCTCCAACTTTAACCTCAAAGTGTTTTAGTAGCCAATAACACAAACTCTGGCCTGCAGAGTCCCTTCATTTCTTTTTTTTAAATGTACAATTACTCAAGTACTGAACTTCAGTTCAGTTTTATTTGAGTATTTTCATTTTATGCAGCTTCATACTTCTACTTCACTACATTTTAGTGAGAAATTTTTACTCCACTACATTTATTTGACAGCTTTACTCACTACTTGCTTTGCAGACTTTTATAAAAGTAAAGGATTTAAATAATTCCACCATATTTCTTCCACTATTGTCTTAATATGGATTCATCAGATTCACACAATAACAAACTAACAGACTGACGCAGCGGTGAAAAAGCATCTCTCTTGTTCTGTGATGTAAAATGACTGTTTTCTGCCCCAGTTTTGTGCGTGTCGACCTCCATCTCCTGTAGGTAATACACTGACTGTGGAGCAGAACCACATGCAGCCACTTCAAAAAATCTGAACTATCCCTTTAAAGTGAATAAAAAATATTTAATACAACTGAAAAGTCTGAACCAAAACATTCTGAAGTGAACACAAAGATGTGTGCACACACACAGCTGTGGTAGTTGCAGCAGGTCAAAGCCGTAAAAAGAAGCACCGTAGCTGCAATAATCAAAATTTACGACTGCCAGTTTGGGGTATAATTTTAATAATCACTTTTGTCTCCTCTGCCAAATAATTGGTTTAATTTCTATGGTAATACTGCTGCTTGTTTCCAGCCTGTCTGACCGCTCAGGTTGCTGGCCGGGTGGATTCAGCTCTAACGAGTCCCCAGATCAGGAAAATATCATCACAATAAAATGGGAATAATGTCCAAACGTAGAACATTTAGAACCAGGTTTCATGTTCTCGACAGACTCCCATCCTCCTCCTCTTCCATGCAGAGAGGGGTGTTTGGGATTTTTCTTGGCACGATGCAGCAGGTGGAGGAATAAGCGCTCCTTGAGGAGGAAGAGGAGGGAGGAGGTGGATAATCAGGATCAGACTCCTCTCTGTGCTGACGAGAGGTGAAAACATGGAGGCAGGAGGCTTGTTAGGAAACCACCGTGCGTGTGTGTGAGGGGATTATTCTGATGTATGCCTGCCTTTGGGCTGCATATGTGTGAGAGAAAATGCACTTATTTATTGTCTGAGAGTGTGTATTATCTGACTGTGTGTGTCTTTGTGTCCTGCCATCCTCCGCCCACACACTCCACAGATCACTGGAGAAGTTTCCAATATCAGACTCTCTCGGCTTATCGATCGGCCTCCTCTTGTCTTTACCTTCGTCCTCTCCTCCACCTCTCCGGCTTCTCATGCTAATTTTCTCCCTTTTAATCCACCTGTCACCTTCCTCTCATCTCTTCTTCTGTTGTTTCTCCTCTTTTATCTCTGCTCTCTGACCGGCTCTGGCTCTTCTTCTCCTCTCTTTTGTTTTTATCTCTCCTTTCTCTCTGTTCTCTTTGCTACTTTTCTTTCCCCTCTCATCACGCCATCATGCTTTTAGTTAGCAAATATTCCTGAGGGGTCGAGTGACTCAGATTTTTCATTTGTTTCTGACAATTCAATACTTGGTTTGCTGTAAGATTAAAACCACCAGCCAGCCTGATCCGTCTGAAGTGATTCATTATGGAAGAAGGCAGAAAGGCCATCACCGTCAGCCAGTTAGCAGGTCACGTCAGGACGGCTGATTGCGGCACTGTGTTTAAGTGTTTTAAGGGGAAGTTCATGTCAAGTCAAGTGTCAAATAGAAATGGCAGCAGAGCAAGAAGAAAATGTATATTAAAAGCCCTTTATTCAGTTTTTAAACTGCATGGTACAGCTCAGCTCTACTACACTCACTTTTTTGGTATCCTGTACTTTTCTTTTTCACCTGCAGATAGTAGTACCTCAATGAAGGCGGGATTTTACAACAACGCCACTTAAAACTGTGATGTCTTCAGTGCAAACAAACACAGGAACAGTGAAGGATATCGAATCGTAGAAAAAATAACGGGACAGCTGTGGCTCAGGTCGTCTTCTGATCACAGGGTTGGCAGTTTGTTTATCGCCTCTACATTTTAGGCAAGACACTCCTTCGGCGAGGAAATGTACCATAGGTTGCTCCTCAGTCAATGGGGAAGCACAAGCCAGTGCACTCCAAACTGCCGGTCCCAAGCCGGGATAAAATGAGGACCTCAGCCCTGATGGGGTGAAGTGAAAGATCTCTGAAATATACTCCAGAACTTTCCTCTGAATCATCTTCAGTAACAAAGTAACCCCAGTGTGCACTCAAACAGAACTGCTAATAGCTACTTTAGCACATGTTAATGCTATAATATGTCTGTTTATTGTTAGGTAGTGCCCCCTAATGGACATAGTGAACATGACAGGAGAAGTATAGGGAGCAAGAAATTCTGTGTGTGCAGGAGGTGGGATGGATGGACGTCTCAAACAAGCACAGGACTTTCATCCAGGAGTTCAGGTTTGAGTCCTGTGTGGAATAAAAAGTAAACATGGAGTATCTAGTACAAGAAGGGTTTCTTTCAGAAGAATTATAGCTCAAATCAGATGCTTCTCAGCTTGAGGACATCAAACTCAAAGGCACAAAAAGGGGCTGGAGCACAACTGATCGATTTATAGCTTTAAGAGTGCAAACAGACACTTTTTGACACTACGGTCTTCATCAGAGTCAGGCTGAACACTGACATGAGGCAGGCAACTAAAATAGCAAATCCCAATCAGGTGTGCAAATTAGCAGTTGGTAATTGGTCACGAGTTTCAAGTCCGTTCAATGAGTCCAAAGGTGGGATTAGCCCCAGTCAGAGTCCGAGTGCCATCAACAAAAGTACAAACGTACAACGAACGTACATATTGTGTGTTTAAATGGTACCAATTTGCCAAAAACGTCAACAACTAGCTTAAAACAACTGGGCCCTGATCCAGATTCCATGAAAACATCATATTTCCTGAAAGCCCCCAAATTATGGGAAGTGGAGTTCAAAACGTAAAATTAAAATTAAGTAAGGCGGTGCAGAAGTCAGAGGAAGAGGGTTCCCGCAGTGTCAGATTAAAATATTTTTGATACAGACACGTTCTTGAAGGAAGAAAAAAGTTTTGAGGTCAGGCCTTAAAATGCATCCTTCCTCACACATGTTTTGCAAATGTGTGAATTAAGTAAGTCAACTTTAGCTGAAGGAGTAGAAATGACTGCTTCATGCTGCCTTCACACCAGAGGATAATTAGACAGATCTTGGTTCTGATTGGCCCTCCTGATACAGTGCAGCAATGTGTTTGAGGGGTTTACAGACACGATCTTAATGGTACCGACTGGATCAGAGTCTTCTTCTTTTGGAGGTGCAAAAATCAAACATGTTTGATTTTGATCAAACATGAGAACGAGGTGATGAGAAGCATGTACAACAGAAACATGGCTGCCAACAGCACGAACAGGACTTTTGTCTCCTGTGCCAGCTGGACACGAGAGAAGGAGGACAAGCTTGTAGAATTATGGCAACCGTGTGAGTGCTTGTTTAATGTCTCATGTAAGACCCGGCAGGGGGAGTTACAGATTACATGGAACAGGATTACATAATCTGCATACAAAAAAGGTAACTCAACTGAAAGTAACTTCAATTACAGTTACAGATTAAAAAGACGTAATCAGATTACAGATATACAGATATACTAGCATGCACGGTGCAGACTCAGCTGCCAACTCAGTGTCATGACCTCTAGTGAAAAAATGCTTCACTGGGTGGAAATATTATGTCTTTAAATCAATCAATCAATCAATTAATTAATAAACTGCCAACAAAGGAAGGAACAACTGGACAAACTAATAAACCAACAACAAACATAAAATATATAGAGCTGCAGCGATTAACCTAATATTGATCAACTATTAAATTAATCTGCATCTATTTTGATACTCGATCAATCATTTTTTAAGAAAAAAAGTAAAAATTCTCTGATTTCAGCTTCTTAAATGTGAATATTTTCTGGTTTCTTTCCTCCTATCAACCAATGAATCATTGATGAAAATGACTGTTGCAGCAATAAAGACACTGTATTAGGCTAAACAATTTCACTACATTTTATACTGAGGTAATCCAAAAGTAAAGTAAGTTATCAAATTATCAGGAAATTAGTAACTGTATCAAATATATTTTTAAAGTAACCATCGCTCGCCAACAGTTTTTTTCTTTTTTTCCTGAGGTCACGTCTGATCAGGCACATTTCTGTCAGATCCAGAATCTCTGGAAACAGAACTCTGAATTCATTCAGTGTAAATGGCGAGAGTGTGGTCTTGCATCTGCACCTTGCAGCCAACCTTCAAACAGCATGAGGGTGAGTAGATAATGACTGACTTTTCATTTTTGGGTGAACTATCCCTTTAAGATCTAAAGATCCTCTAGTGTGCGTCAGGCATTAGACGCGAGTTTCACAGTAAATCTTATCAGACTTTTAACTTTAACTTTGACTATTATGAAGCAGACTTCTGCCTCCACCACAGAGTCCATCTCCTCCCATCATGGATGGTTTATATTTAGCTGTTTATCATCCTGGTGGGTCTTGATGCTGCGATCAACAAACAGCCCACCTCGCCGGTCCCCTCACCACCTGAATCTCTCAAAAGCTGGAGTGAAGCCTGAACTTCCCAGCATGCCGAGGGTATTGGAACCAGCGTGGCATTACTTCTTTGCAATTCTCTTTCCCGCCGGAGCCCAGATGGAGACAGAGCCCAAATCAAATACCCACAATCCCCTGGGCGAGGGGAGGGAGCCTGGCAGTGTTAGATTAGATGTAGCCGTGTCAATAATACAGAACGCGCCTTGGCAGTCGCCTGGAAAACAAATCTGTTCACCTGCTGGAGGTGATAACAATGGTCAGTGAAATATTACAGAGTGACAGATATCCTTTAATAAAGCATCTCATGAAATGTAATCATACGTTTAGAAAAAGTGGATAAAAAACTTTAAAATCCCTCCAACAAACACACAGAAACACTGGCAACAGAAAAATACCAAACACCTGCAGTGCAAGCAGTCCATATAGGCACAAAATATACTGAAATACACACATATATTCACACAAAGACATGGTCAGAGGGCAAGGGAGGGAGGTAGGACAAAGAAATAAGAAGGAAAAATATAGAAATAGAGCAATAAATCCAGATAAAGAGAAACAGAAAAGAAAGAAATGTAAAAGGTGGGTGGTGGAAAGAAAGAAAAGGAAGGACGGCAAGACAGAGGCAAAGGAAAACATTCATTTACTGTTGTATTCATGTGTTAGATAGTGCCGAGAAGGAGGGGATGAAAACTGAGGGCATTCATTTCAGAAATAGAAAACAACATGCTGACAAGGAAGGAGAGGTGTGATGGGAGAGAATAATGGGAGGAGATAAAGAGGGAGGGAGGGAGGAGGGAGGAGGAGAGCAGGCGGGGAACAGCCAGAGAGAAAGAGAGATAATGACGGTGAGATACAAGGACAGAGCAGGGTTTGCTTTGTTTTTTTTTGTTTTTTTAAAATCTTTGTCTTACCTCCAAATCACCACTATCTTCTCCTCTCTTCCACCACCTACTCTCTCTCTCTCTCTCTCTCCTCTCTCTCTTGCTCTCTCTCTCTCTCTCCTGTCTCTCTCTTGCTCTCTCTCTCTCCCCTCTCTCTCTCCCTGCTCTCCTTGCTCTCTCTCACTCTCCTGTCTCTCTCTGCTCTCTCTCTCCCTCCCTCTCTCTCCCTGTCTCTCTCTTGCTCTCTCTCTCACTCTCCCTGTCTCTCTCTTGCTCTCTCTCTCTGCTGCTACATGTTCTGCTCCTCGTCTCTGAAGAGGAAACTCTAATCACCTCCGTTACAGCTCCAAGAATTCATGCTGTTTTCCAGCTACTGGGTGTCATTAGTTTAATGTTTCCTTTCTTGAGATCACATAATCTTGATACAAGCTGAACAGTCTTTGTGTGATCACAAGACTGAAATGTGTTCAAATGACAAGATTTGGTAAATATGCTAAAAAATAAAGCAGAGATTGCTCTTTGGCCACCGCAGCGCTGAGTCTCTGGGGACAAACCTGTCGATTCGTCATGGATTGCCATGATATTTGGAAAATACAGGCGTGGTCCCCAGAGGATGAATCCTACAAACTAGAGCTGCAACAATTAATCGATTGTTATCCATCCATGCAACATCCGTAACCGCTCAGGGTCGAAGCCTATCCCAGCTGAGATTGGGCGAGAGGCGGGGCTACACCCAATCAATCAATCAATAATATTTTCTGGTTTCTTTACTCCTCTCCACCAGTAAACTGAATATTTTTGGGTTGTGAGCAAAAGATGACATTTGAGGACGTCATCTTAGACTTTTTTAGACCGAACAACTAATCACTTAATTGAGAAAATAATCTGCAGATTAATAGATAATAAAAATAATTGTTTGTTGCAGCCCTGCTACAGACTTTACCTTGCGAGGCAGCTGGATTCATGAGATCACGCGAGAATCCATCTTGCCAGGCTAAGTAATCCGTTTGTGTCGGCATCAGAGGTGGTGGGAGCCAATCAGCGTCCTCGGAGGGACTACTGGCAGATACGGGTGTGGTTGCGTCTACAGCAAGAAGCGTCCGTGGAAATGAACAAACAACTGCAGTTCTTGAAGATGTTAGTTATAGTTTCAATCATGTCAGAACTGGCTTCGGCTTCGGTTTGGTGAGTTGATCTGATTGGTTGAAGTTAGCTCGTTCTAGACATGACAGATGGTTCATCCAATCACCTGCCAAGTGCTGTTTGAAAGTACCTGACCTTTTCCAAACAGTTCCTAAAGATGACTTCCCAGATGGTTCTGTGTAACAAACCATCTTGGCGTGTCAGGTTACTTCGGACTTTGGTGACTGACTTTTCATCCTGCGATGAAATATCTTTACCTGTTGATGGATTTAATACAAAGCAACCTTCCTAAGATGTGGTTTTCTTTAAAGTTCCTCTGCTGGCATTGATTAAACCCCTAAAAACTCACCTCTGTTCATCAAAATAAAGTATTCAAAAGTTTTTTTCATGGAAAAAAACCCACCCTCACTGCCTTAAAGGCTTCGATGTTACTCTTCGCTTTTGTCTTCATTAAGTATGCGTGGATCTATGAATATGTAAATAGTCCTGGCCTCTATCTCCACCCACCCCTCCACCGCTCGCCTGCAGCTCGAGCATACCTGCTCACCTTCGACTCTGCTCAAAAACAAACCTCCCTCCTTCTGTTTTGTTATCTACTGA
Source organism: Lutjanus argentimaculatus (assembly GCA_034769285.1). Lineage (NCBI taxonomy): Eukaryota > Metazoa > Chordata > Actinopteri > Lutjaniformes > Lutjanidae > Lutjanus > Lutjanus argentimaculatus. The sequence continues at coordinate 41,622,378 of JAWZSL010000001.1, read as the reverse complement.
ACACGACACAGTGGCAGGTAAAAATAAAGGGGAAGTCCAGCCAGACATGTCTGAACTAAAAACCATTTGGGAAGAAGAAGAGTGAATTATCCAGGTTTGCTTAGAAGATGATGAAAATGGTATCGTGTGTATGTATCGCTAACATTGGCTACACGGACCAGCTGCTCATGTTAGCTACACAGGCCAGGCACACACACACTCGTGTCGGGATATGTCACAGTCACATTTCCCAGCATCACCTCTTCAGAAAATCATATTCACTCCCTGGATCGGCACATCCCAGCGACCGTATCTTCTTATGTGAAACACATCACACATGTGCTGTAGGTATCAAACAATGCAGTGTGTGCAGGCTTCAGTTGGCAGTCTATTCAAACCCAGTTTGCAGTCTCAGATATGAAGTCTCAGATTTGTGCAGAGAGGCAGCTGGTTGACCTGCAACTGCTGTGTCGGAGGTCAATCCAATCACTACATATTAGCATTTACACTCTTGACTTGTGTTGGCGATCGCGAGAGCGCTTTAATTAAGAAATAACCCATCAGCACTCAGCGGTATTATTGACTGAGACGAGACTAATCATGAGTTAACATGAAAACACGGTCAGAAGCTCCTTTTACTGCACAAATTGGAGACACGTTCTGTGTCAAAATGTCAACATTGTAGAAATCAGAAAAAGAAAGAAGCCAGTGATTTTAATCAAACATTAAATGACGTTGTGGTAACTTTAACAGTGATGTACATAAAACTGTCATTCAATGAGAAGCAAATTCTTCTTTGTTTTTCTGTTGTTTCTCATATGCAGACTCCTGCAACAATCTAAAATCCCTCAATGTTCAGAACTGAAATGGTAATGCGATGCTTCGTGCATCCTCAGAGGGTATTTTTCTTTATTCCACAGTGAGGTCAGCGGTCAGGATCACCCAGAGAATAAAAAACCTTTAGAGTCAAGGATGAATCAGCAGGCTGGACTGCAGCAAATCATCCTGCTGAAGGAGCCTCTTCACTGCATCACGCTGCTGCCATGAGCTGTCAACACAACAATCTATGTCTGAGATTTGTAACGGCCACGACAGAACCTACACAGACATCCACGCCGACCTCAGACCAATGGATCAACCGTGAATGTGACTTCTGTCATCTGAATGTCACCATTAGTCTTTATAGAAGAGATGTGTTTTGTGAGGCTGTATCATCACTTTCCAAAATGTGTACATTGAGATCTAGTGTGGGTAAGTCACAAGTTGTAGATGGTACAAAGTGAATTCCTCACTTCACCAACAGTAGTGAACACGGGGATATGAGCTAAGGATGAAACGAGAAACCACTGAAAATTTGCAGTGATTGGTATCATTTCAATTTTTTAACATTAAAACAGATTACCGCATTTTAAAAAACTTACAGTAAATATTGTCCAGCATCAACCAAAGTTAGCAAAAGTCATTAACATCACAAATTATTGAGATTTTTAAAAATAAAACTTGATTTCAGTTGCAGGCAAATGGCGGAAATTTGCCTTTGCTTACATCATGGAGACAAGGTTTTGGTTTGCATGCAGACAAACTGTATCAGAGCAGTGAATCAGAAGTTTTTGAACAATCTGAACAGCACATTTGAACAATATCATGATGGTTTTAATCACAATGATCGCGATATGTTTCATCCCTTGTATGAGCCGTAACACTGGAAAACACATCACATGACATGCTGGTAATGTCGTACATTTCAGAAAGACAAGAACAATATAGTCACTCAGCAAGCAAAGAGAAAAAAATCTTACGTACCAAGTAAGTCATCAAAAATAGACAAAAATCAATTTCAAAATCAATGAAATAAACCAGTGGTTCCCAAACTGGGGAGAAATGAAGAGTGAAGCAAAGCTAAATGAAGAAGTTTAGTGAAATAAACAAACAAAAGTTCACTGATGTTATCATGATGACCTTTATTTCACTAAAATTCAACCTGAATCCTTTATTTATCAGTTGCCCACCCAATTCTTGTAAATGATTGATAATATTTATGGGTGGGAGGCTGTGGACTTTTTAAATATCCTGTGTGCACGTCCTCAGAAATGAATGCTACGTGTCTGAACATAAACGACAGGGGCTGACCGGGTCAGGCACATCAGCAGCTACAACACCTGCATCTGTACAATGTGTCATTGCTGCTTTAAGTTTTGAGCCCAACTCAAACTCTTCAGTTTTGAAATAAACTAACAGTAAAAGGTTTGTTTATTTTGGTGTTCTCAAACTGAAAGATTCAAGTTTATCTGAAGAAGAAAGTAAATTATCTCCACAAAAGATTAGTATTATTAAAACTTTTTCCAAACTCAAGAGTTTGAGTTGAGCTCAGAACTCAAAAATCTATTGCAGCCTTCAAATGTTGAGTTTTCTGAACGTACATGAGGAAGTTATTTACCACAACGTGCTTAATATATATTATATACAATCTAAAATGGCGTGTAAAGCTTTGAATTTTGAAGATGTAATCCTCTGTCATGTGCCCTATACTTGCATGGAAATGAAGGTTAATATGCTAACATGCTTGCTTTCATGTCTTATGAGTTCACTCTACAACAAACAGGGAAACAAATAAATTAAGTTCCCAAAACATGAATTGTTGGTAAAGTGCAAAGGTTTGACTCGGTTAAAAACTTTGCGTCACAGACTGCAGCAGTGAGCTGAAAGAGTCAGACAAAATATCAAAGAAAGCTGCATGAGTAACAGGAATAAATACATTTGCATTGAATTATCAACTTTAATAGTCCAAACAAGTCAAGTAGCACAGGCTGTTGTGTAACGTGCTGTGCAGAAATATGTAAATGTGTCTCTCATGTGATGATACGCTGATGACGCTGTTGTTTACATGTGAGTTCGGTTCATTTGGCAATGCTGCAGGAGAAACAGCCTGGAGCTGAAGAGAGGAGGTGAGGATGAAGAGACACTCACTGAGATGAGAGAAGGAGAAAAAAAGATGGATGGATGATGGATTGGATGGATGGATGGATGGATGGAGGGATGGATGGATAGATGGATATAGGATAGATAGATAGATAGATAGATAGAATAGATAGATAGATAAAATTAGTGAATAGATGGATAGATAGATGTAGGGATGATGAGTAAAGGGGAGTAAAGGGTGGCAAAGAGAGGAGACAGCAGGGGAGGGATTGTGGGAATAATACTGGTCTGTTCCACTCAATATTTTAACAGATGGCCACCACACACACACACACACACACACACACACACACACACACACACACACACACTATTACACCCACACTCACGCACACATGCAGACACTTTCTGTCTCTCACATGCACGTGCACACACTCCTGCTGCGCTCACCAAAATAAGCAAACACACACAGACTGGCTGGAAAACTGGGCTGCAGTTCAGGAGAAGATGGACGGTGAGAATGTGTGTGTGTGTGTGTTTGTGAACATCTAGGTCTATTTCTGAGTGTGTGTCTCTGGGTGTTTTTGTGAGAGTGAAGCTACTTGTGTGTTCACGTGCCTCCATGGGTGCAAATGTTAGTGTTAAGTTCTACAGGATAACTTTATTTATTTATTTTGCTCTGATTTTAGTGCTTTTTGCTTTTCTCCTCTTTCTGTACTGTGCATTCAAACATTGATATGTTTGTAACAGCTGCACAGTTTCAGATATCAGAAATGTTCATGTTTCAGTAGGCTTAAATATGTTTCTGTTGCATTGTGTTTTACTGTTCTAACCTTTTGATTTTCAAACAAATAGTATCATGATGGTATTAAAGTCCACCTCCAGTCATGTTTTACATAATATAAAATGCTCTGCAAGAAGTGATACTGTTAGCATGACCATTTAGCAGCTGGATGATGCAGTAAAAGATGCCAAGGTGATGGTAAGGTGCACCAAGTCATATGGTATTTACTGCTTTTTAACCCCTAAATAAACACCCAAAACATAATTATAATCAATAAATAAACAGATAGACACAACTACCAAATCCCCCTTCTCCTGTCCTCCCTCTTGGTCCCCCCCAGAAACATTTAACTAGCCGTTTGCACCCGGGGGACTCTTTATCAGGTTATTTTAGCACGTCGATTTTACAACACAAAACCCAACATAATGTAATTTAGGCCGATGTTCATCAATTATGAACAAACGGGTGCACAAACGGTGTTGTCGGAGCCTTACGTCACTCAACTTTCTTTCAGGCGGAGCCGAGTATCCACCACAACATCTGCCAGAAGACAACGCAATCAATCACGGTTTAACGTGATCAATTAATATGCTAAATAGAACCAATACATATGATACAAAGACGTGCAAATATGCAACAAAGTGCAAATATTGCTATCAAAGTGCAAGTGTCATTATTAATGTGCATAGTTAAAGAATAACTTCAGTATTTTTCAACGTGGGTCCCCATGTGTATGTGTGTGTATGATTGATAGGTACAACTCGTTTAAAATTGGTTCAGTATTGAGGGAGGCGGATGTAGCCGCAGCCGTGAAACAGTTATAACGGGAATATGAGGGCAAATATGTCCGTAAAAGTTTGTGCATTAAAAGTGCTTTTTTTCACCACAGACCGGCTCAGATCACCAGTGTAATCTCTGTCAACAGCATGCAAAGTGTCTCTCTTACCGTTCACTCTGTGAAGACATCTCACAGGATCTTTGCTTGTTGAAGAACTTTTTGTTGCAGTGAGTGGGACAGCTGTTTTCTTGAGGTGTGTTTGGTGAAGTGTTTCAGGATTGGATGTTTTCTCTTCTTGGGCTGGCATGTCATCTTGGGAAAAGTGTGCACTGCAGACCCGATGGTCTGCAAGGCGCAGTGTCTGGACAGGAGTGTTAGCATCCAATTGTAGCACAATTAGCCACAACTTCAGCATGTTGCTGTCTGAAAAGTCAGCCTATGAAACTGTACGGGGTGTTGCGCGACATCCTGTTCTTGCAATCGGAAGCACAAACACGAACCATTGTTTTCAATAGTTGCAGTAAAACTTTCAACTGAACTCCGGACAGCTAACTCCGCTCTGACAGGCTCTCAGCATGATCCTCTGTTTTCTTCGACAACAAACAAAGATCCCGCGAGATGTCTCACACACAGCAGCAGTAAGTGAAGCATGCTGTTGACAGAGATTACACTGGTGATCTGATCCGGACTGTGGCTGAAAAAAAACACTTTTAATGCACAAACTTTTACGGGATATATTTGCCCTCATATCTACCGTTATAACTCGTTTCGGCGCGCTGCATCCACCTCCCTCAATACTGAACCAATTTTAAAACAAATTGTACCTATCAATCATACACACACATACACACTGGGGAAATAGGCCCAGGTTGAAAAATACCAAAGTTTATCCTTTAAGTTGTTTGTTAAAAAGTGCTAAACCCAACAGTGCAACATTCACAAGGCAAAAGCCATCAGTCAGTAGTAATGAAGTGTCCTTTGTTACAAACACACTGTGTCTGATATGTTATTTTGTAAAATATGATAAAATACCTTGTTAAAACGTCTTACATATCACTCTTCACCTTGCCTTCATTTAGTATTCAAGGAGTCATGAATATGCAAATAGTTCCCACCATCTACAACACGCACCCCACACCAACCACCACCCCTACCCCTGAGTAGCTGCATGGACCTGCATCCGGCCTCTCCTGTAGGTGGGGCATCATCACTAATGATATGTATAGCACCACCTCATCGATTAATGGGATTGGTTACTTAGGTTTATGACATCATAAACCCAGCCTGAACTGAATCTGTGTTTTTGAGACTGTCCTTACTCACTGGGTTTCAAACCAAGAAATGCTGAAGAAATGCTCAGACATGGTGTTTACTGCTTATTTCACTCCTGATAGGTCCTGTAACACATGAAAGACACCACATGGATGTGATAACAAGGTTAAAAACTTTTTTCACTGGAGGGGGGTCTTTAATTCTTCTGGACAGGCCCGGGGACTGAATCCAAACACCATCAAAAAATAACAGACTGGCTGAAAAGTGTGTATATGTGTGTGTGTGTGTGTGTGTGTGAGTGTGTGGTCACATGGGATGCCATGATGTGGTCCACATATAGAACATGGCTGACTGAACATGACAATAAACATGAACTCAACATGCCATTTCCAGTGGACACAACAGTCTGTTGCGACTTTTTCAGCGGACCTCAACTCTCTCTGAACCCACAGTCACACTTTTAACTGATTTTTGAACTATTGCTGCCTTTTTTAAATTTAACATCCTTCTTTTTTATTTTAGGCCAGTGGAGCAGAGAAGTGATTTAGTTTAAGTTTAAAGCTCATATATTTTAGAAGCATCTTTGTTTTATTTTTTGAAACTCTCTTTACATCCAAACAACAAACAATAAATCAAATGCTCTGCTCTGGCTGTTGTAGGGCTTGTAGATGAAGAAACTAATTACAAACTAACTAGTTTGTGGACAAAAAAACTAAAAAACTTTCAGCTGGCATGAAAGTGAGTAGATAATGACTGAAATTTCACTTTGGGGTGAACTATCCCTTTAAGCTTTATTACCTTGTGCACAGCAGTTACAGTGAGGCAGTCAGTGGGAATGAAATTCTTAAATTTCAGGCTTCCTCCAACAAGGGCCAAACAATTTGTATAAAAAAGAAGATATAATCCAGGCAGCCAGTGATCGCTGGATCTACGTTAGTGGGTGAACTTCACTGGCTTCTTTTTTCTCCGTACTTTTTATTTTGAATGAATCTCTGTAGCTTGAAGTTTAGTTTCCTCCTGTTTATACTTTGAAAAACAGAAATACGGAGTAGCTTTATGGTTTATATTGATGCAGAACTGATAAGAAGACTGTAGACACATGACGCCCTTTATCTTATGTTTGTAGAGTTTTGTGTTTTTACAGACACATAAAAATAAAATTGTGAATTTTTCAAAGGAGTTTGATATAAGATTTTCCCACAAGACACTGCAGTTAATTCAAACTGCCAATATCTATATCTTTAATGTTTTAGAAAAAAAAATTCCTGCCACACCTCCCCTTGGCCATCATTAATCTGCAACGATCAATCGATTACTGAATTAATCACCAACTATTTTGACAATGGATTAATCAGTTTGAATAAGAATCAAAAAGTCCAAACTCTCTGATTCCAGCTTAAATGTGAGTAATTTCTGGATTATTTACTCCTCTCTGAACATCTTTGGGTTCTGAGTAAAACGAGACATTTTTTTTTTAAATTTTCTGATATTTTAAAAAAAAAAAAGCTACCACTAATCGATAAATCAGGAAAATAATCAACTGATTAATCAACTATGAAAGTAATTGTTACTTTTAACTGTAACTGTGCACCCATGTCAGTGAGTGTAGCTTATCTGTACGTGTCAGTGATGTGGAAATCCATTTTTATTTGAAAATGAAGTGTTGGTGATGTGACAGTCTTTGTGCTGCCTGTAAGCTTTATACACACAGATTCATATTGTGGGCAACCCAGGGAAAAAAAGAAAACAGCGTGTACAATGTGAGAGACAAAGTGTATCATAGTGTAAAAAATGTGGTTGTAATCTTGTTAAAAATAAGAAAAAAAATTGCACCTCGGGCTGTTTATTTAATGAATTCTGGTTTAGTTCCCATTAAAAATGTGTCAGATCAGATCTGATGATTCCATCAGTTTGGAGGGAGAAGAACAGGAGGAGGAGGAGGAGTGACATGCAGGAGAGGAGGGATGGATGGGTGGATGAGGGAGGTGACGGAGGAGGGGGGAGGAGGGGAGAGACAGGAGGGAGCAGAGAGAGATAGTTGGCAGGCAGAGAGAAACACTTTGACACCTCGTCATGCTCGGCCCCGAGACTCTGGCACATCACAGCTTGTGTGTGTGAGAGAGAGATGAGGCTGCTCCCACCAGCAGGCTAATCTACTGTAGATCAACAGATGGCCCCAGCCGTGCGTGTGTGTGGTGTGTGTGTATGTGAGCATACATTTACGTGTCTGTCTCTGGGAAACATGAAGAAGAAAATAACCCCAATAAAGTCCACAAAGATCTGTTGCATGTGTTGAAGAATGTGAATAAGACAACGTTCACACAGCGGTGATGATAAAAATAACTTGTGTGACTGAAATTTGTGGCCTATTTTCTCTCTGATTAATCTTTTCATTCTGTCGACAGCCTCCTCGCTGAAATGTTTTCTGTTTGCCAAAAGCTAATGGAGCTCCTCTGGACGGTCTGTCTGCCGCAGACTTCTACAACTCCTTCATTTAATAAACAATACGA